>JAQPPZ010017217.1:1395000-1760000 GCA_028583015.1 Wollemia nobilis | reverse complement strand
CAAATTTATATTATCGTCCATAGTACGAAGGCCAAGATGGAGTACACGCAAGTCTCCATGTTGTGAAATACGGTAGACCAGTTCTTCAAGAAATAAAGTGCACAAGACACGAGATTTACACCATAAGCACAGATTGTTGCTAAGGTGCACTCCATGAGACTGGCCAATGGTCATTTCAGCATGTAAGACAGTGGTAGTGAATATTCCTATTACCTTATAAAACTGCAATTATGTGACTTAAACATAGGAGTAATATGATTGGTAGTTTACCCATTTAGTAGCATACGAAGAATATAGAGAGTGGAGTGTATTTGTGCAAAGAAGAAGTATTAATTGGATGTATTGAAGTCACTTAGTAACAAAAACAAACATACCAAATATCATGACAAAGGTATTAATGAAATAGTTGTTCAGGTGCATCTCGGTTATGAAGGGAAGGAAAACCAAGCAAGTGAAGAAAAATGAAACATTCGAAAATATGAAGAACCAAAGGAGGAAAAAAAAAATGAGGAGCCAATATTGGAAATAGTAAATATCAAACCACATGTATAAAAAATGAGGTAGAATTTTGGGAGCAAAAATGTGTAAAGGAGATGAGAAACTGTTGTCCAACTTGTACGCTAAAGGCAAAGGAGGTTTTGATTTTCTAAATAAAATTGTTTTTACTGCACATCTTTCTGGTTCATGTGTTATTCCTATTAATTGATGTTTATGCATGTAGATGGTGGCACTATTTTAATATGTTAATGCATGATTTATTTCCCCTTGGAGCTAGCACTTAATCTAATGTAGATTGTGTGGATGCAGGTCTATTTAGATTAAGTTTATTATTCGAAAATCATTTTTTCTCTACAAATTTTACAACAGCCTTTTGCTTTATTTCTACAACATTTATTTCCATGTCATTTTATTTTTATTTCTCTAACCCTACCCCTTTTTACTTTTTTTTTAACCTCATCAAATAAAATAAAAAAATACAAAAAAATTAAAATCCCAAAAAGAGATGCGTGGATCCAAGATTAAATTTCAAATTCTCATTTTAAACAATTTCACTTTTATTTTAAAGGAAGATCAAAATTCCAAAATTGTGCACAAATTCACATTTTAAAGGGAAAATTGGAATTTCAAGTTTTTTTTTATGATTTTATATTTTTAAAAGAAAGTCAAAATTTCAAACTTTGCACTTTTGTTTTCAAGCAATAAATTAGCTTCACTTTATGAAAATTAAAATTCCAATAAATTTCAAATTTTTATTAAAGGGGGGTAATTTATATGACATTCCAAAGGCTACTACATTTCATAGTTAGTTTTAAATATTTTCTTTCATGCTCAAAGCAAAGTTTAACAAAGAAAGATAAAATTTGTTAAAATCTGCTTAACAAAAGAAGATAAAATCTACCTAAAACACTTCAATATAAAATGAATTAAATCACCATTCCAGAATGGTCATATGAGGGCCAATAACATTATATTTTATTTTCTTTTAAGTTTTATGAATAATAAAAATCATGGCAAAATAAAAGTAATACCAACACAGACCCCTTGTTAATAGTTACTTGCACCTCTAAGGTATTTCAACACTTATTTTGACACATTTTCACAAGCATACAAGCACACATTAAGTAAAAGGAACCTTGGATAAATTTGAATTTCTTTGCAAGAGAGGATTTTCTAACAAAATCCTAACTGTGAGTATGATTTTGCAATAGGGTAAACTTATCACTCAATAGGACCAAGATATAACAACTTTCACCACCTCATGAGGAACCCTATACTATCAAGTCATGCCTTTCATATTGTAAAACATAAGAGCTAACTACCAATGAGCGATGACATACATATTTCATGACATGATGCATGACATTCTAGAATCCTATATCGATGATCTTCTTAGTTGATCTTTAAAATTAGAAAGATCGTGTTCAAGACTTAAGGCACATCATCAAATGACTAAGGGAATACAAGGTATGTCTAAAGCCTCATAAATGCATCTACAGGGTTACATTAATTTTTTTTTGGAATTCATTATACCTTTATGTGGCATCATAATTTATTATGAAAAGATAGAGACTATAGTTGATATGTCATCCCCTAAAAATTTAGCCTAGCTTCGAAGTCTTTAGGAAATAATCCAAGCCATTTGGAGATTCATTGCCCAACTTCATAACAAGTGTCAACATTTTACCAAGCTTTTAAGGAAGTATGTGGTCTTCAATTAGGATGTTGATTATCAAGCAACCTTTAATGTTCTCAAATCCTCCCCTTATCTCCTCCCATCCTTGTCCCTCCTAATCCTTCCTGGCATTTGTTGCTATATATAGTAGCAAAAGACTCTGCCTTAGGTGATATGCTAGCATATTATGATTACCAATATAGAGAGTGATTCATTTTCAAAATTATCAAGACTTTGGCTAGTTATGAATTTCACTACACCCCTTTAGAGAAGATTTATCTTGTCATAGTGTTTGCTTCCCAAAAGCTTAGAAACTACTTGCTTAACCATAAGATATTTATCATTGCAAAGTTCAATCTCTTACAATATCTCATGTTAAAGCATCACCTCTTAGGACAAACTGCTAAGTGGGTCATCACCCTTAGCAAATTTGATCATTATTTTGCTAGCCATAAGTCTATTAAGGGTAGAGTGATTGCCTTCAAAGGGGGCTTTTAGGTATGTTAAAGAGAGAGCAGATCAAAAATCCCAAAATAGTCAGGGCCATCCAATCAAGCTTCTAGACTTGATCCCTCTTTAACATGCCCAAAATCCACCCTTGGAAGACCATTAAGATGTTAGTGGGGTCTTTGGACATGGTAAAGAGGGAGAAAATTCAAAATCCCAAAATTCCATGGGTCATCTAATCGTAATTAGATCTCTCATAGCCTTTTAGGCTTCTAAACCTAGTCCCTTTTCAACATGTCTAAAAGTCCCCCACAATAAGTTGTTAAGATATTATTAAGGTATTTTGAGTGTGTTAAAGGAGGATAAAGTTTAGAAACCCAAAATATTGTAGGTTGTTTGATTGTGAAAAAAAATGTGGTATTTTGGCCTTCCAAACCCACCCTCTATTTAATACGCTTGAAAACCTCACACAACGAGTGGTTAAGTTGTTAGCAAGACCCTTTGGGCATGTTAAAGAGGGAGCAAGTATGGAATCCTAATGTCATACATTATTAGATAATGATATTTTAGGCTGGTAGAATTATAATAGAAGTGGTAATAAATATGGTTATTTGGAACCTTTGAAAAATGGGGACTGGGAGAATGTAGTCCAGGGTTTGGGGCAGCGGTGAATCTGGAGATGAAAACCTATACGCACAGCAAGAATGGAAGGCAGTTCAAGATGGGATATGGATTTTTATAATGGGAAGTAAAGTGGGAATAGTGGTAGGGTAAGTGAAGACACACAAGTGTAGGATAGGTATGACAGTGGTAGAGGTGAATACGAGGTGTAGTGGGAGTAATGACAGGATATGTGGAGACACACCAGTGTAGGATAGGTGCGGTAATGACAATGGTGAACAATTATTTGGTAATGGTTATGCACTTTCTCTATATACAACGAGGATAAATTTGAAGCAAATAGTTTAGCAGGGACTTCTATGCTACGAAGGAGTGTTTTGTTGAAGTTAGAAAATAAATTGAAAATCCAATGTATGGCTGGTAGTTTCCATGAGTTTTTTAGGAGGGAAAACGAAGGAATAAGGCTTGGCATAGCGATTAGAGGCCACTTTTAATACTGCCCTGGGTTGATTTATTATTTCATGGTTGTATTTGTGAATTAATAGAAATATTGATGATTAGAGGTCAATACTGCCCTAATCGCTATATCATTAGGATTTATTTATCCAAAGATCTAGAGTTTTATTCATCATATCATTTAGCGCTAGGGAGGAGAGGAGAATGGGATGTAGGGAAAGCTGAAAAATGGGCAAATCAAGAGCATGGCTATCTTTGGGAGGACCACAGGTTGAATATTGATAAGGTAAAATAGAAACCCAAATAAATATATAAGCCTATCCAATGTTGGCAAGTATTACCTTGACTGGTGATTTTGTGTTTTGCCATGAGACATTCACCTGAATTCATAATTATATAACTATAGAATTTAGGCAGAGTTATGGATTGTCCTTTTTTCATCATCTCTTATTTCTATGTTGGTCTAGTTCTTATAGGATATCTTGAAAATGACAATGAAACACAAAAATTTAGTTACATACAACATTCCAAATGATTGTCATATAATTTTTGTGAAGGATTTGTTGTTATGAATGCAGTTCTTGCATTATATGTTCCTAATTTTTTCATATCTATGTATTTGGGGGGATCTTAGTCTGTTCACTACTTGAATTTTAAATTCTTAGTAATTTTTCACCTTAAAAAGCATTTAACGGTTCTCTAAAATCCCCACAAAAGGAGAATAATATGGTCATTTCATTTTTTTAGAATATGACACATATATTATTTGTATGAAGTCTTTTAGGAAAAAGATAGGTTAAGGTGGTTGACTTGGTAGTAAAAAATGGATTCGAGGTCACAATAACTTATGTCTTTGCCAATAGAGCAGTTACAAGCTAGTTTGAATGGCTAGATGGGAGTGGGAATGATTGATTGCTCCTCTAATTTGGTCTCCAGGAACTACAATTTTCTCTTGGTAGCTTTTATCCTTTCTCTCGAGAAATGGTTGAGAATGTATAATGTAAATAATGAAGTGAACTCAGTTTAAATAAGTAGTCTGGTACATATGCATAGTATTTTAGAGGAAATGTTTGCAATTCTATGATGAGAAGAATGGCAGGTTTCTCTCAAAATAGCAATGTTCTCATGTGATGGCCATAGGGATGATGAGACAAGGGGAGGAAACGGTTGATAAGGTTGACTATTCTTTAGATCCAATGGTAGGAATCACTATTTTTCCTTCGAAAGAATATATGAAAAACAAGTGGAAGTTAGAGAGGGATTATTCTAATTTGTTTGAAGATCTCTCTAGCCATAATAAAGAGAGGAGGAATGCAGAGGCACTTTTATTGTCAGAGACTAATTACTAGAAGGTTTTGTCTTCCAATGATTATTCTTCAAAAATATTAAATGCATACCTACCAGATAGTTCCTATGCATCAATAGATAGTCCTCATATGGGGAGAGTATCATGTCAGATGATGTGGCATAAAGATTTAAATTTACACTCAAAAAACATACCTATAGATTCAACAACTCACCCTATGGATTGTTGCTTTGATAATGGAGATTTAGGCTTCATGGAAGTGAGGTCCTGGGAGGTTTATTAAAATATTAGAACTCAGGATCATGCTGGGGTGAATCTAGAACTATTTTTGGTACAAGATTTTATGAAGAAAATATAGAAAGAGGGGAGATGTTAGGTTTTAATAAGGAGAGTAATAACTCTACTGCAGATATCACAAACTCCTAAAATAAAAAGAAAAAAAAAGTGTGTTAAGATCAGAGAGGGTCGAGTCAATCTGGTCTTAGGTGAAGACATTCTATTGGATAGAGTTCTAGAAATGGAAGGTAAAACTCTAACTGGAAGGTTCTATGGTAGATTTTTCTCTAATAAATCACTTTCCCAATGGATTGAGATGATATGGAGACCGATTTGGGGATATTCTCCATATTTTCAAGTTTTGATCATAGGATGGTTAGCTTTCTACTTCAAATCAAAGGAGGATATAGATAAAATACTTCAGAGTAGGTGGTATTGGGGATCTTATGCACTATCTTTGAAATGATGGTATGCATGTTTTGACCCAATAAGGGAGTAAAAAACAATTCAACCCATTTGGATCAAGTTTTTGGGATTACCTTTGGAGCTTTGGTCTTCTAGTATTCTAATGGAAATAGGAAATTGCTTAGGGAAATCGATGGATGTTGATCAAGCCTGGTTGAGCAGTTCTTCACAGACTATTTCTAGAATCCTAGTGGATATGGATCTGAGGGAGGGTCTACCAGAATATATAGAGATAGAAATAGGATAAAGACATTATCTTAAGATCCTAGACTATGAAAAGATACTCTTTCAATGTTTACGATGTCATGTATATGGTCGTCTGGTGGAAGAATATCATTTAAAATCCTAAGAAAGGAAGTGGAGAATAAAATATGATGTAAACCACACTTATAGAGTGAGAGTGGATAGATCAATTTGTAATGTGGAGGAAGAAAAAAGAAATCAGGAATTTGGGTCAAGTAAATTCTTGGAAGGCAATTTTGGCATGGAGGAAGGTCAAAGCATTATTTTAGAATATATTCATCAATCAAAGTTTAGGGACAAGGGTTTGGTAAAGGTCCAATCAATGAATAGGTTGAAGATCTGTTGAACTCAACACTCTTAAGGGAAGAGGGTCTCATTCATGGGTCAGGAAATTTCAACTCATCTCCCACCATATCTCCTGATGCTCTAAACCTTTCTTCTATCCCAAAGTAGGTTATGGGGGAGGTGTTAATTAACACCTCTAAGCCTTTGTATATGGAGGAAGTAAGACATCAACACTTCTAAAAAGGGTCAAGAATAATCCAAGATGTCATATCCATAATACCTACTAGTCATCCTCCAGAATTTTCTAAATCAACTCCTCTATAAAGGAATACTTATTTTCTATCTTCATCCCTTTCTAGTGGATCAAGTTGTAAGGGACCTAATAGATACTTCTTGAGATCCCAAAAACTAGCATTGATACCTGAGGAGAATGGTATTGTAGGAGGGCTTAGCCCGGATGTGGGATCCATTCCATTTTTGGGGAGGAAATCAAATATCCAAAGGGCTAAGGACAAAGCATTTAGGGAGGTAAAGAGTGGAAAACAAAAGACTATTGTAGGGGCACTTAGAGCATGCCACACCCTAAATTTGGTAAATTAATGATAATACTTTCTCAAAATATTTAGGGTTTGGGCAGTAACTCAAAAAATATTTCCTTACACAGGTTTCTGCAGACTCATCATCCGGATATATTGCTTCTCCAAGAGACTATGGGCATAGGTTTGAAAATTGAAGGTTTACTTCTTTCCTTTTTAAAATAATGGGATCTGATCTCCTTAGATTCGGAGGGCAGATCTAGAGGACTAGTATTGGGATGGAAAAAGAGGGTATTTCGGCTCATCAATTCAATCAATTTTACATTTGAACTAGGGGTTGAACTCTTCTCATTGGAGCTAGGGAAACCCTTAGTGGTAGCCAATATCTATGGGCCCTATGAAAACAAAAGGTAGTATTGGGATGTGCTCTTAGAAAATAATTTCTATAGCAGGGAAATATTATAGTAGGAGGTGATTTAAATTTTACTTTGAATAGAGCCGAGGTTTGGGGTACTACAGCTAGATGTGACCCTCAAGTTGGGTTTTTTAAACATATTTTTTAAGAGGTGGAGCTGGTAGATGTGGATCCTATCAAAATTATTCCTACCTAGCATAATAATAGGGTAGGAGAGGATTACGTGGCAAAAAGGTTGGATAGATTTTGTCTCTGGATCTCTCTTGATGGCTGGTGAAAAAATTAGATCTTGGATGGAATCAGGAGATATCTCAGATCATTGTCCTATCCTCCTACAAGTTGGAAATACAAATAGAAAACCTCCTAGTCCATTCAAGTTCAATCCAACTTGGTTGAAGTATAAGGATTTTGAATCATTGGTTAAAGAAGAATGGAGGCCCTTTGATACAAACTTGGGAAGTTCAGCATGATTTCAATTTACGAAAAGCATGAGAAAAGTAAAATATGTTGCTTCAAAGTGGGCCTTCAATAAATATAGACAAAAAAGGCAAGAACTTACTAATTTAGAAATGCAAATCGCTGATTAGAATGAGAAAGTGAATGAGGACGGTTTCTCAAAGGAATCCAAAGAATTCATAAGAGTCTTGGGAGAAAAAAATAATAATATTTTGTTAGATCAGGAGGCAAAATGGAGGCTTAAGAGTAGGGCTATCTGGTTGTATCTAGGGGATGAAAATACCAAATTCTTCCATAATTATGCCAATCATAGGATGAATATAAATACCATTTGGGAAATTCCCAAAGGATATGGGATAAAAGTAAGGTCTTTCACTGATCTTGCAACCCTTGGTAAGAAGCACTTTAAAAATTTGTTTAAAGAACCTAAGAGGTTAAACTTGGTTGAGATCCTTAAATTCACCACTTTCTTCCCCAGCTTTGTTGATAGTCCTATAAATGAGATGCTTCTGGAGAGAGTATCCCTGGATGAACTAAAAAAGTGCTTACCTCTTTTTGAAAGAACAAAAGTCCAGGGCCAGATGGTTGGGGGGTTGAGTTTTTCTTGGGTTTCTTTGAGTTGATAGGGGAGGATCTTCTAAGAGTGGTGGAAGAAACTAAAGCAATAGGGAAGATTCCAACAGATATCAATTCAATATTTATTATTCTGATTCCCAAGAAGGATAATCCTAAATATTTTGTAGATTTTAGACCTATTTCTTTGTGCAATTGTCTATATAAAATCATTTCCAAAGTCATTGCTACAAGGATTAAAATAGTTTTTTTGAACTCCATATCTAGTGAGCAATTTGGGTTTCTAAATGGGAGGTAGATTCATGATGTTGTGGAAGTGGCCCAAGAAGGCTTGCACATGATAAAGACTAGGATACTTCCAGTAGTAGTGGTTAAATTGGACCTCTCCAAAGCTTATGATAGAGTCATTTGGTTGTATTTAAGGATCATGCTATTTCACATAGGGTTCAATATCCAGGCAGTAAATTAGATTATGGGATGTTTAACCTCTGTCCTTTGTTGTTTTTATTAATGGCTTAGATTCGAGCTTCTTCTTTGCATCACATGGGCTAAGACAAGTCTACCCCTTATCCCCTCTATTATTTTTGTTGGTGGAAGAAGGATTGAGTAGGGCTACTAGGGAAGCTAGAAGATTGGGTCTAATTAAAGGGATCAAAATGGGCACATCACTCTTTTTAATGCACCTCTTATTTGTGGATGATGTGTTGCTATTGAGTGATGGTACTCTCAGGGATGTTAATAAGTTCCAAGAAATCTTAAGGATCTATAGTATTGCTACTGGTATGGAAGTTAATTTAGAAAAGTTAACTATGTCTTGTTTTGGTCTCTCAGGTGATGAGGAAACTCTTTTTCAAAGGATTTTCTCTTTTTACAAGAGAGAGTTTCAAGCAGGAATTAAGTATTTGTGGTTCTGTTTAAAGCCAAATGACTATGGTATCAGATACTTGGATTTGCTAGTAGATAAGATAGATAAAAATGATTTATTTATGGTGCAACAGATGGCTATCAATTGGAGGTAGACTTACTCTTGTCAAATCAATACTAGAGGCCATTCTTGTCTATTGGCATAGGATGGTTGTCATACCTAAAGGGGTGCTGGAAAAAATAAAAAAAGGTGTTTTTGATTCCTATGGATTGAAAAAGGAGATAAAGCTAGAATAGTATTAGCAAAATGGAAACTTTTAGTAAATCCTAAGGAAGAGGGAGGTTGGGGTTTAAAGAATTTCCACCATTTTGGTAAAGCCTTGGTAGCTAGGAGTTTATGGATATTGATAACACAAGAAAATCTATGAAGTAAAGTACTATAAACCCCCACTTGCTAGTTCTGAGTTATTTTTGTTTGTGCTTGTTTGTTTTTGCAATGAAATGATTGGTTTTGCTTGTTTATTTTGAGGCATTGAATTGAATTTCATTCATAATGCAATAAGGAAACAAAAACTTGAATAAATGATAAATTTGCAATAAGGAGATGGAGATTTATTTATTTAATTTTTTGACCTAAAAGCACAGGTTTATATTTGCATAGCAAACTAGAAATTACACAACTAAAGCGTTCATTTGCTCGTAACTCGATCACCGAAACTCCAATCCCTTCCCCGTAAAGTGTAGTTGTCTCTCCCAATGAAGCCTCCCAAAATGTAACCTTAAGAAATGTGAATCCAAGTCCAATTAATTGTTGCATGCATCCCAAGGTCACTGCAGGCAAGATGTATGACTGTTGAAGGGTTCAACCTTGCCTTGTAAATTGTCTAGAATAATTTGATGGGATATTTCTCTACTGTGAGCAAATGACTCGATTCCCTAAGCACCCATATGTTGTAAGACCTACTCCAATATTGCATCTATCACTTCAAAATCAATCAAAATGGCACTGACCCAGATGAAGTATAGCCAAAATAATATAACTTAGATGGTCAGTTCATCAACCCATATGAATTCAAAATTTGGCAAACCCTTTTCTCCCTCTATTAAGCTCAAATAATATCTCTATGATGAGAAGTTCAATCCCTGATTAGGTAGATATGGTCTCATACATTTGAAACTAATAATCCTGCTAAGAAATCCACTCCCAACAAGGCCTGTGATCTTCTGGTGAAAACCCCTGATTAAACTTCTCCAAAAAACATAAATTCTTCCATGACCAAATGAGCCTCAAAAAGCCAATTTAAAGAGAACATCAAATTAGGGTTTGGGCGCCCATTTTAGGTTTCCACAAGTCATTATTTTATAATTATTAATTGATGTCTCTTAATGTCATTAAAGTGGTTACCCAAGTCCTAGATAAATAACTTTATGATTTTAAGTTATAACACTATATAACTTAAAGTTATAACTTAACATTAAAACATGTCCCCTTTCACTTTGCCTAGAAACCCTTTTCCAAGGTCAACACTTGCAAATGATAGAATTATACCCTCTGAATGCTAGTATTCTCACCAATTTGAGTCCCTAACCAAACTGTTTAGCCTAGGGGACCTCTATGACTAGGCTAATAGGTATCTGCCCTGTCTACTGTAGAGAAGGGGACATTACAGTCTCCCCTCCTCGAAATTGCTTGTCCTCAAGCAATTAGAATCTTGGAGTCTGCAATATAGCATCACCCTCCAAAGTGGAATCTTCCTTAGGTAAGTTCCTCCATTTTATCAAATACACTTTTAGAGTCCTTTGCCTGAGGGTATGCTCTCTCTCCCCAATTATTGCCTCTGGAATTAATACCAAATTGCCCTCTTTGTCTAGAGGTAGTAAATCTATTGAGGGTGTGATATTGTGTCCTAATGCCTTCTTGAGGTGTGATACATGGAACATATTATGTACTCTACTGCTCTCAGGTAGCTCCATATCATAAGATACCTAACCCACACATCGTGAGACTCTAAATGGGCCATAAAATTGAGGCTTATGCTTCTTAGCTCCACTCCTCTTCAACCATGACTGCATAAATGTCTACATTCTTAGATAAACCATGTCACCTATCTCAAATGAATGTTCAATCCTCTTCTAATTAGCATATTTTTTTTTTGCTCCTATGCCTGTCTAATGTTATCTTGTAGTGAATGCATGATATCCTGTGTCTCCTATAGAAAATCCTTTACCCTGGGAACCCGACTGTCACCTAAAACCACATCCTTGAGGCTAGGTGCTTCATACCTGTACAATGCCATAAATGGTGACATCTTAATCAAAATGTGATAGGATGAATTATAACAATATTATCCTAAATGCAACCATCTAACCCATGCCTTTTGTTATCTTGAAACGTAATTCCTCAGATATCCCTCAACCCATTTGTTGATAATCTCTATTTATCCGTCAATTTGAGGATGATAACTTGTGATCAATGTCAGATCTATGCCACATAATTTGAATAGCTCCTCCCAAAAGAGACTCATGAATTTACTGTCTTGATCACTAACAATGGTCTTAGGCAAGCCATGCAGTCTGAATACCTCCCTAAAAAATAACTTAGCCACCTGCATTTTTGTGAACCCTATGGTGATGGCGAAGAAATGGGCATACTTCGTGAGTATGTCTACCACCACATATAAACAATCCTTCCCCTATGCCTTGGGAAGTCCTATAACAAAGTCCATGGATATCATCTCCCACTTATTTGAAGGAATGGGGAGTGGCAGAAGTAAACCTGTAGGGAATGTATGCTTGTATTTGTTCTATTAGCACACAGAACACTCTCGAATGTACTACAAGATATCATCCTTAAGCCCTCTCCAAGCAAACCTCTCCTTGATTTGCTTGTAGGTCTTATAGTAGCCAGGGTGTCCTACCGTAGGTTTATCATGTAGAAGTTTAAATATTTGTCTCTTGAACTTGGAATATGATGCGATCCAAATTCTATCTCGATAGTAAATCACCTCATCCCTGACAACATACCTATCATCGTCTTGTGTACCCTCCAAGATTCGATGAGAAAAATCATCTTTGGTGTAATCTGATATAAGCTTGGGCCTCCAATCCTTAGTAATCTCTACCAATGAACATAAGTGGGGGCAATTAGACAATGCATATGCCACCACATTCTTCTTCCCTTTGACAAATTCAATGTCAAAGTCATAGGCCTGTATCTTACTGATCCACTTCATATGTCTATCATTGATATCCTTTTGTCTCAAAAAGTATCTGAGGCTATTGTGGTCAGTTCTGACAATAAATATCTAGCCCACCAAATACTATTTGTACTTAGCCAATGCATGCATGATGGCTAGCATCTCTTGATCATACACCGAATAGTTGGTCTCTCCTCCCCTCAATTTTTGGCTCTCAAAGGCTATTAGATGTTTGTTCTGCATCAACACTACTCCAATACCTTCACTTGATGCATCGCACTCCACCTCAAAAGGTTTGGTGAAGTCTGGAATTGCCAATACTAGAAAACTGCTCATAACTTCTTTGAATTTATCAAACGCTTGTTGTGCCCTGTCTGACCACTGGAATACTCCCTTTTTAGTAAGGTCTATCAAAGGTGTTGTCAACTATGAAAATTCTTTGATAAATATACGATAAAAACCACATAACCCAAAGAAACCCTTGAGCGATGTAAGGGTGGTCAGAGGTGACCAATCCAATAGATCCTGTATCTTCTCAGGGTCCATACTAACTCCCTAAGCTCTGATGATATGACCTAAGTATAACAACTCGGTCATCCCAAAATCACACTTAGTCTCTTTAGCAAAAAGAGGCTCTACCTCTAGAATACTCAACACCTCATCCAAATGCCTCAAGTGCTCCTCCCATGTGTGGTTTTATATGAGAATGTCATCAAAGAACACCAACACAAATCTCCTCAACTGCCTCTGAAAAATATTGCTTGCAGGACTAAAATGTGGTAGGTGTTTTGGTTATCCCGAATGGCATAACCAAGAACTCGAAATGCCCATAGTGGCACCAAAAAGTAGCCTTCTCCACATTTGTCTCCCTCATCCGGATCTGATGATAGCCTAATCTCAGATCAATCTTGGTGAAATAAACTACACCGTGCAACTCATCTATGTGTGGTATCGGGTATTAGTTTTTTATTGTCTTTTTTTTCAACACCCAATAATCAATGCACATATGCATAGTGCCATATTTTTTATTTACTAAAACCACAGATGAAGCAAATGGGTTTTTTCTTGGTCTGATGTGCCCCATGTCAATCAACTCACAGATGGTCTTCTTTATATCATCCTTATATCTCTTTGGGTGCTAGTATGGAGTAATGATAATAGGGCTAGTACCTTCCTCCAACTTGATATGCTTAGCCCCTCTGTCTGGTGGTACCCCTAGTGGTATGTTACTAAAAAATTTGTTATGTTTGATAAGAAAAGCCTGGATGTCTGGATGATAAGTTCATTTATTTTCCTCTATAGATGTAGGTAGGATAACATAGTGGGCTTCTCACTCAATCTGATTATGTATCATAAGCTTATCTATCCATTTGAAGGAAACTGCTTGAGTTCCTCCTGATGTCATCCCTCTCAACACTATTTGTCGACCTTTAGATATAAACTTCAATTCCATATTCTAGAAGTTGAATATGACATCTCCCAACGTATGCAACCACTGAATACCAAGTACCACGTCTAGATTCTTTGTGCTGAACACAAATAAATAATCACATACCTCATAATTCCCCAATGAAATATTCAATTGTGGAACCTTCCTGGTGCATGTAATGGAGAATCCATCTACGATCATAACTTTAAATGTATCTACTTCTACTATCTCTAATACCATTCATACAACCAACCCATCATCGATAAAATTATGTGTGGCTCCAGTATCAATCAAAGTCACCACATGATGCCCCTTAAGTACACCCCTTACCCACAAATATTGGGCTCCCTGGATGCTATGGATGTGAGCTGGAGTATTACTCTCCTTTCTTGCTTGATCTTGGGTGGTTTCTTGTTCTTCTAGAGGTTTTTCACCATCATTGTCCTCACTTTTTGATCATTGATCAAAATTTCCATAATTATTATCATCATCTGAATGATACTCTATCAGTTGAAACTTCCCCTTAAATTCACACTTATGCCCTGGGGACCAAGGATTTTTGCATGTAAAACATAAACCCTTCTTTCGGAGTTCATGAAGGGTATTAGGATCTAGTTTTTTAAATGTTCCCTTTTGTTGGTCAGTTTCCTTCTTGAATGGTTTTTGGTCCCTATGTTTCTTGAAATATTTGACTTCCTTACCTTTGAACTGGCTTTTAGTCCTGGATGCTATGACCTCCATGTATTGAGTCTATTTGATAGCATCGTGCAATGTTCTTGGGTTAAAGGCTTTGACCCAACCCTGTAATGGCTCCATCAATCCATCCATGAATAGAACTACTAATCGTCTCTCTGACATATCTGCAACCATGATGGATAGTCTTTGGAATTCTGCTATGTAGGAGTCAACTGAACCCCACTACCTCAAATGAGTTAACTCCTTTAACTCCAACTCATGTTCCTTTTTATCAAACCTCTACTGGAGCCTCTCTATGAACTCAAAATAAGTATTCACTCGGTCATGTCCTAAAGTGTGCATACCGTGATGCTACCAATCGTGAGTAACGCCCTCCAAATGCAATGTACACAATTTTATGACATCATATTCAGTCATATGGTTCAATTGCAAATATGTGTCCATCTTCTAGACCCAAGCCTTGGCTATAATTTTTCTAGATGCATCAAAGAAAGGAATATGGATTTTTCCAATATATTTTTTGAATCTCTTGGAATCCATGTGGCATATGCTACACAATTTCTCCTTGACCCTGTTGTCCCTATTGTCCATGATGAATAGGCCTTCTCCTATTCCTAGGAGTTTGTCTATTTCTAGTATCCACGAAGTCTTGAAATTATGTAAGGGTCTAAAATTCTAGGCCAAGCTCATCCCATTCCTATTTGTACTATCTATATTGGTCTACCATTGTAGGCTCTGGCTCTTCCTCAAATGGTTGAGAAACAATTGGTTCTATACATGGTATAAATATTGGCATGAACGACCTCGAGCTACTAACTCTCTCTATCCTGGTAGGTGTACCTACCCTGTTGGCCATCGACTCATCATTACCTACTCATTTTCCTATGTTAGTTGGTCCATTCTATGGGTTCTGTGCATTGTTCACTAGTATGTTAATCCCATGTACCTGTTGTGTCATTAACCCAACCAACTAATCTAAACTATGTCGCATTTGATGTTGTGTTTGTGTAATATCATCAACCATTTTCCTTTCTATTTCATCTTGATTGGTTTTGTCCCCCATGGCAACTGATGAATATGAGTCTACAGATATACCCAAAATCCTTGTAATCCTCTCTCTTGGAGGTGGTTTAGGCCACTGCTTATATCTAAACTGCCAATTCAATTTGTCTTGAACTAATTTTTTCTTTTCTCTTTCATAGGTACGTTTGTCTCTTTCACTCATGTAATGATGACTCACATGCTAGTAGGAAAAGTGGCTCTGATACCACTATAATACACAACCCCACTTGTTGGTTATGAGTTATTTTGGTTTGTGCTTATTTGTTTTTGTAATGAAATGATTGGTTTTACTTGTTTAGTTTGAGGCATTGACTTGAATTTCATTCGTAATGTAATAAGGAAATAAACATTTGAACAAATTATAAATTTACAGTAAGGATATGAATATTTATTTATTTAATTTTTTGACCTAAAAGCACAGGTCTATATTTGCATAGCAAACTGGAAATTACACAGTTGAAGCGTTCATTTGCTCATAACTCGATCACCAAAACTACGATTCATTCCTCGTAAAGTGTAGTTGTCTCTCCCAATGAAGCTACCCAAAATGTAACCTTAAGAAATGTGAATCCAAACCCAATTAATTATTGCATGTAGCCCAAAGTCACTGTAGGAAATATGTATGACTGCTAAAGGGTTTGACCTTGCCTTATAAATTATCCAAAACTATTTGATGGGATATTTTCCTATTGTGAGCAAATGAATCAATTCCCTAAGAACCCATATGTTGTATGACCTGCTCCAATATTGCTCTATAACTCCAAAATAAATAAAATTAGCATTGGACCAGATGAAGTATAGCCAAAACAATATAACCCAGATGGTCAGTTCATTAACCCAGATGAATTCAAAATTTGGTAAACCCTTGTCTACCTCGGTTAAGCTCAGATAATCTCTCTGTGATAAGAAATTAAATCCCTTATCATATAAATATGGTATCACACATCTGAAACTGATAATCCTATTGATAAATCCACTCCCAACAAGACCTATGATCTTCTGGTGAAAACCCCTGAAAAACTTCTCCAAAAAACATAAATTCTTCCATGCCCAAATGAGCCTCAAAAAGCCAATTTAAAAAGAATGTCAAATTAGGGTTTTGGCGCCCATTAATAAATGGGAAAAATAGCGGGAAGACCAGGATGGATGACAAGTGGATAGGTTTTGGTGTCTATAGATAAGAAGATATTCTTCCTAGCTCTTTTGTAGGAAGCTTCCCAATTTTCTTTGAATCTCCTTTATCCTACAACAAAGTATTAGGACTATAATGGAAACAATTTTAAATCTAGAGATAATCAATATTCACTAGTTGATTTGTCAATATAGTGGAATCAATGTTGAGTCCTAGTCTTCACGAGTTTTTCTCCAACCCTTTGGAAAGACTCTAGCCAAATGCAATCTCAAAAATTTAAAAAATAAGATTTTTGGATTCCTCTCAATATCACTTGTGGCTCTCCCTATTTTCTATCGATCTACCATGTGCTTTGATACCACAGTTAGCTTTTGATGAGTATATAATATAGGAAATGCAATCACAAGCTATAATATAAGCAACTATGATATCTATATGATAATGGCACTATAATATACAAGAAAAAAAAATATAAACTTCTACAATAACTCAAAAATATGCCATTAATGAAAGCCCACGAAAAATAGTACAATGCAGTATAATAGAAGACATAAACACTCCACAAATTATTTTTAAAGGAACTACATTGTACTCTTCTACCAATCTATACTATGCACTCTGTATATTCTCTACTCTCAATTTCACTCATTATAAGGCCTTTATATATGAAGATAAGTTCCTTGGTCCTCACTCTACCTTTGAATCTATCCTATGACTCATATACATGTGGACTACATGCACATTTACATCATTACAAATTCTAACACTCCTGCATTTATTACATGCTTGAAGTAACTACTTAACTTTACTCTAAAGTAATTTTCTACTATAGTAATGTACCCAAGGTGGTACATTAAAATGTACCCATTTATGTAATATACTCTAACAAGGTTGGGAGTGATGTTGTAGAAATGGATGCGTAGAAGTGGATGAAGAATGGGAATATTGATCATGATAGGAGAGGGAAGGTTGGGGCTTGCTAGGTGCAAGGTATATGGTATGTGAACATAAGTTGGTAGAAGTATTTTGTGTTGTAGGACTCTAAGATTACAAGGTATCTATGGGCTTGTGTACCACAATATGCTCTGTAGGTAGGCATTCAACTTGTAATGTTACCTACATTTAAATTTTGAGAACAAGCGGGTGGATCTAGAGGGTCCATGGATGTTGTTTCCTTTGCTTGTCTAGGTGGATTTATTGAATGGGTTGATGCAACCCAAGAATATTTTGTAGCTAGGCATGCTTTCTCACATGCTTGGCTTTAGGTGTACACTATAATGATGGGTTAAGGTTATGGAATTGGGTCGACAAGGTAATTTAGCTAAAATGTATGTTTATCTATATGTTTCAAATGTTGCTTGATCTATCTGTGTTACAGTTTAGGGAATTTTACCTATCTGTACAAATGACATATTTGTAACTCAAGGTATGATTCTATGCAAAACAGGTAATAGAGGCATAATTATAGGAGAAGAAATAGGAGCAGGTTTTTTATTATGTTCAAGTCTATTTTTGTGCTTTAGGGATAATTTCGTAACACAAATTTAGCTAATCACATGAAATGTCATAAATAACAAGCAAGTACTTGGGCGTATTTGTGTGTGTTATTGACTAAATATGCAATCATTGAAGGATTCTTCGATGTTTGCTTTAGGGATTTGTTTTATTTTTATAATTTTTTATGTGTTTGATGTTTGAAAACTCTAAGAAGTAAAAAGGGGTGATGGATGTACTTCTAAGAAGGTGTGTTGATGCATATTTCCCAATAGTACCCAAGCGTATGCAAGTTGTAACTATGCGACAACAACTGAATAACTGATAATGATGGATAGGGCTTGGGGTGACCAAAAAGATGGAATATATAAACCTCTTATGAAAGAGGTGGTACTATCTAAGACCTACATAGGCTAGATAGATTTTGCTTCACCCTTAGTCAAGCTTAGTCAATAGCAACAGTTACACACTCATAAATTATGTATAGCCCAATGAGCAAGGGCATCTAGTCCTAACCTACCCTGAGGATCTCTCAAGGGTAGGGAGATTTTTTTTGAAGTCCAAAAAATACTTGAGGGGGCTACTATGGTGTCTAGGGGGTAAGCTAATGGTTGGATATGAATCCCAATGTCATTGGTCTTGATTTGGAGTTGGTGATGAAGTCCAACCTTACCAATGCATAAAAATTGTGCAAGTGTGTGAGTGTATATACCTTTTAGAAAGTGAAGTGTGAAAAGGAAACTAAGCTATGAAAGTTGTGAAAAGAGAATGATTTTAACTTGATTTAAATGAAAATTTGCAAATTGAAATGAAATCTAAGTTAAGCGAAATCTTGAAAAATAAGATCTATGCTAGGAGAATGTAAAGAACAAAAAACTTGTTTTGAGCAATATGTAAGCTAAGATTTGCTTTGTCACAAATCTATCTACACTAGCCAAGATATACATGTTAAGGCTATGGCCATATGTATTGTAGATATATATGTATGAGATAAATAAAAATTTACCTCAACTAATGAAGATGAAGAGGTTAGAAGACCTCTTTGTATCTTATGCAAATGATTTACAAGATGTTCTAATGCAAGAAGCAAGCAAGATAAGAAATATAAAAATCCTGACATGCGATCTAAATGATTTCAATGTTGTTTGAATGACTTAGAAGAAAAAGGGAAAGATTTTGTTAAGTTCCCAATAGAATTTGGGGCTTTTTGTAAAAAGAGCTTAAACTAAATTCAAAAATAGAATTTTTAACTTTTGTAAGGACAAAGAAAGCATTGTAAATCAAAATACATAGGGTTTTGGGAGTACTTACCTATGGTTTCTTGCTTCTGGACTTGCTGTCTAAAATTTTATTGGTTTTTTGGATTCGTACCTCAAGGTACAAATGTCAAATATGTACTTGTTTGTACGAATCTACACAAGGTTGATTTTTTGGATAACTTTGGTAGTAAGTTGATGTTTGTGTGCTATTGCATTGATTTTATGAAATTTCCTACAATAGAAAGAGGTAGAAATTCATATTTGGTACAAAATTATGGGTTAGTGAGCAATAACCTAAGTCTACCAAAACAAAATTTGCAATATGGTGTAAACCAACTTTTGCAAGTAGCATAAAGAGAGTGCAGATGCACGATTTCACCTTAGAGATGTCATTTTATGTGAGCCGATTTGGCCTAAGAAGGCAAGAGAGGTACATGAGAAAACAATCTTAATAAAAACAATTTCACCCTACAACTTACCTATAATTATGAATTTTATGGTGACTGTGTAAAAACTAGTACCTTGTTGTCAAGGACCTAGTTTTTGGAAGTGCTTTGTTGATTTGTATGTGTCCATACAAATGGAATTCATATCATGAGGTACAAATTTGGTATATAGACCAAAAAATTCTTATGCCTTGGGCATGAGGTGTGTTTCAAGGATTTTGAAGGTTTCGTGTTGGTTTTGCAGTACCTGTAACACAAAAAAGTGGCAAAGATATTAGTTACTTAGCTAGTAAGATAAAGCAAGATATAAAACTTGGTGGGGATCCCACCGTGATCGCCAGAATAAAATACATAGAAAAAATTGTTTTGCATTGATATTAAAAAGGAGGGGTTACAAGAGTCATCCTTTTATAAATTTTACCCTTTGGAGGCTACAAATTGGGATCTTCTAATAGGGAAGCCCACTTTCAATGGATATTAGTAAATAGCCACAAACGTCTTCTTTGTATTCCTCGAGGTGAGTGGTTTTACTACTTGTGGGCCACTATTAGCTACATTGGTCCTATAAACCTATATAACTCTACAAAAAATATTAGAAATATTTGGAAGCCTATCTTAATTAGACCCCTTGTAATGATATACAAAGAGACTCAAAGATTAAGCCTAAAACACGATTGAATGTTGAATATAACTAAAATTTGATAAAACAAAGATGTCTTACTTGGTTTTGTGACCTGTTGTAGGGTTATATGTTGCAGTTTGGTCTTATGTTGGATTCATACCTATGGATACAAATATTAATCATACATTGAGGTACAAATCTAACTGTAATTCCTAGTCATAATTTTGTTGAGCGATAGAGGTTCTCCTTATGTTGTTGTAGCTCCTAGTTCATGCTAAATTATATTTTATATCTACAAATAAGAACAACTTACTAAGCAAAAGAGGATGTTAACTAGCTCATGTGGGTATACATGGTGATTTATAGTTGAGTATAGTGGAGTCTACGTTGATTTTGATAGAATTTTGGTATGCAAATGGATGGATTATTAAGATAGAGGAAATGAACCTGTATTTATAAAATTTGGTAAGGTTAGGGAGTGAAGTGTCCTATGAGGTGTCCCCTGAGGTGTATTGCAAGGTGTCCTCGAGGTGGCATGGGGTAGTGTTTAGTGATATTTTACCCGATTATGAAAACATGCTCACAGTTAGGATCCTGTCAAAGCTATCCTCTCTTGCAAAGAAATAGTTAATTTCTCCAAGGTTTTGTTTGCTTAATTTCTTAAAATATGATTGTATGCTTGTGAAATGTGAAAATGTTGTTGAATACCTCAAAGGTGCAAGTAACTGTTAACAAGGGGCCTATGGTTTGATATTTGATTCAAATTGTGAAAATGTTGTTGTTCATGAAATTAATTGCCAAAGTGTATGATTAATAATCAAATATTGCAAATAATAAAACTTGTGGAGTGCAAATATTTGAATTTTAACCTTAGAAAATGATTTTAATTAAATTTATCCAAATAGTTAATGTTTTAACTTTAATTATTATTATTTGGAAAATTTAATTAATTAAAACCTTAATGTCTATTTCAAATGTGTAATGTCAAGAATTTATTAAAATGAAATAAACATTTACCCTAATATGAAAAATTAAAACTTTGCATAAAATTTAGGGTTTTGATTTTTCTTGTGCGATGAAATTAAATAAAATAAAAAAAGCTTAGGGTTAGAAAAATAAAATAAAATGAAATGAAAATAAAACATAGGTTACAAAAATTTTAGAACTCCATCCAAAATCTGCAAACAAAGATAATATGAAACATAACCTAATTTAATCCAACCAGAATTAACACAGTTCAAATTAAATCGGGTGCAATATTCAAGGGAATTAATTAATATATTCAATCATTTAAAATGAAAATACCATCCACATGCATATTTTTCACCACAATAAAATGAATATATTATGAATGAAATCTTCTATTAAAGCTTTTCTTCAGCATACCTCTATCAATCAATTACAAAGATGAAATCTTCTCTGACAAGCAACCTGGGAGGAAACCTTTGGCGATGGCAAAATTCTATCTTCTCTTCCACTCACTCCAAATTCTTCCAACCCCTTTTCATGAGTCTCAATGACTTATTTATAATTTGAAAAATTTAGTTTGATTCAGTTTCAAAATAATTTCGGGAATGAATTTCGTAACTATTCATTCTCCTTGTATTTTTGAACTTGTTGTGGAAATGTTATGAATCTTATCATTAATATTTCTTTTCATTCCCTTGTATTACCTACATAATGACATATTCATCATAATATTAAGACAAAGCCAACCTTTATTTTATTTATTATTCATTTTCCTTCGTAACTTTCCTTTTGCCCAAAATTGAGTCAAAATTCAAAGTTCTCATATTTTAATGAAAATTTCCATGCATCTAAATAGGCCAAATGGGTACTCAAAATCATTAAGATCATCCAAAAATTTATCACAGTTCATGAGATATGAC
Source organism: Wollemia nobilis (assembly GCA_028583015.1). NCBI lineage: Eukaryota > Viridiplantae > Streptophyta > Pinopsida > Araucariales > Araucariaceae > Wollemia > Wollemia nobilis. Next base: position 1,737,658 of record JAQPPZ010017217.1, on the reverse strand, counting down.
ATTTTAAAGTTCACAAGCTACTATAGTAAACTGCTATTTTTGGGTGAAATTGACATCTAAAATCCTATAAGTTTGGTACCATTAGAAAGATAAAATCAATATATTTCTACCAAGTTTTGAATGAGCTCAAACGGAGTTGTCTAGCTCAAGATATGTCCATTTCAATTTTGCATTAATTTTAGGGCAAAAGTGATAAAATTTGAATAACCCTAAAATGAAATTTAATTATTTAAACCTTTGAAAACCTTTGAAAATAATTTTAATTAAATTATTTGATTTGAGATAATGCAATTAAGATGCAAATAATAAAAAATATTCAATTCAAAGCATTGCAACTAAATTCAAACCTTCAAGATGCAAAGATGTCAACAATTTCAAAGTGAAAGAAAATTTTCAAAGACCTTGATGCAAGCAAAATTGGATAAAAAAAGAACAAAAAATACCAAAATTTTGAGTGGGTCCCCAAATTGGGGTACGTTGTGCGATGGCCACAAAAAATGGTGACTCTGCTAGGAAATGCTCCTGAGTATTTTGGATGAAGAACCTGATCTAAAACCAATAAAACCAAAGATAAGAAAAATAAACATCATCTAGCAATATCCAGAGAAAGTGGGATAGACAACTTCAAATGAAAATAGATGAACCATTTGCTTTTGCTCAATGTGTGAATTGTGATTCATTTTGAATCCTTGAAATAATTTAGATTCCATCATTCATTTTGCATTTAGGCTATAAAATATCACTCATTAAGATGTGCCTCTGCATTGCTCCACTGCCAATCAAGCATCCATAGCTCCGGTGGATATGACCTTGATCTCTTCTAGACCTTGCTCTACTACCAGCCAGACATCTATAGCCTTGATAGAAATTATCTGAATCACCTAGGCATTAGATAAATTTTGTATTTACTTATTTTCTTTTATTTCATCTAGACATTGCTCCATTATCGATCAGGAATCCATAGCCCCGATAAAGATTATCTAAACATTTTGATTGATTTAAGTTTTTTTTTTATCAAACATTGTATTGCTTTGCAAAATTTACCTGCCGCTTGGGTTAGAGACCACTTAAGGCTAAATATGGAGTGTATTGGATTTTTACCTTAATTTGCAAACCAAAATGATTTCATCCTTCAATATTTCAAAGCATGCCCTTTAATATGATATGCTACATGTGGAGCTTTAGCAAAATGTCTCATTGTTCCAAAGTTCACTATCTTAGCCCAAAATCATAAGAATGATTACTAAACAATCTCATTTTCTTTTCCTTAATTTCATCTTATTTCAAAATAGGTAATCCATCCTACATGAAAAAGGGACATCTACAACAAAGAGACCAAAATTTTGTAGCTATCACAAAATAATACCTCAATCAGAGGAACCAACCCAAAACATGAAGATGCAAAAGATGGAAAACTCAAAATGGAAGCAAACCCAGAACATTATCAAACAAGAAAGAAATTATGTACAAAAGAAAAACAAAACATGAAAACCCAAAAGGTTATTTACAAAAATATACAATATATGTACAAGCAAGAATTCAATTATCATTTCCTTGGATCCCAAACATGATTTCAACCACAAATGGAAAAAAATTTGATGTGATAGGCATACCAAATTTTGTGGGCATCATTCCATAATAAGATTAATCCAAACAATACAAAAGCCTTTAATTTACCTCTCTCACCCCACTAGCTTGATCTAGATCAAAATGCAAATTCCATGATGTGGCTTTAATTCATCAAACTGATAAGACAATAACTAATTTTAAATTCCTTTTTTTTTTATTGAAGTATATATTTTCAAACATGAGCCTGTTTCTGAAAACTTTAAATCTAGATCATTGTTTAAATTGTTGGGCCAATCACAATGATGCAAGAATGCACAATCATCTAAGATATATGACATATGAAGATCATTAGAATTTTGTATCCTAAGGATCAATAATTAGTTGTAGGTGAACCTGATTCAAAATTTCAAAAAAAAATTCCTTTGTTTGGTCCAATGTGACAACTTTAGAAGTTAGCTCCAATTTGTTGTTAAGACCACATGACATTTCATCATCAGTTACATTTAAATATGCAAGAGAATTATGTAAATCCTTACCAGATATTTCATTAATCAATAATAAAGGTGAGGATTCTACCTTTTCATCATCTCTTACCCATAAATCATAAATAGCATTTACCATTTCCTCTTCTTCATCTTCAAACATGTGATTTTTGGATTGTAGAGGAATTATCAGATCTTCTTGTAAGATGGGAACTTTGGTGTCCTGCATATCAGATGAAATAAAAACTTCATCAAGAGGCTTGAAAGAAACACATTCCTCATATTTATTTCAACAATTATAATAATCGTCTTCTAAAACAAAAGGGTGAGATTCTACTGTGTCTTCCACATAACCTTCTGATTCATTGATAGATTCCTTTTCAAACTCACCTTCAACCTCTTTTGAGGGCTCAAGTGCATCTAATAGTGGATCAATTCTTGTATTTAGATTTACATGATTACCACAATCCTCATTTGTAACTAGTGACTCTAAGACTTTCATTTCTTGCTTACCCTTGTTTGGCACATGTTGGATTTCTTGACAATCAATTTTAGCAATTTCATCAAAGTTCATGGAAGGTCCTGATTTGACATATGCTTCCATGCTAGTTAGCTCTAGGACTCCTCCATTGTTTGAGAGAGTATCACTTTGAAAATAATTGAAATTTGTCTCATGCATATAATTTGTAGAATGATCAAGATGTGCATTTTGACGCACTTGATTCTGTAATTGAATAATGTCTCTATTAAGTTGTAGAACTAACCTACATAACTCATCCATTTGAGAGTTGGCATCATTAACTTTAGCTATAGTAGTTTGGTTCATTATATCCCGAGATATTTAGGTATTCTGAAATTGATTCATACTTGAGAATTATGGTTGATTCTTAATGGTATATTGTGGTGCATAAAATTTTTGGTGGGTAAGGAAGGTATTAAATGATTGAGGATTATATGATCCAAAACCCACACCACCACCTAGAAAACTCAATCGTTGTTCAAATGCTATTGCTTTGGTATAGGCTTGGGACAAAGATGTGATTTGAGGTATCCCTCGCAAATACATAGAGATTGATGGGTCAAGAGCATTGAAATACATTTGGATATCAATCCCCTCTGTAGGAACATAAGGTACCACCAATTGAGTATATCACCTATGAAACCTCTCATTGAATAACTTCAAAGGTTCATTGAGTTCTTTTCGGGCCACAAAAAACTTATGATGCATGATAAGTGGGTCAACTGGCCTTTTATTAAAATTACTAGGAAATACTGTCTTTAGTCAAATCCAAGAGGTGATAGAACCTAAAGGTATATTTATAAACCAATCATACGCAAACCTATCCAAAGTGCAAAAAAATATTTTACAAGCAACATCTTGATGTAACACTGATAAATAAATGATGATATTTTTGAATGCTTGCATATGTTCTTCTACGGATATTGTCCCATCAGACCTATACTAAGGAAGATATCTCTCAAAACTGGTAGGTAAATCATGTGAAGGTCTAGGTATGTTCAAGGGGTTGCCTATCATGAATGAAGCAAACATTGCCATTGTGACTTGGTCTTGGATTTTTTTTTTAAATATTTTTATCATATAACCTCATTATGTGGAACATCTACATCAAAATAAAGCATAAAAATTAGTGAAAAGCAAATGAAACTCATGCATTAATATCAAATTTGAACAACTTAAATAAATAAATCAAAGCAAATACTTCAAATCAGGCCCTCCTTCTAGCGCCAATTCTGTTGAGTGATATTTTCACCCGATTACGAAAACACGCTCATAGTTAAGATCCTATCAAAGCTATCCTCTCTTTCAAAGAAATAGTTAAGTTCTCCAAGGTTTTGTTTGCTTTATTTCTTAAAATATGATTATATACTTGTGAAATATGAAAATGTTGCTAAATACTCAGAGGTGCAAGTAATTGTTAACAAGGGATCTCTGTTTTGATATTTGATTCAAATTGTGAAAATGTTGTTCATGAAATTAATTACCAAAGTGTACGATTAATAATCAAATATTTCAAATAATAAAACTTGTGGGGTGCAAATATGTAAATTTTAACCTTAGAAAATGATTTAGATTAAATTTATCCAAATAGTTAATGTTTGAACTTTAATTATTATTGTTTGGAAAATATAATTAATTAAAACCCTAATGTCTATTTCAAATGAAATTTGAGGAATTTATTCAAATGAAATAAACATTTACCCTAATATTAAAAATTAAAACTTTGCATAAATTTTAGGGTTTTGATTTTTAGTTTGATTCAGTTTCAAAATAGTTTCGGGAACAAATTTCGTAACTATTCATTCTCCTTGTATTTTCGAACTTGTTGTGGAAATGTTATGAATCTTATCATTAATATTTATTTTAATTCCCTTGTATTACCTGCATAATGACATATTCAATATAAGATTAAGACAAAGCCAACCTTTATTTTATTTATTATTCATTTTCCTTCATAACTTTCCTTTTGCCCAAAATTGAGTCAAAATTCAAAGTTATTATATTTTAATGAAAATTTCCATGCATCTAAAAAGGCCAAATGGGTACTCAAAATTATTAATATCATCCAAAAATTTATCACGGTTCATGAGATATGATATTTTAAAGTTCACAAGCTGCTATAGTAAATTGCTATTTTTGGGTGAAATTGACATCTGAAATCCTATAAGTTTGGTACCATTAGAAAGAGGAAATCAATATATTTCTACCAAGTTTTGAATGAGCTCAAACAGAGTTGTCTAGCTCAAGATATGTCCATTTCAATTTTGCATTAATTTTAGGGCAAAAGTGATAAAATTTGAATAACCCTAAAATGAAATTTAATTATTTAAACCTTTGAAAATGATTTTAATTAAATTATTTGATTTGATATAATGCAATTAAGATGCAAATAATCAAAAATATTCAATTCGAAGCATTGCAACTAAATTCAAACCTTCAAGATGCAAAGATGTCAACAATTTCAAAGTGAAAGCAAATTTTCAAAGACCTTGATGCGAGCAAAATTGGATAAAACAAAGAACAAAAAATGCTAAAATTTTGAGTGGGTCCCCAAATTGGGGTACATTGTGCGATGGCCACAATAGGTAGAATGTCTCATAAATCGATTTGGGTGAGAGAAGTCCTCAACCATCCATGTGAAATTAATGGGCATGGGTGATCCATGAAAGTCCTCCCCATTATTGCATAGTGGAGGATGACTCATCCAAGCTTTAAATCTCTTAAATTATTTAATTACAAAAGTCTTCAATTATCATTTATGGAATTGAATGCACATGGGGATGTGGAGTGGAGCAAGGGTTAAATTCTAACCATAGTTGGGTTAACCATGGGTTTGGGGTTGACTAAGGTGAGGTGGAAGGTGACTCACCCATGTCTTCAATGCTTTGAATACAAAGTCTCCAAATGTCATTTATGAAATTAAACACACATGGGGACATGTGTGAAGCAAGGGTTAAATTTGAACATAGTTAGATTGACCCTAGGTTTTGTTAGGGTTAATAGGGTGAGGTTGAGGCTAGGGTAGTCAAAGGATAGACTAGGTGAGGTGTTCATGAGTTAGATTAATCATGGTTAGTTTGACCATGAGCTTGTGTTTGAATATGATGTGGAGTTTGACCAAGGTTATGGATAACCAAGGTTAGACTAGGGTGAGCTAGGCTTAAGTGGCAAGTATACTAGTCAAAGGGTAGACTAGGATGAGGTGTCCTTAGATTAGGCTAAAGGGGTGGTCACATGATGACCAAGGGCTAAGCGTAGGAAAGGGATTAAGTAGCCAAAGGGGCTTATGGTGATGAATTATGATTTTTGAAAAATTATGCAAATTTTGTGGGTTTTGCATATTAATCGATCATTAGAACTACACAAGGATAAATGTGAAATTTTTAGGTGTCTATAGGTATAGCCAAGCTAAGACAACTAGGACCGATACAAAAATGATATACTCCTCAAACATATATACCACCACCTTACCCCACCACTAATGGGCTACTCTTCTACTCATGTTTTCAATCAAGACTTTAAACACTAAGGCACACAATAAATTTACATGTTGGTCTAGGAAATACGACATTGATATCAATACCAACCATAAGAAGTTTGTATCTCTAGCTAGTCTCTTGAAGCTCCTCCATTGATCTTCGTGCATGTGCACAAGTGCCCCTATATTTGAAAACCTTAGGATCCACCACATGTCCTCTAGTATGATAGTCATCTTGTCACAAGATAGCTAAAAGGTATTCATATCTAAGTACTAATGCTCTACTAGGGTAGTCAGCAATGTCCTCTCAAAATCTACCCAAGGAATCAGAACTACACAATATAGCCCTACTACCATTAGCAAATCATTATTAGTGAAGTCTAGTAGCCCTTGAGGCTTGGATGGTCTCTAGTGTATGGGGTCATCTCTCCCTATAGTCAAGTACCTACAATCTCTCTTATAACAAGTCAAAATTGTCAACCCGTCTCAAAGCTTGTAATATCAACAAAAAATTAGGCAAGAAAAAGTTCCACCCCTTTGGCCAAAGTGTCATTAAGTGGTAAAAGTGTCATTAAGTGATGAAAGTGCCACGAATATGGTAAAAGAGTTGTTGAATACTAAAGCATCATCAATATTCAAAAGCACCATTAGTTGGTAGTGACATCAACCTTACTTTGAAGCATGTTTTTCAAGCTAAAAACAAAAAAGGGATAAGATTTTTAGGTACCAGCCTAAATATGTCTTCCTTTTACTATTGGTATGACCTTTTTTTCTTGGTGTAGTGGTCTACCATGCTAAGCCATTAGAGATCACCATTAAATAAGGATCCAAAATATCACCATAAAACAATTTAGATTATACAATTAATTATTTCAACCTTAGCCCATCCTAGTCAATTTTTGTTGTTTAACCCCAATATTTCCTCACTACATCAATACAAATCATGCTCAAGTTTCCTTGATCCAAGTTTCCTTCAAAAATCGAGGGGGCACACCAAGGCATGGCAATATTTAATGTCATTAAAAGGTAAAATTTAACATCATCAATATCCAAAAATAAAAAGCATCAAACATCCATAAATTCTAAGCAACAACTAATTTGTCTATCTCAAAATTAGGGCATTAATGTTAGTTTTTGGTGCATTCATCATCTAAATAAATCATAAAAAAAAGGACAAATGTAGACACCCAATTTTGAATGCATCATCAAAGTATCCAAACTTATCAACACCCTCATAAACCAATCAATAAAGCATTCAAACCACGTCAATTTTATCCAAGCTTAAATTAGGAGCATTTATTACTCCAAAAATGAAAGTGCCAAAACTTGAGTGAGCATTGATGGCACCTCTACTCCTTGGCAATGCTTTCCAAACATTTTCTAGAAATATCCTTCCTTTGAAAAATCATTTTCCACCCAAATTGACCACAAACATTTTATAGAAACCTCCTTCCTTTAAATAACCTTTTCCCACCCAAATTGACTACAAACTATCATCTCAACATTAGTGTTGTCAATGCTATCAACTCTAGTGTTATTTACTATCAGACCCCAAAAGGGAAAAGTTTGATAGTTAGTACCTTCCAAGCCATCATAAAAATAGATTTAATCACATCAATATGATTCAAAACCTCAACAGAAGTCTAAAGCCCGAAATTTTCCATTTTCTATCTTCACTTATTAATTGCATGTTGAACCATTTTTAAAATATTTCCTTCAACAACCCAATCAACTATAATAAAATCATCCTTTAATAAACCATGGTTTCAAATAGAGCCAACTCTTGGAGGAGCCCAATCCATCATCTTTGGAAGATAGCAAATCTTTACCAAATCTCATATATCATATTTTAAGTAATGTAAAACTTTGTCAAAATTATATCATATTTAAAAGGCAACAAAAATCTGTCGATTCAAATATGGATATTATGCAATTGTAAAGCTTTCAATCATCTCAAGCAACAAACAAGCCCATCTACTTTATCACAATAGTTGGATATCAACCTAGGCACCTTGAGTCTACAGTCTTGTTTGGTTGTGCTCTCTTCTCTCTTGGCTTTGTCATATCTTTGTTTTGTAACTTTGTAATCATTTTATCATTACAAACTAACCTTGTTTCCATATTCACATAGTATATCCATTTATCATATTGTTTCATTGCATAATTTGCTTACATATTTTTCTAACCAATTAGCTTATCATATTATCTCTATTAGGGCCCATGCACCTCCTAGTCTAGGATCCTTATTGCAATCATTTATAAAATCATAAACCCCTTATCCAAGATCATTCTACTATATCCACAAGGAAAATCATTGCTAAATTATAGGTTCAGTGGTACTATCACTTCCTATTTTTTTGATACAACATAAATAGAGTTTATAGTCACAAAAAGCGAAAGTGCTTCTAGTTGGTAAAAGTGATAATAGTGTTATTTCTCACCCAATGGCACTGTCAAGGAATTCTTGTGTCCCTTATGGTTTTTCACACCATAAGAGATTTTTGATTCCAATAAGTATTATGGAATCTAGTCAATCCACATCTTTACTTGAGAATTAATAATCAAGAATATCTCAAACAAACCAAGGTTGGTTAGGAAACCCAGGAGAGAGCTTTAATTATTATTTTGAAGCGCATGCTCATCTAGATTAACAAGAAATATAAAATATTAATTGTTCTTTTACCAAGATTCACATAAATCTTATAATAATGTCTCTATTAATAGATTGATGCCTTGTCCTTTTGCCAATTATAGCACGATTATGAACACATTAATGTAAAATAAAGAAAAATATGGAAAAAATTGGGTCAATTATATTCATTCAAATATTGTAATAAACATAATCAGTTGACCAATGAAATAAGTTCTCATTTTCATTTTCAAATTATGTAACTGTTGGCATTTTTGCTATATTGTTTTTGTTGTTACTATTATAAAAGAATTCACAAATTGTAGAGATACTTATTCTTCTGTTTGTCTCTCCATGCACTTTGAAAGGGAAGATGTAAAAATCTCTGCAAGTTTTTGTGTTAGAGCAAAGTAACTGTGACATGTCGTGATATTGCGACCTGTCGCAGTTTCACGGTTCCAAATGCAGAAATCAGCTATGTATGAAAATTGTCGCGATATCGCGACATGTCACATTTTCGTGACCTGTCATGTTTTTGCGGTCAAAACAGTCAATGGAAGGAGGGAAGCCAAAATGTCACGATATTGCGACATGTTGGAGTTTCGCGACTTGTTGCAGTGAGGAAACACAAAAATGAAAATTTGTCGTGATATCGCGACATGTCACGTTTTCACAACTTGCGATGGCCAAAGAGTAGAGTGATAGAAAATGTCATGATATCGCGACATACAGCAACCAAGGGCAATGTCAATGAAAAATGTCGCGATATCATGATAGAAAAGCGAGAAAGGAGCAAATGGTACGGACTAGCGCAATATCGTGACATGTCGCGTTATCGCGAAAAGGGCTGAAAGATAAACACAAGGCAAGAAAGATGACGCGATATCGTGACATCTTTGGAAATGAAGCCAAGCAAGAGGAACCTGTCGCGATATAGTGACAGGAAGTGGCAATGACAGAGAAGACAAGAAATTGTCACGATATCGTGACATGTTGGACAGCAAGGACAAAGCGTAAGGAAATTATCACGATTTTGCGACATGTCATGTTTTCATGAGGAGGAAGCAAGGGGGCAGCCATATTGTATGGACTGTCATGATTTCGTGACATGTCAAACTTTCACGGCCTAAAAGAAGCAAAATACAAGAAGAGAGAAAATGTCATGATTTTGCGACATATTGTGGAGATAAAGTCAAATGGAAAAAACATCGCGATTTCATGACATGTCACATTTTCGTGACCTGACATGTTTTTGCAGAATGAAAGCTGAATCATACAAGGTAAAGGAAATTGTTGCGATTTCACAACATGTCACGAAGGAAATTGTTGCGATTTCATGACATGTCACGTTTTCGTGACATGTCATGTTTTCACGATTTGGAGTAGCGAACAAAGCTAGACAGAGGAGAATGTCGTGATTTTGTGACATGTCATAGAAATGACACTGAACAAGAGAAGATGTCACGATTTCGTGACATGTCACATTTTCATGACTGGTGGCAGAAACAAAAGGCAGCAAGGTAAAAGTGTTGCGATTTTGCGACATGTCGCATTTTTACGACCTGTCACATTTTTGCGATTGAAGCAATAACAAAGGTCCGATACGGTTCTGTTTGCATTTTCCTTCAGGATTGCATAGGAGAACGTGTAGAGAAGATAAGGATCAAACGAAGTAATGCAAGTAAAAGCTCTATAACTAATTTTCAGATCGTGGTCGAAGAAGCTCAAAGATTAAATGTTGATGATTACCGATGTGCGCTAGATGGAAGAACATGAAGCAGTTTTTGAAGCCACTAGAATTAAAGACATCTCCAATATTAAAATCTCTTGTTTGTGATCTCTTAACAACTTCCAGCTTCCCTTGATAACGGTCATTTAATGAAGAAATATGGGCCCTTGTTTCTATTTTATTTTTAGTTGTAATCCATTTAAAACAGGGACTGTCATTTCTCTGAGGCAGATTAAGGGGATTGTTTTCTTCAAAATCTGTTTCATATATTGAATCTTGTAATAAGAAAGGAAGAGGACGAACCTTTATAAATACCAATGTAAAATCTCAAGCAAAGGGAGGAGGATCTTTTGCAGAAATTAAAACATAAATCCTAGATGCATTTGCTTCCATTCTTAGTGTCTTCTGGAGTTGGTGATCTAAATTGTTGTGCATGTTTTGCTTTCTGTCTGAGTCACTTCTGTTAGTCCAGTGTTAATATCAGTTGAATTTCGCTGTTCTGAATTTGGCTGTGTTTGCATTTGAATGTTTGAAGTACAATTGGAAGTGAACTCATGGCTAATGCGTGATCCAATTTCTATATACGTATTCTAAGAGTCAGTTGATGCTTAGCTTTAGGATATAGTTGAGGTTATTATTGTTCGAGGTTGTTATCCCCATCAACGATCGGCTTTGGCCATATTTACATCCCTTTCTGTTATTTCCCATTTCTTTTTGCATTTTCCCATTTCTTTCTGCATTTTCCAATTTCTTTCCTGCATCTCTAATCTTAAAACCAGTTTAGATTAGTTTGGGAGCCAGCCCTCTCTAGAGATTGGCCCAGGAGACTTCTCTTTCTCTCGACCTTTCAATGTTGGCCGAGTCTAGGGCGCACAAGTGATGAAATCTTGTACTTAGGCAAATTTGTGTCCAATAATTTTTGGCATGCTCGATGGGACAAACTATCTCTGTCTCAAAAAAATCCATAATCAGTGGGCCTTATTCCAAGTTGACAAACCCACCTGTGCCAACAGTTTTTGGCACGCCCAATGGGACCGACTGTTTCTATCTCAGAAAGATCCACACCTAGAGGAATCAAGATTTTGATGAACTGTCTCGACCTCAAAGCAGAGATTGTCAGTTAATTTGGCGACTCTATTGAGCTGAAGATCCAAATTTCTTGATCATAGAAGCCTTTTGTATCTAAAAGAAGACACCCTGAAGGAATCAAGGTTCGGTGAGCAGCCTTGACCTTGCAAGCAGAGAAAAGAATGTTCACCTAGCGACTTTGACTTAGAGGATATAACCGTGATCTCTACAGATCGCTTCTATAATGGCAAGTGTAAGCTGTCCTAGCTGGAATGATCCTGGCCCCCTGAATCTTCAAAGTTTTCATGAAATTCCCAAGGATGATTTGAAGGCATTAACAAAGTACGATGGCACTATGGGCATGGCTCTAGAGCATATTGAAGATGTTTCCACTTTTTCAATGATCCATGCCATAATCCTTGAAGATGTCATGATTAGACTTCTGGTTCAGTCTTTGGAAGGAAAGGCGTTGCAGTGGTACATACTGCTCGGGTGTAAAAGTGTCAGCTCATGGGATGACTTAGTGGGAGCACTAATTAGAACATTCGACGACTCTCAAGATCCCTTCCAGCTCTTGATGCACTTCTCCACCATCATGAGAGCACCTCTGGAGAGCATCACAGACTTCAATGTTCGATTCTGCAAAAGTTGGAAGAGAATTCCAAGGGAGATCCAATCGACACCCACCCAAGCCCACCTCTTCTATGTTCGTGCCTTTCACCCGGACATAAGCCTCCTCTTGCTGCAATTAGGTGAATGAAGGTTCCCTCAAATATTTGAAGAAGTAGTGTGAGCGGAACAACTTTTGCTTCTGTCAGGAAAGTGGCAGTGGGGAGAAACTCCATCACTTTCCTCGGTAGTCACCGCTTTTGTCTACCCTACACAGTATTCACCATGGAAGATTCCTCATACTGAGCAAATACCTGAGATGCAGCTGTGTGGAGCTCAAGAGGTAGATTTCATCCCAGTTCAATGATGTGAATATGCAAGCTTTGTCCTAGCAATAGATAATATGGTTGCTTGTAGTTTCCATCAGGAGATGAGCGAAGGAGAAGAACAAGCTCAAGTGGAAGAACCTGAGAGCAAGGAGGATACATTTTTGCACCCTTTTATATCCCAGGGCATAAAACACAAGTATTTAGCCAAAACCCAATAAGCATATCTCATCAAGAAGCTGAGCCTGAGGAAATCCTAGAATAAGGCCTATCACCAAAAAAGTCCTGTTGTCGCATCAAAGGGTTAGAGGAGCCTGTACTCGGTCCACAACCGGTGGACTCTTCAAAATGGTGGTATTAGTTTCAAAAATTACCATAACTGGTATCTATAGGATCCCTCCATATGGCAAACCTATTTGCTACATTATTTGTCAACTGTGTGGGTATCGACATACATGATAACCTACCACGGTGTACTCTATTCGCAACATGGAGAACTTCAAGAGGCCAATCGAACTTCAAGGACTGACTCAAGTATGATCAGATCTGGTCTGGACATTGCAGATTCATCGGATAGACACCTGAAGCTAGATTTGTGGTGGCAGCATGCCAATATTGTCGCAAACTTTTGTAAATATTGTAAATAGCTTCGCTAGTAAACAAAGTGCTGAGGGCACTAAATTTTGTACAAAAAAAAAGAATAAAAAAAAAATTCATCAACTTCGGCTCCTTCACAAGCCCGTAGGTATGTTATTTCTCTTCTTTTTCTTTTTTCCTTCCCAACAGTTAGTGGCTTCCATCTACTTCTTTCTTCCCCGCTACTCCATTCCCTTCCTCTCTCTCTCCTTCTTCTTCTACAAATAATCAAGTCACTACTGTTGTTTCTACTCCCCTCTCTGATATTCCTATTTCTTCATTTCCCCTTTTTTCTAATCCTTTTTCTTTTGAGCACTTCTCCATAGTTCCTACCACCTTCTCCATCCCATCCACTCCCATTCCCGTTCCATGGCCTGCACATCTGTCGGTCATCACTCCATTCATTTCACTTTTTGCAACTCAGGTGCTTTTCACTACTGCCATGGAGATCCTTGCACAACACTTGGTGATTACCCAGCTCATCTGAGCTAGGCAAAGTTTATTAGTTCTCAAGAAATAAAGGAAGTTCTGTTCTTCCACAAATATTTGTTGAAGGTCCTATTTTTTAGAGCCGAGTACTAGCAAGAGCTTGTTGCAGTAGCCTGCAAAGACGTCCAACATCAACCAGCACTAGTTCTTTCTGCTCCTTCAGTTGCTTGACTCTGTTTCCCTATGGATAAAGTCCTGAGGTTCATGCATACAGCAGAACTGTATACCCCACGAGCCGCCAAGAATGTTGGCATTTTTGCCACATTGTTTTTGTTGTTACTGTTATAAAAGAATGCACAAATTGTAGAGATACTAATTCTTTTTTTGTCCCTCCATGCACTTTGAAAGGGAAGATGTAAAAATCTCTGCAATTTTTTGTGTTAGAGCAAAGTAACTATGACATGACGCGATATCATGACCTGTCGCAGTTTCACAGTGCCAAATGCAGAAATCAGCTAAGTATGAAAATTATCGCGATATCATGACATGTCACATTTTCGCGACCTGTCACGTTTTCACGGTCAAAATAGTCAATGGAAGCAGGGAAGCCAAAATGTCACGATATCGCGACATGTTGGAGTTTTGCGACTTGTTGCGGTGAGGAAACACAAAAATGAAAAGCTGTCGCGATATCGCGACATGTCACATTTTCACAACTTGCGGTGGCCAAAGAGTAGAGTGATATAAAATATCACGATATTGCGACATACAGCAGCCAAGGGCAATGTCAATGAGAAATGTCACAATATCGTGATAGAAAAGCGAGAAAGGAGCAAATGGTACCAACTGGTGCGATATCGTGACATGTCGCATTATCGTGAAAAAGGCTAAAAGATAAACGCAAGGCAAGAAAGATGTCGCGATATCGCGACATATTTGGAAATGAAGCAAAGCAAGAGGAACCTATCGCGATATCATGGTAGGAAGTGGCAACAACAGAGAAGGCAAGAAATTGTCACGATATAGCGACATGTTGGACAGGAAGGGCAAAGCACAAGGAAATTGTCACGATTTTGTGACATGTCATGTTTTCATGAGGAGGAAGTAAGGGGGCAGCCATATTGTATGGATTATCACGATTTCGCGACATGTCAAACTTTCGTGGCCTAAAAGCAGCAAAATACAAGAAGAGAGAAAATGTCACGATTTCGCGACATATTGTGGAGATAAATTCAAATGGAAAAAACGTCGCGATTTCACAACATGTCACATTTTTGCGACCTGTCACATTTTTGCAGAATGAAAGCTGAACTGTACAAGGTAAAGGAAATTGTCACGATTTCACGACATGTCACGTTTTCGCGATTTGGAGCAATGAACAAAGCTATACAGAGGAGAATGTCGTGATTTCATGACATGTCATAGAAACAACACTGAACAAGAGAAGATGTCACGATTTCACGACATGTCACATTTTCACGACTGGTGGTAGAAACAAAAGGTAGCAAGGTAAAAGTGTTGCGATTTCGTGACATGTCACATTTTCGCGACCTGTAACATTTTTGCGATTGAAGCAATAACAAAGGCCTGATATAGTTTTGTTTGCATTTTCCTTCAAGATTGCATAGGAGAACGTGCAGAGAAGATAAGGATCAAACAAAGTAATGCAAGTAAAATCTCTATAACTAATTTTTAGATCATGGTCGAAGAAGCTCAAAGATTAAATGTTGTTGATTACCGATGTGCGCTAGATGGAAGAACATGAAGCAATTTTTGAAGCCACCAGAATTAAAGACGCCTCCAATATTAAAAGCTCTTGTTCGTGATCTCTTAACAACTTCCAGCTTCCCTTGATAACGGTCATTTAATGAAGAAATATGGGCCCTTGTTTCTGTTTTATTTTCAGTTGTAATCCATTTAAAACAGGGACTATCATTTCTCTGAGGCAGATTAAGGGGATCATTTTCTTCAAAATCTGTTTCATGTATTGAATGTTGTAATACGAAAGGAAGAGGACGGACCTCTATAAATACCAATGTAAAATCTCAAGCAAAGGGAGGAGGATCTTTTGCAGAAATTAAAACATAAATCCTAGATGCATTTGCTTCCATTCTTAGTGTCTTTTGAAGTTGGTGATCTAAATTGTTGTGCATGTTTTGATTTCTATCTGAGTCACTTCTGTTAGTCCAGTGTTAATATCAGTTGAATTTTTCTGTTTTGAATTTGGCTATGTTTGCATTTGAATGTTTGAAGTACAATTGGAAGTGAACTCATGGCTAATGCATGATCCAATTTCTGTATACGTATTCTAAGAGTCAGTTGATGCTTAGCTTTAGGATATAGTTGAGGTTATTGTTGTTCGAGGTTGTTCTCCCCATCAACGATCTACTTCAGCCATATTTACATCCCTTTTCATTATTTCCCATTTCTTTCTACATTTTCCCATTTCTTTTCGCATTTTCCCATTTCTTTCCTGCATCTCTAATATTAAAACCAGTTTAGATTAGTTTGGGAGCCAGCCCTCCCTGGAGATTGGCCCGGGAGACTTCTCTTTCTCTCAGCATATCAATGTTGGTCGAGTCTAGGGTGCACAAGTGATGAAATCTTGTACTTAGGCAGATTTGTGTCCAATAGTTTTTGGCACGCCCGATGGGACAGACTATCTCTGTCTCAAAAAAATCCATAATCAGTGGGCCTTATTCCAAGTTGACAAACCCACCTGTGCCAACAGTTTTTGGCATGCCCGATAGGACCAACTTTTTCTATCTCAGAAAGATCCACACCTAGAGGAATCAAGATTTTGATGAACTGTCTCGACCTCAAAGCGGAGATTTTAAGTTCATCTGGCGACTCTGTTGAGCTGAAGATCCAAATTTATTGATCGTAGACGCCTTTTGAATCTAAAAGAAGACACCCTGAAGGAATCAAGGTTCGGTGAGTAGCCTTGACCTTGCAAGCAGAGAAAAGAATGTTCACCTGGCGACTTTGACTTAGAGGTGATAACCGTGATCTCTACAGACCGCTTCTATAATGGCAAGTGTAAGTTGTCCTAGCTGGAATGATCCTGGCCCCTTGAATATTCAAAGTTTTCATGAAATTCCCAAGGACGCTTTGAAGGCATTGACGAAGTACGATGGCACTATGGGCATGGCTCTAGAGCATAGTGAAGATGTTTCCACTTTTTCAATGATCCATGCCATAATCCTTGAAGATGTCATGATCAGACTTCTGGTTCAGTCTTTGGAAGGAAAGGCGTTGCAGTGGTACAGACTGCTCGGGTGTAAAAGCGTCAGCTCATGGGATGACTTAGCGGGAGCACTAATTAGAACATTCGACGAATCTCAAGATCCCTTCCAGCTCTTGATGCACTTCTCCACCATCATGAGAGCACCTCTGGAGAGCATCACAGACTTCAATGTCTGATTCTGCAGAAGTTGGAAGAGAATTCCAAGGGAGATCCAATCGACACCCACCCAAGACCACCTCTTCTATGTTCATGCCTTTCACCCAAACATAAGTCTCCTCTTGCTGCAATCAGATGAACAAAGGTTCCCTCAAATATTTGAAGAAGTAGTGTGAGCAGAACAACTTTTGCTCATGTTAGGAAAGTGGCAGTGGGGAGAAACTCCATCACTTTCCTCGGTAGTCATCGCTCCTATCTACCCTACGCAGTATTCACCATGGAAGATTCCTCATACTAAGCAGAGACCTAAGATGCAGCTGTGTGGAGATCAAGAGGTGGATTTCATCCCAGTTCAACGATGTGAATATGCAAGCTTTTTTCCAGCAATAGATAATATGGTTGCTTGTAGTTTCCATCAAGAGATGAGTGAAGGAGAAGAATAGGCTCGGGTGGCAGAACCTGAGAGCAAGGAGGATACATTTTTGCACCCTTTTTATATCCCAAGGCATAACACGCAAGTATTCATCCAGAACCCAATAAGCATATCTCATTAAGAAGCTGAGCTTGAGGAAATCCTAGAACAAGACCTATCACCAGAAAAGTCTTGTTGTCGCATCAAAGGGTTGGAGGAGCCTGTACTCGGTCCACAACTGGTGGACTCTTCAAAATGGTGGTATTAGCTTCAGCCATTACCGTAACTGTATCTACAGGAGCCCTCCATGTGGAAAACCTCTTTGCTACATTATTTTTCAACTGTGTGGGTACCGACATACATGATAACCTACCACGGTGTACTCTGTTCGCAACATGGAGAACTTCAAGAGGCCAATCGAACTTCAAGTACTGACTCAAGTATGATCAGATCTAGTCTGGATGCTACAGATTCATCAGATAGACACCTGAAGCTAGATTTGTGGTGGTAGCATGCCAATCATGTCGCAAAATTTTGTAAATAGCTTCGCTAGTAAATAAAGTGCCGAGGGCACTAAATTTTGTACAAAAAAAAAAGAAAAAAAAAATGTCGTCAACTTCGGCTCCTTCATGAGCCCGTAGGTATGTTATTTCTCTTCTTTTTCTTTTTTCCTTCCCAATAGTTAGTGGCTTCCATCTACTTCTTTCTTCCCCTCTACTCCATTCCCTTCCTCTGTCTCTCCTTCTATAAATAATCAAGCCACTACTGTTGTTTCTACTCCCCTCTCTGATATTCCTATTTCTTCACTTCCCTTTCTAATCCTTTTTCTTTTGAGCACTTCTCCATAGTTCCTACCACCTTCTCCATCCCATCCACTCCCATTCCTGTTCCACGACCTGCACATCTGTCGGTCATCACTCCATTCATTTCCCTTTTTGCAACTCAGGTGCTTTTCACTACTGCCATAGAGATCCTTGCACAACACCTGGTGATTACCCAGCTCATCCGAGCTAGGCAAAGTGTAGTAGTTCTCAAGAAATAAAGGAAGTTCTATTCTTCCACAAATTTTTGTTGAAGGTCCTATTTTTTAGAGTCGTGTACCAGCAAGAGCTTGTTGCAGCAGCCTGCAGAGATGTCCAGCATCAACTAGCACTAGTTCTTTCTGCTCCTCCAATTGCTTGACTCTGTTTCCCTATGGATAAAGGCCTGAGGTTCATGCATACAACAGAACTATATACCCCACGAGCCGCCAAGAATGTTGGCATTTTTGCCACATTGTTTTTGTTGTTACTGTTATAAAAGAATGCACAAATTGTAGAGATACTAATTCTTTTTTTGTCCCTCCATGCACTTTGAAAGGGAAGATGTAAAAATCTCTGCAATTTTTTGTGTTAGAGCAAAGTAACTATGACATGTCGCGATATCACGACCTGTCGCAGTTTCACGGTGCCAAATGCAAAAATCAGCTAAGTATGAAAATTGTCATGATATCGAGACATGTCACATTTTCACGACCTGTCACGTTTTTGCGGTCAAAACAGTCAAGGAAGAAGGGAAGCCAAAATGTCACGATATCATGACATGTTGGAGTTTTACGACTTGTTGCAGTGAGGAAACACAAAAATGAAAAGTTGTCGCGATATCGCGACATGTCATGTTTTCACAACTTGCGGTGGCCAAAGAGTAGAGTGATATAAAATGTCACGATATTGCGACATACAGTAGCCAAGGGCAATGTCAATGAGAAATGTCATGATATCATGACAAAAAAGCAAGAAAGGAGCAAATGGTACAGACTGGCGGATATCGCGACATGTCGCGTTATCGTGGAAAGGGCTGAAAGATAAACGCAAGGCAAGAAAGATGTTGCGATATCATGACATATTTGGAAATGAAGCCAAGCAAGAGGAACCTATCACGACAAAGAAGGCAAGAAATTATTGCGATATCGCGACATGTTGGACAGGAAGGACAAAGCACAAGGAAATTGTCACGATTTCATGACATGTCACGTTTTCATGAGGAAGCAAGGGGGCAGCCATATTGTACGGACTGTCACGATTTTGCGACATGTCAAACTTTCACGGCCTAAAAGCAGCAAAATACAAGAAGAGAGAAAATGTCATGATTTTGTGACATATTGTTGAGATAAATTCAAATGGAAAAAACGTCACGATTTCGTGACATGTCACATTTTCGTGACCTGTCGCATTTTCACGAAATGAAATTGAACCATACAAGGTAAAGAAAATTGTCGCGATTTTGCAACATGTCATGATTTCATGATTTGGAGCAGCGAACAAAGCCAGACAAAGGAGAATGTCATGATTTTGTGACATGTCATAGAAACGAAGCTGAATGAGAGAAGATGTCACGATTTTGCGACATGTCGCATTTTTGTGACTGGTGGTAGAAACAAAAGGCAGCAAGGTAAAAGTGTCACGATTTCATGATATGTCGCATTTTCGTGACCTATCACATTTTTGTGACTGAAGCAATAACAAAGGCCCCATACAGTTCTATTTGCATTTTCCTTCAGGATTGTCTAAGAGAACGTGTGGAGAAGATAAGGATCAAACGAAGTAATGCAAGTAAAATCTCTATAACTGATTTTTAGATCATGGTCGAAGAAGCTCAAAGATTAAATGTTGCTGATTACCGAT
Organism: Wollemia nobilis; assembly: GCA_028583015.1. Lineage (NCBI taxonomy): Eukaryota > Viridiplantae > Streptophyta > Pinopsida > Araucariales > Araucariaceae > Wollemia > Wollemia nobilis. The sequence continues at coordinate 1,717,705 of JAQPPZ010017217.1, read as the reverse complement.
GTGTGCTAGATGGAAGAACATGAAGCAATTTTTGAAGCCACCAGAATTAAATATGCCTCCAATATTAAAAGCTCTTGTTCGTGATCTCTTAACAACTTCCATCTTCCCTTGATAATGGTCATTTAATGAAGAAATATGGGCCCTTGTTTCTATTTTATTTTAAGTTGTAATCCATTTAAAACAGGGACTGTCATTTCTTTGAGGCAGATTAAGGGGATCATTTTCTTCAAAATCTGTTTCATGTATTGAATGTTGTAATACAAAAGGAAGAGGACGAACCTCTATAAATACCAATGTAAAATCTCAAGTAAAGGGAGGAGGATCTTTTGCAGAAATTAAAAAATAAATCCTAGATGCATTTGCTTCCATTCTTAGTGTCTTCTAGAGTTGGTGATCTAAATTGTTGTGCATGTTTTGCTTTCTGTCTAAGTCACTTATGTTAGTCCATTGTTAATATCAATTGAATTTCGTTGTTCTGAATTTGGCTGTTTTTGCATTTGAATGTTTGAAGTACAATTGGAAGTGAACTCATGGCTAATGCGTGATCCAATTTCTGTATATGTATTCTAAGAGTTAGTTGATACTTAGCTTTAGGATATAGTTGAGGTTATTGTTGTTCAAGGTTGTTCTCCCCATCAACGATTTGCTTCGGCCATATTTACATCCCTTTTCATTATTTCCCATTTCTTTATGCATTTTCCCATTTCTTTTCGCATTTTCCCATTTCTTTCTTGCATCTCTAATCTTGAAACCAGTTTAGATTAGTTTGGGAGCTAGCCCTCCCTGGAGATTGGTCCGGGAGACTTCTCTTTCTCTTAGCATTTCAATGTTGGCCGAGTCTAGGGAGCACAAGTGATGAAATCTTGTACTTAGGTAGATTTGTGTCCAATAGTTTTTGGCACACCCGGTGGGACAGACTATCTCTGTCTCAAAAAAATCCATAATCAGTGGGCCTTTTTCCAAGTTGAAAAACCCACCTGTGCCAACAGTTTTTGGCATGCCCGGTGGGACCTACTATTTCTATCTCAGAATGATCCACACCTAGAGGAATCAAGATTTTGATGAATTGTCTCGACCTCAAAGCGGAGATTGTAAGTTCATCTGGCGACTCTATTAAGCTGAAGATCCAAATTTCTTGATCGTAGATGCCTTTTGAATATAAAAGAAGACACCCTGAAGGAATCAAGGTTTGGTGAGTAGCCTTGACCTCGCAAAAGGAGAAAAGAATGTTCACCTGGTGACTTTGACTTAGTGGTGATAACCGTGATCTCTATAGACCACTGCTATAATGGCAAGTGTAAGTTGTCCTAGCTGGAATGATCCTGGCCCCCTAAATCTTCAAAGTTTTCATGAAATTCCCAAGGACGCTTTGAAGGCATTAACGAAGTATGATGGCACTATGGGCATGGCTCTAGAGCATATTGAAGATGTTTCCACTTTTTCAATGATCCATGCCATAATCCATGAAGATGTCATGATCAGAATTTTGGTTCAGTCTTTGGAAGGAAAGGCGTTGCAGTGGTATAGACTGCTCAAGTGTAAAAGCGTTAGCTCATGGGATGACTTAGCGGGAGCACTAATTAGAACATTCAACGGTTCTCAAGATCCCTTCCAGCTCTTGATGCACTTCTCCACCATCATGAGAGCACCTCTAGAGAGCATCATAGACTTCAATGTCCGATTATGCAGAAGTTGGAAGAGAATTCCAAGGGAGATCCAATCGACACCCACCCAAGCCCACCTCTTCTATGTTCGTGCCTTTCACCCGGACATAAGCCTCCTCTTGCTGCAATCAGGTGAACGAAGGTTCCCTCAAATATTTGAAGAAGTAGTGTGAGCGAAACAACTTTTGCTCCTGTCAGGAAAGTGGCAGTGGGGAGAAACTCCATCACTTTCCTCGGTAGTCATCGCTTCTATCTACTTTGTGCAGTATTCACCATGGAAGATTCCTCATACTGAGTAGAGACCTGAGATGCAGCTGTGTGGAGCTCAAGAGGCAGATTTCATCCCAGTCCAATGATGTGAATATGCAAGCTTTGTCCCAACAATAGATAATATGGTTGCTTGTAGTTTCCATCAGGAGATGAGCGAAGGAGAAGAACAAGATCAGGTGGCAAAACCTGAGAGCGAGGAGGATACATTTTTGCACCCTTTTTATATCCCAGGGCATAAAATGCAAGTAATCATCTAGAACCCAATAAGCATATCTCATTAGGAAGCTGAGCTTGAGGAAATCCTAGAACAAGGCCTATCACTAGAAAAGTCATGTTGTCGCATCAAAGGGTTGGAGGAGCCTGTACTCGGTCCACAATCGGTGGAATCTTCAAAATGGTGGTATTAGCTTTGGCCATTATCATAATTGATATCTATAGGAGCCCTCCATGTGGCAAACCTCTTTGCTACATTATTCGTCAACTGTGTGGGTACCAACATATATGATAACCTACCACGGTGTACTCTTTTCGCAACATGGAGAACTTCAAGAGGCCAATCGAACTTCAAGGACTGACTCAAGTACGATCAGATCTGGTTTGGACACTGCAGATTCATCAGATAGACACCTGAAGCTGGATTTGTGGTGGCAACATGCCAATCATGTCACAAAATTTTGTAAATATTGTAAATAGCTCTGCTAGTAAATAAAGTGCCAAGGGCACTAAATTTTGTACAAAAAAAAAAAAAAAAAAAAATTCGTCAACTTTGGCTCCTTCATGAGCCCGTAGGTATGTTATTTCTCTTCTTTTTCTTTTTTCCTTCGTAGCAGTTAGTGGCTTCCATCTACTTCTTTCTTCCCCTCTACTCCATTCCCTTCCTCTCTCTCTCCTTTTTCTTCTGCAAATAATCAAGCCACTACTGTTGTTTCTACTCCCCTCTCTGATATTCCTATTTCTTCACTTCCCCTTTCTTCTAATCCTTTTTATTTTGAGCACTTCTCCATAGTTCCTACCACCTTCTCCATCCCATCCACTCCCATTCTCGTTCCATGGCTTGCACATCTGTCGGTCATCACTCCATTCATTTCTCTTTTTGTAACTCAGGTGCTTTTCACTACTGCCATGGAGATCCTTGCACAACACCTAGTGATTACCCAGCTCATCCAAGTTAGGCAAAGTGTAGTAGTTCTCAAGAAATAAAGGAAGTTCTCTTCTTCCACAAATTTCTATTGAAGGTCCTATTTTTCAAAGCCGAGTACCAGCAAGAGCTTGTTGCAGTAGCCTGCAGAGATGTCCAGCATCAACCAACAATAGTTCTTTCTGCTTCTCTAGTTGCTTGAATCTATTTCCCTATGGATAAAGGCCTAAGGTTCATGCATACAACAGAACTATATACCCCACGATCCGCCAAGAATGTTGGCATTTTTGCCACATTGTTTTTGTTGTTACTGTTATAAAAGAATGCACAAATTGTAGAGATACTAATTCTTTTTTTGTCCCTCCATGCACTTTGAAATGAAAGATGTAAAAATATCTGCAATTTTTTGTGTTAGAGCAAAGTAACAGTGACATGTCGCGATATCGTGAACTGTCATAGTTTTGCGGTGCCAAATGCAGAAATCAGCTAAGTATGAAAATTATCGCGATATTGTGACATGTCACATTTTCGCGACCTGTCACGTTTTCACTATCAAAACAGTCAATGGAAGTAGGGAAGCCAAAATTTCATGATATCATGACATGTTGGAGTTTCGTGACTTGTTGCGGTGAGGAAACAAAAAAATGAAAAGTTGTCGCGATATCGCGACATGTCACGTTTTCACAACTTGCGATGGCCAAAGAGTAGAGTGATATAAAATGTCACGATATTGCAACATACAGCAGCCAAGGGCAATGTCAATGAGAAATGTCATGATATCATGATAGAAAAGCGAGAAAGGAGCAAATGGTATGGACTGGCATGATATCGCGACATGTCGTGTTATCACGAAAAGGGCTGAAATATAAACGCAAGGCAAGAAAGATGTCACGATATCATGACATATTTGGAAATGAAGCCAAGCAAGATGAACCTGTCGTGATATCGCAACAGGAAGGACAAAGTGCAAGGAAATTGTCACGATTTCGCAACATGTCACGTTTTCAAAAGGAAGCAAGGGGGTAGCCATATTGTACGGACTGTCATGATTTTCCGACATGTTAAACTTTCATGGCCTAAAAGCAGCAAAATACAAGAAGAGAGAAAATGTCACGATTTCACGACATATTGTTGAGATAAATTCAAATGGAAAAAACGTAGCGATTTCATGACATGTCACATTTTCACAACCTGTCGCATTTTCGCGGAATGAAAGCTGAACTATACAAGGTAAAGGAAATTGTCGCGATTTTGCGACATGTCATGTTTTCATGATTTGGAGCAGCGAACAAAGCCAGACATAGGAGAATGTCACGATTTTGTGACATGTCATAGAAACGAAGCTGAATAAGAGAAGATGTCACGATTTTGCGACATGTCACATTTTTGCGACTGGTGGTAGAAACAAAAGGCAGTAAGGTAAAAGTGTCATGATTTTGTGATATGTCGCATTTTCATGACCTGTCACATTTTCGTGACTGAAGCAATAACAAAGGCCCAATACAGTTATGTTTGCATTTTCCTTCAGGATTGCATAGGAGAACGTGCGAAGAAGATAAGGATCAAACGAAGTAATGCAAGTAAAATCTCTATAACTAATTTTTAGATCATGGTCGAAGAATCTCAAAGATGAAATGTTGCTGATTATCGATGTGCTCTAGATGGAAGAACATGAAGCAGTTTTCGAAGTCACCAGAATTAAAGACGCCTCCAATATTAAAAGCTCTTGTTCATGATCTCTTAACAACTTCCAGCTTCCCTTGATAACAGTCATTTAATGAAGAAATATGGGCCCTTGTTTCTGTTTTATTTTCAGTTGTAATCCATTTAAAACAGGGACTGTAATTTCTTCGAGGTAGATTAAGGGGATCGTTTTCTTCAAAATCTATTTCATGTATTGAATGTTGTAATACGAAAGGAAGAAGACGGAACTCTATAAATACCAATGTAAAATCTCAAGCAAAGGGAGGAGGATCTTTTGCAAAAATTAAAACATAAATCCTAGATGCATTTGCTTCCATTCTTAGTGTCTTTTGGAGTTGTTGATCTAAATTGTTGTGCATGTTTTGCTTTCAGTCTGAGTCACTTATGTTAGTGCAGTGTTAATATCAGTTGAATTCTGCTGTTCTAAATTTGGTTGTGTTTGCATTTTAATGTTTGAAGTACAATTGGAAGTGAACTCATGGCTAATACGTGATCCAATTTCTGTATACGTATTCTAAGAGTCAGTTGTTGCTTAGCTTTAGGATCTAGTTGAGGTTATTGTTGTTTGAAGTTGTTCTCCCCATCAACGATCGGCTTCGGCCATATTTACATCCCTTTCCGTTATTTCCCATTTCTTTCTGCATTTTCCCATTTCTTTTCATATTTTCCCATTTCTTTCTTGCATCTCTAATCTTGAAACTAGTTTAGATTAGTTTGGGAGCCAGCACTCTCTGGAGATTGACCCGGGAGACTTCTCTTTCTCTCAGACTTTCAATGTTGGCCGAGTCTAGGGCGCACAAGTGATGAAATCTTGTATTTAGGCGGATTTGTGTCCAACAGTAACATGTAAATGTGACACACATACAAATTTGAACACAATGAATTACCCAAAGGAAGAAGCTGGAATTGTATTAATATAAAAAAACATTTATTAGGGGAGTCTGACTACAATTAACACAAAAACTCACTAAATGAATACAATCTAGATTCTCATTCAAATGATGTAATAAGAACCTTTAAACCTTTCATTCCAATATGATAATAGAAGGACTCCAAGCTTCTGATCCAGTCACTAGAAATAATCTCAATTACCTACATACTTCCTTAAAAAGACCTGCACAACAATGGAGAGGAATAAGAGATAACAAGAAAAATAAGACATAAGGGAGAATACAATTGCAAAGCAAGGATACTTAGGGATACCTTTAGGAAGAAATGGAAATGCAATTATTGATCCTTTCTTTAGTTGTAGTTTCTCCTCTTATAGCTTCAAGGTGCCTTCTCTTTTTATAATTGTATTCAATCGAACCCTCCACTTGGCTTCATTCGTGCCCTTGATATTCTAGATGTGTTATAGAAAAATTACAGCTATCTTGTTCTTATTAGAAATTTTTGCACTTGGTTGCACCTAAAACTTTAGATTTCTTCAAAATGGAATACAATTATATTTATCTGATACCTTCATTTGGTCTATTCTCAACCCATGCTCTTTTTCTTGGGTGTGGGACCTCCTTTTTGGTCATTTATGTCCCTTTGACCTTTAGTCTTGGTATTTTTCTAAGCTTTGTACTTTTTCTTTTGTCTCTTTCTCGAACAACTTAAATTTTCCCAAAGATATTTCAATAATGTCCCTCTTTATATTCTTCTCTTTCTTTTGTTCTATTTGGATGTCCTTTATTAATATGTCAATGAGCTCCCACACCTCATCACAAAAGGTCCTAGTAAATTTCAACATATTTAAATCTTGTAATATCTTAACTTTTTGGTTTTCTCATAATTATTTGCTCTCATGAGAAAAATTGCATAGGTGGTTAACTATTTGTACAAAAAAAGTGATTTGTCTAGCCAATTCTGAATCATTATTTGGGTCATAGTAAAAATATATCATTCTCTTTAGGATAAGATATTCAATACCAACTACTTGTAACCATTATTCAAAGGAAAATACTACTTCATTCAACTCATCATTATTTCATTCTCCCACATTGCTACATATTTGATCCAATTGTGCCATCAGGTTCTATCTCTTATGAACATGAATACCTTTATGAAATATTCAGTGCACTACATGGTGGTTCCATCTCCCAAGATCACTTGCTCTCCATTCTATTTCTTCATAGTATTTTTCCAACTAATGGAAGATGGGATATTTGATGCTTACTATGTCCTCTATCTATTCCAAAATATGTTTTATGATATCTACAATGCCTTTGATTACATTAAGGTTATGAAATATCCTCTCTAGATCCCTTATATTATATTATATCTTATTAAGCATTTATCTCTTATATTTTGTGATGTAATCTGAATAATCAATACTATTGATTATAATCTAGGGCTCTATATTTAAAATTGTATCCTAAGAATCAGATATCTATTTTTGAGGCTATCTACTTCGGTCTATACTTGATTCACTCTTGCTACCTTAATTTTTAATTCTTCAACTTTTTTTTTATAGCAAGTGTAAGTTGTGTCTGTGCAATCACTTATGAATTCATCATGACAACCAGGTCCCTTGTAGTTGGCATTGCTCCTTTTTCTAGGTCAATTTGAGCTTACTTCATATTCTTCAACAAAGGGATCTAATTTGTGGCAATGGATGCAGTCCAGGAAGCTTGCTCCTTAGTTTCCTCAATTGTACACTACAGTTCATTGGGATATTTATTTTCTTCTATGGCTTGAATTTACCTTTCTTTGACTGGATTAAACTGAATAGCCTCCTCTACTCTTATCAAAGTAATGCTTCTAGAGCTATTGGTAACAATTTCATGTCTAGTCCTTTTTTTCTTTGATGAATTCCAAGGGTTGTTGGATATAATTTAATGTCCTCTTAGAAGATTAGATAATCCCCTAGCCTCTTCCATCATCTTGAGCACAATTGAGGATATTTTTATTTCTTATTTACTTACTACTAATGTTATGGGTATATTGTGGAGACATAAATATTTGAGCTAGATCTAGGGTAGAGAGATAGACTTATGCATATGAAGCAATAAAAATCTCCTTACCTTTCCTAGTATCTATAGTGGTGCCATGATTATATTGGGCAACTAAATATTCCTCAATTTTTGTTAGGGTGGTATTTGCTACTTCCATCAATACCTCAGTCTGTTCAAGTTCCTGATTTATAATATCCAAGATAGAATATCAAATTTCTTTGGGGCATACTACAAGGACCAATGGTGTAGTTTAATATATTGAAGCCATTCTTATCACTCTCAACTATGTTGGGTAGTTTCCCACTTGAAGAACACAAGCTTATACTGAGAGGGGGTGAACATTGTAAGGCCATTTTTTACTTTTCTTTTCCAATCAATAGTATACAATGTATCAATAACAATATTGACAAAAGTAGTCAAAGCAATGCACAAATAATCACATACAATAGAGACACCAATTTAACGTGGTTCACCCAGTGTGGGATACTCCAGGAAGAAAATATTTCACTAAAATTTTCCCAACAAATATCTTGGAAAACGTTTCCCTATTATAATATTTATGGACCTGCAATCTCCTAAACTAGTTCATGGATCTCTATGCATAGGAGAACTCTTTCTCCTCTGCTATGGTTGGTGATATTATAGAAGAATTATTGCCTCCACTACACTAGCTAATGGATCTCTATCCACTGAAGACTCCTACCCTCACTCAAAAGACTTGTCTTCATCACCCTAGCTAATGGACCTCTATCCATTGGATACTATCATCCTCTATACTCTGTCACCTCCAAAGTTAGCTCTCAGCTCTATCTCAAATATGCACTAAATACGATCATTCAATCTAGCATAAATTTGCTCAATCTCTATCCCCTAATTTGCACTAAACACAGTCCTTCGATATAGCACAAATCTGCTCAATATTTGTATTTTTTTTCACTAAACTCAGTCCTTCGATCTAGCACAGATCTGCTCAATCTCTATCATTTGACATGCACTAAACATAGTCCTTCGGTCTAGCACAAATTTGCTCAATATCTATCTTATTTTTCACTAAAATCAGTCCTTTGGTCTAGCACAAAACCTGCTCAATATTTGTCTCTGGTCTGGTACAAAACTGTCCTCAAATATACACCAAATTATGTCCTCAAATCTATCCTCAAGCCTTTACACAAAGCTTGACTCAATCACAAATTAACTCTATTAGATCTACCCCAAACCTTAACCCAAGGTTTGAACAAATCAATCAATCAATTTTGCTCGCAAGTCTTCTCAAAGACTTGTCTCAAATTTGCATTGTAAGCTTCCACAAAAGCTCACACTAATATTTTCACAAGTTCTCTCTAGAAACTATCCAATATACATGTCTTCACCAAGAATTACCTCAAATATTCTCAACAAGTCCTTACTAGAACTTGCTCAATCTGCTCAACAAGTCTTCACCAAGACTTACCTTAATTTTTCTCAACAAGTTTTCACCAAGACTTACCTCAAATCTGTATTGTAAGCTTCCACAAAATCTTACTCAACTCAATCTAACACAAACTTCTCTTCAATCACTTAGACAAGCTTCACATATAATCTTATTTAATCTCATAGAAACATATAGACAATTGTTAGAGACACAATATGCTTCACACTCACAATAATGCTCAATCACTTTCAATATCTTTCTCAAATCAAATTAGAATATAGAACAATTTATTTCACAGAACTTGAACTATCACTTCAACACTTCCACTTGACTAGGATCAATCAACTCCACTCAAAAAATCACTCAATGAAATACTCCTTGCTTACAAACCCTAGTCCAAGCATATGAAAACTCACTCAATTATTTCCAACAATGCTTATCAAACAATCTCACCTAACAATGATACTCATGATCTTGCACAAATCCTAGTTCAAGATAGTTCTCAACTCCATGTAACAATGATACTCATGTTCTTGCATAAACCCTAATCATGCATATGAAGGTTCATTCAATGTTTTCAACAATGCTTATCAAACAAGGTTTCTAGTATCAACTTTCATTCCAGAAAACCAAACTCAACAATGCTTATCAAACAAGGTTTTTACCATCAATTTTCACTCAGAAAAACCTTTAACAATCAAACTCAACAATGCTTATCAAACAACTCCTTTTCTCTCCAACTTAGAATTCATAACATCCAAAAACCATTCACAAGGAATATGCGCCCATACCTTTTGTTTGATGAAGAATTGACCTTATAAAACTTGTGTCAATCACAATTATCATTTTGCCAATCTTAAGGGTTAGTTAGAAAGAACCTTCTCAAAAATTCAATCAACAATTTCCTCACAAATTAATCTCACAATAAAAAAACATTAGATCTCAATTTCACCTTATTACTCATTTTAGATTTTAATGCACTCCTAAAATAAAAGTAATCAACACTTCAAAATATTAAATTTTACTCAACCTTATTTCTCCTTTCAATACAATTAATCAACTTTGTTTTCAAAAAATATTTCTAACTCCTATGACACACCTTATTACTTCTCTCAATAAGCTCAAGACACTCAAAAATTAAACCCTAACATAAAACAATGTAAATCCTTTTATCTCCCTCACAAAACCTTAATCAACCTTTATTTTCACAACAAAGCAACCTTCGAAATTACACAACATTAGCAAGAGAATCAAAATTGGTGCATACCTTATTTAGCCCAAAAAAACACTTTCGATGGGTTTTGAACACCTAACCTCACCCCTCCAAGTGCCTTCGCAAGGCACGTGCCTACCACGTGGGCTACAAGCCTCTATACAAAGGATTTGATCCCTTCACCTTTTGCTGGCCAATATCTTAGTGTCTTCCTTGTTGCCAGTCACGCTACAATGTACCTTCGATATAAAACAAACATTTCTCCTCCTTGTACTATATACTACCATGCACAACCTTTGAAAACACATGATCGCTTCCCTTTTTCAATGTGTGCGAAATACTTTGATTGTGGATGATTTCATTTGCCAAAGCTTTACCCCCATTTATATGCAGTAGGCTATGTCTTCGACGACGTCGATAATAATTCGATTAATTCAAAAATTCAAATTAATATAAATTTTATAACCCTTATCCTTTAGGGTTGGTTTAATTAATTTATAAATTAATTCATAATTAAATTATAATTAATTTATATTAAAACTATTCTAATTAATTAAATCTGTGGGTCTCACACTTTTAATATTATAATAAATTATTATAATGTTATTTGGCTTGGGCCTTCCTTTTTCCCTTTAAACCTCATCTGACCACCTGGGAGAACTTTCTTTTGCAATTTATTACAAAACCTAAAACTGATGTTGCTCACTAAAATTGATGCTTACTGGTGTTGACTTCTTGACATCAATGACAACAAAACTTGCTCATATTTCCAACAATATCCCCCTTTGTAATTTATGGCAACCCAATTTCCTTTTACCATTTCCTTAACCTTTTTCTATTTTGCTCCCCCTGAGAAACTGCTCCCCCTGATTGAATGCTCTTCTCCTAACTCAAATCTATCCCCCTTTGACATAAATGGCAAAGGGTCACCTTTGGGGCTCGACTTAGCCTCTCCCCCACCTCCCCTTGAGGTGGTTAATTATAGGGTGGGAGTATTTTTACTCCCATTATGCCCTGGTATTTACCTTTGTCTACTTTCTTCCTCATTTGATCCTTATGATTCCTCTAACTATTCTTGTTCCTACTTGTCTCTATAATTCCTTCTCTACACCATCTTGTTGTATTCCCATCATTATTACACATATAACACTTAATATTATTATTCCTTGGAGGTGAAAATATCTTAGGATTTCTCCTAGTGAAGCTATATCTATTCCTGTCATGAACCCTGCAATTCATTGCCTTGTGACCAAACTGATTACAAGAGTAGCAATACCCTTGAAAAAGCTGCTTGTTTCTAAATTTATTAAAATCTTGTCTTTCATGTGTCCTACACTGTGTAGCCTTGTGCCCAAACCTGTGACATGAGAAGCATTGTTCATTGAAACCTCCTTGCCTTGACCTCATTGGTATTTTAGTCTCTTTTACCCCGTGTTGGTTCATGTTCCATCTATTCCTCATTTGTGTATTGTTCCTTTCCTTGTTGAACTTTATGTTGTCAAAATCATCCTTAGAAGTCTCACTCTCTCTTACACTCTCTTCTTTTGAAGTTTCTTCTTCTTCAGAACTTGAGGTTGAATCCTCTCCTTGTTTCTTTTGTACCTGATCAAAACCAAGGCATGTCTTATTGGTAGACCGTATTTATACCTTGATAATATTGTCTATGGTTTTTGAGCTTTTAGCAAACTTGTGTAACCTGTCCTTAGACTCTTTTACTTCCTTAGTGAAGCTACTTATTGCTCTTACCTTTCACATTCTAACACCTTTGCTTATAACTTCTCTTTGAATCTTTGTGTCTTAACTATTGAAATATTTATATCCTCTATAAGCTTTCCTTTCTCTTCATCATATTCTTGAAACTAAAGCTTAAGTTGAGATTTTTACTTTCTTACCTTCTTTAATGCATCAAGGGTATGAATACGCTCTCCCTCAAGATCAACTTCTCAATTCTCTAATTCTTCTTCTATTTGTTTGCATTTAAAAACATCTTAATTATTTTTTGACTCATATTTTATAGGATCACGTCCTTCTTCTTCTAATGTCATTAGAAGATTCTCTTATGGTCCTTCAAGTGTATCTTCATATTCATCATAACTGAAAATGAAACCACTTCTTGTACAACTATCTTCGATATAACCAAAGTTACCATACTTTCCACAATTGAAACATCTAACATATTTTGTACCTTTAAACTTTCTTGGATCCTTGTTACTTATGCCATAATTTGCTTCTTCATCATTGGATGATTTCTTGAATGCGAGTTCTTACCCTTAGTATTCTTAGTCGCTTTGAATGTTTTTTTTTTTTGGGAATAGGTTTCTCTTTTGTTCTCATATCAAAAGCTATGAGAATGCCATGTAATTCATCTCTTGTCAAAATATCACTATCTTTTGATTCCTTTATAGCTGAAATATTTTCACTAAACCTTTTTAGGAGTGACCTTAAAATCTTATCACAAACATCATATTCTTGAATTTCAAATCCAAGTCCTTGCATGGAGTTAACAACCTCGTCTACATGAAGTAGATAAGCACTAATATTTTCCTCGTCCTTCATATTTAATTCTTCGAAAATTCTTTTGAGATTTCATAACTTTACCTTTTTTACCTTCTTATCCCCTTCATATATGCCTTGCAATTTATCCAAATTTTCCTTTACTGATGTGTAGTGCATAACCTTTATAAACTTTGTTTTATGCAAACCTCTCAAAATTGCATTCATTGCTTTTGAGTTGTAATGATGTAGAAGCTTACCATTTTTATCTATAGGTGGATTTTTTGGTGGTGTGTATCCATTTTCAATTGCTTCCCATATTTCATTGCCAAGTGCTATTAGGTGAATCTTCATTCTCATACTCCAAAATACATAATTGCTCCCATAAAACACTGGTGTTGAATTATCTGAGTATCCACTCTTAGAATCCATTTGTGTTCTTGTAAGCTTTTTCTTCAAGCTGTTAAACCCTTTTGAAGGAACCTGCTCTAATACCAATTGAAGAACACAATATTATACTAAGAGGGGGGTGAACAGTATAAGGCCACTTTTTACTTTTCTTTCCCAATCAATATTATGTAATGTATCAATAGCAATATCAAAAGTAGTAATTAAAGCAATGCACAAATCACCACACACAATAGAGACACCAATTTAACATGGTTCACCCAATGTGGGCTACTCCACGAAGAAAATATTTCACTAAAATTTTCTCAAAAACTATCTTAAAAAACCTTTCCCTATTACAATATTTATGGACCTCTATCCAAAGGAGACACCAATCCCTTAATCAATTTCATGGATCTCTATCCATAGGAGACATCAATCTCCTAAACTAGTTTATGGATCTCTATCCACAGGAGACCTCTTTCTCCTTTGCTTTGGTTGGTGATCTTCTAGAAGAACGATGCCTCCACTACATTGGCTAATGGATCTCTATCCACTGAAAACTAATACCCTCACTTAGAAGACCTATATTTACTACCCTAGCTAATGTACCTCTATCCACTAGAGACTATCATACTCTATATTCTATCACCTACAAAGCTAGGTCTCATATCTGTCTCAAATCTGCACTAAACATGGTCCTTCGGTCTAGCACAAATTTGCTCAATATCTATCCTTTGATCTACACTAAATATAGTACTTCAGTCTAGCACAAGTCTGCTCAATATTTGTCTTGTTTTGCACTAAACTTAGTCCTTCATTCTAGCACAAATCTACTAATTCTCTATCCTATGATCTACACTAAACATAGTCCTTCGATCTAGCATAAATCTGGTCAATATATGTCTTATTTTGCACTAAACTCAGTCCTTCGGTCTACCACAAAACCTGCTCAATATATGTCTCTGGTCTGGTACAAACCTATCCTCAAATCTACACCAAATTTTGTCCTCAAATCTATCCTCAAGCCTTTACACAAAGCTTGACTCAATTACAAATCAACTCTTTTATATTTTCCCAAAACCTTAACCCAAGGTTTGAACAAATCAATCAATCAACTTTGCTCGCAAGTCTTCTCAAAGACTTGTTTCAAATATGCATTGTAATATTCCACAAAATCTCACACTAATATGTCCACAAGTTCTCTCTAGAACTTTTCCAATCTGCTCAAAAAGTCTTCACTAAGACTTACCTCAAATCTTCTCAACAAGTACTCACTAGAACTTGCTCAATATGCTCAACAAGTCTTCACCAAAACTTGCCTAAAATATTCTCAACAAGTCTTTACCAAGACTTGCCTCAAATCTATATTGTAAGCTTCCAAAAAATCTTACTCAACTTAGTCTAACACAAAATTCTCTTCAATCACTTAGACAAGCTTCACATAGAATATTTTTTAATCTCACAGAAACATATAGAGAATTCTTAGAGACTCAATATGCTTCACACTCACAATAATGCTCAATCACTTTCAATATCTTTCTCAAATCAAATTAGAATATAGAACAATTTGTTTCACAAAACTTGAACTATCACTTCAACACTTCCACTTGACTAGGCTCAACAACTCCACTCAATCAATCACTCAATGAAATACTCCTTGCTTACAAATCCTAGTCCAAACATATGAACATTCACTCAATTATTTTCAACAATGCTTATCAAACAATATCGCATAACAATGATATTCATGATATTGCACAAATCCTAGTTCAATATAGTTATCAAATTCACATAATAATGATACTCATGTTCTTGCATAAATCCTAATCATGCATATGAAGGTTCATTCAATATTTTCAACAATGCTTATTAAACAAGGTTTCTAGTATCAACTTTCATTCCAGAAAACCAAACTCAACAATGCTTATCAAACAAGGTTTTTACCATCAATTTTCACTCAGAAAAACCTTTTAAAATCAAACTCAACAATGCTTATTACACAGGTCCGAGGTGTAGACCAATTGGTTTATCCAAACCCCATAAGGGGGGCAGAGGTCCAAGGTTCAAATCTCGGGCCTTGTCGGATTGAACGCTTGTCCCTTTCCTGGTGCTTTCAGTGGCGTAAAAGGTTTAAAATGATTGTGGCATGGTGGTTATAGGGGCAGACTGTGTGAAGATATGTGTGGCGGCTTCTAGGGTGAAAAACGCAAAATACTGTGGCGGCCATAAAAGCTAGACAACCTACCCGGATTCGTGGTGGCTAACGATTCTACCATGTAAATTCAAAAAAAAAAAACAATGCTTATTACACAACTCCTTTTCTCTCCAACTTAGCATTCACAACATCCAACAATATTTCACAAGGAAGATGTGTCCATACCTTTTTTTTGATGAAGAATTGACCTTATAAAACCTGTCTCAATCACAATTATCCTTTTGCCAATCTTAAGGGTTAGTTAGCAAGAACCTTCTCAAAAATTCAATCAATAATTTCCTCACAAATGACTCTCACAATACAAAAGCATTAGATCTCAATTTCACCTTATCACTCCTTTTAGATTTTAATGTACTCCTAAAAGAAAAGTAATCAGAACTTCAAAATATTAATTTTTACTCAACCTTATTTCTCATTTCAATACAATTAATCAAATTTTTTTTCAAAAAATATTTCTAACTCCTATGGCACACCTTATTACTCCTATCAATAATCTCAAGATACTCAAAAATCAAACCCTAACATAAAACAATGCAAATCTTTTTATCTCCCTCACAAAACCTTAATCAACCTTTATTTTTTACAGCAAAGCAACCTCTAAAATTACACAACCTTAGCAAGAGAATCAAAATCAGTGCATACTTTATTTAGCCCAGAAAAACACTTTCGATGGGTTTCGAACACCTAACCTCACCCCTCCAAGTGCCTTAGCAAGGTGCGCACCCACCATGTGGGCTACAAGCCTCTATACAAAGGAAAAGGTGGAAAAGGCTAGCGCCTTTCATTTGTATTCCATCGAGCACGTAAACTTCACCAAAAAGCCTTCCTCTACTTCGTAAAATACAAACCCATGGGATTTGATCCCTACACCTTCCATTGGCCAACGTCTTAGCGCCTTCCTTGTTGCCAACCATGCTACAAAGTGCCTTGGATATAAAATGGAAATTTCTCCTCCTTGTACTATATTCTACCACTCACAACCTTTGAAAACACACGATCGCTTCTCTTTTTCAATGCACAAAAAATACTTTTATCACGAATGATTTCATTTGCCAAATATTTACCTCCTTTTAAATGCATTAGGTTATGTCTTCGATGATGTCAGCGATAATTCGATTAATTCAAAATTTCAAATTAATATAAACTTTATAAAACCTTATCCTTTAGGGTTGGTTTAGTTATTTTACAAATTAATTCATAATTAATTTATAATTAACTTAATAACTTTAAAAGTTAATTAAATTAATTTATAAATTGATTTATAATAAAACTATTATAATTAATTTATAATTAATTAAATCTGTGGGTCTTGCACTTTTAATATTATAATAAATTATTATAATATTATTTGGCTTGGGCCTTCCTTTTGCCTTTTAAACCTCATCTGACCACCTTGGAGAAAACTTTCTTTTGCACTTGATTACGGAACTTGAAACTGATGTTGCTCACTAAAACTGATGCTTACTGGTGTTGACTTCTTGACATCAATGACAACAAAAATTACTCATATTTCCAACACCACTATATCTATCTGAGTGTGGGGTCTCTTCCCTAAATGTTTGTTCCATATGGGTTACAAAGGCTGATTTATCCTGATAGCCATTTGCATTTCATCTTCAAATTCATCTCTTTGGTGGACTAGTAGGGCATTTGGCATTTTCTCAAGCTTCTTCCTATAGTAATCAAAAGGGTAATATGACCACCAAGTAATCTCTACAAAAACATATGAATCCATTGTAATTAGGACTCCTAATAGAATGAAGTATCCTTTGTATACATAATGTCCCATTCTATAGGGGATTTTTAGCCATGGAACTCTCACTTGTCTCCTTACTACCCTCATTTTGGATTCTTCTACTATTTGTCAAATAATCTCTAATGCTGCTATAGACATGGGATAATATTTTGGTAATACCTTCAAAGGAATTTTAGACCCATACATTCTTATGTAAGTAAATTCTTTGGTGAAGAAAAAATTTCCTGCTTCCTTTTCATGCAAAAACCTAGCTATCCCAATTACAGATCTGGTAATAAATATTTGGGAGGAGTTGGCCAAAGAATTGGGTATGGCTTGACTGATCTTCTTCTATCCAAGGGAGCCTTTATTGAATAGGTTCATCATATACTCCTCTTCATTGTTTAATAAATTGCTTAGTAAAATGACCCACTATCAAATATATAGGAAAGGAATAATAAGAAAAATGGGGCAATAATTCTCTCTGCTCTGCAATGGCTATTTGTAATTCTTTAAGATTTGTGTCTATATTATCACTGATGATATTTTCCCATCAATACATTGTAGGTTGCCCTCTTCTATTGCATTGAACAATTAAGAGCATAAATTCTTTTTTAACCCCATTCAAATATTTAGCTCCATTTAGTATATTAATTAAGTCGACATAATCTCTAGCCCATGGGTGAAGTGTAGATTTATGAACAGGAAAATTATATGACACAAGTTCATTGTAATTAAACAACTTGGTATAAAAAGTAGTACCAATCATATGTTGATCTTGAGATGCTAGAACATTTTTGTCTAGAATCATTTTAGCTTCATTTAGGTCAAATGTTTTTTTGATTCTTTCTGGAGTGATTTTAAATACTGCTCGATTTGCATAATTTTGAAATACCCTGGTCTTAGGATCATAGGAAACCACTAGCTAAGATAGGAGGTCATAGGAATAGTAGACCTTAGGGTATATCAGTTTATCCAAATTGTAGGTCCACTTATTATAGTAAGGCTTAGCACTGTGTTGAGCTCTCCACACCCTTTTAAAAAGCCCCTTAAGTAATGTTAGATGGCATTGATAGTCTTCTATAGTCAGCTTATAACTAAATATGGAGGTGCATTCTATTTTTCATTGTTGTTTGGTAGTGATTTCTCAATTTTGGCCAGATAGCATGGTGAATTCCTTTGCATCTTTGATGATGGCTTTTCCTTGTAATTCTTGGTATGGTAAGGTTTCACTAAGGTTCTCAATTTTAGCCACGACAATGGGGATAGATATTACAAGAGCAATATTGAAGGAAGTCATCGTGACACTATCCCTTGTAATTTATTTGGCCAAATATCATGGTACTATGTGGAGTGGGAAAAAAAGATAAAACTTTAAGACCTTCAGTAGGAATGCTTTGAAAACATGTATGGCTAGGAATATTCAATGGAAAGTGCACAATTGTGGACCATGCAATGTGGGAAAGATGTGTAATATTTAAAAAAAAGGGGACGCATAGGCATGACTAGTGATTTTAACCTTAGGCTTTATGAAAAATGAAAGGAACAAACTTATTCTTGAACTTTTGAGGACATTGGAACTTCAAAATAATTCTTACTTGTTGGGCTTAGGATTTTGGACCCTATGTATTGAAATGACCAAGGGGGCTTGAAAATTTTAATTCAAACTTGGGATTAAACATTATAACATAATTTTAAGGGGGAACGTGAATTAGACCCTTTTATGAAAAATTGGACCATGGTGGCTTAGATACCTTGGGAAAATAAAGCAATAAAACTTAACGAGGGAAAAATTATTTGACTTAGGCTTAGACCTTAGGGATGGTCGTTTAATATTCTTGTCTTTGTTTTTCACCATGGTACAAATCATTTTATTCATATACTACCTTTGGTGCTTTACATGTGTCTCTTTGGAATTGATCCACCTTTGAAACTCTTGAGGAATACAAGTGGTTTGATCACCCGAACAACCTGGTTTATTGATTTTTCTAGCCAATCAGGTGAAGGTGCTAGACTTTTCCCAAAAAAATCCTGACTATTAATTTCCCTGCCAATCAAGCTTTGATGCTCTATTTTCTCCTAATGATTATAGGTTGCATGTATCATACTCAATCAAGTTAAGGTGTTTTACCTCACCCAAATAGATATTAGCCACATTTTATATAATGGGAACCCTAGGTGAAGGAGTTAGATAAATTGTATGGATGAAATACTCAAGGAGGGCGAAGATGAATACAACCATAGGATATGAGGGATGACCATAGTTTTTAAGAAAAATGGGATGCATGAGACATAATGAAAAGATATACCTTAAGAAATACCAATTTTAATTTCTATTGGAATATATTTTTTAATGGAGACTATAACCTTAGGCTTTATCAAATGCATTAATTTATTATTTCAAGATCAAGGGTAAAGCAAAAATGGGAATTTTAGTCTATGTGTTATTGACCCTTAAAAATTATGAAAAGTGGATTTACCTAAGGTGAAAACCTTATGAAGAAATATTATTTAAGGTTGAAGGGAGAATATTTGTTCTATATGGATGGGGACCCTCAAAATTTATAAAATAAGGTGATTTGATGAATGGTTAAGATTCAAAAGTGGGAGAATGAATGAATGGGGCTGCTCATTTTATTATACTAATTGTATTCGAGTGCTATAATATTCCTAGATAAATACTAACCATAAATTTCCCTACCAATCAAACTTTGGCACTCCAATCTCTTCGATACATTCTTGACCACTTGTTTTTCAACTTGTCAGATTTGAGCGCTTTAGCTCCTTCGGGTGTATATGAGCTACACATTTTTTTTAAGGCTTTAATTGAGAAGAAATTTAATAAATTGTATGGTTGGGATACTTGTGGGTGGTAGAGATGGATGTTTTTTGTAGGATGCATGGAAGGTGCTTGGAATTTTATGAAAAGGGGCACAATGGACTTGAGGGAAGACTTGGGCCTTGGAAGAAATTTTTATTTTTTTATTGGCATGACTTAGGATTATGATGCGGCTAGGGGGGAACAACAACAAACAAATGATTTGGGCTTAGGCAATGTGGGGAAGTAAAATGCAACCAAATAAAAAAATTTATATGACTTAGGATTTGACCTTGGACACATAGGATGAATGGGATGATTTTGATACTTTAAATACTTTTAACAAAACTTTAGGTAACGAAAATTTGTAATAATCAAAATAAAAAAAATGGAGAAGAATTTTGAAAACAAAAGTATGAGGACCAACTATAGGGATATTTATAAATTTTGTAAGACTACCACTCAAAGAAAAATTAGATGACCTAGACAAACAATACAACCTAAAACTATGACTTCACAAGATATATAAAAATTTAAAGTTAGGGGTGATTCTCAAGTTGGATTTTTGAGGATCCAAAAGGCAATTTAACCACTAGTCACATAGCCATTTTTCATCATTCTATGACTTTTTATCTTATCTTTTAAACAAGGTCTAATGCTATCCAAGGGATCCAAACACTTTCCTCCAGTCTAGGAAGACCACTTTGCTACTAACTCACATATTTTTGTCTATATTGTAAGTTGGCAAAAGTACCTTCAAAAAGTAATAGTGTCGGTAGTGCTTCTATGCAATGACAACACTTCTATTAGTAGCACTTCTGCATATTAGTAATGATTTTTCCATTGAGGAAAAAACTAGGTTTCAAGTTTCTATATTTTGTTTTTAACACTTTAAATCATAGATTTTTTTTGTTGTTTATTTTGTTTACTTCTATTTTATTTTTTTCTAATTTTATCCATTAAATAAAAAAGGAAAAGACATATATCATTAGGGGACCAACTTTAATCTTGCATATTATCAAAAAAATCACATATAGGAATATTAGGGTTTGCTTCTTGCATCATAATCTTGAACCCTTGCTCTAAAAGAAATATCATTTCTCATATATCATTAAAATTCAAAAGCATTTAGTTTATCAAGACATTTTATATATTGCTTGATGCAATCATAGCTAGCATACAACTAGATTAAGGTTAATTTTGTAAAAGGAAATATTAGGAGAAACACAGATTTTCTTTAACTCAATTCATAAAACCCTAGACTTTGACTTACAAATTGCCACTATCCTTGAGGTGAGAGAGGTAGTGGTGTTGTTTATCCCTTAAGAGGCCCCTAGTAATTATTTCTTCACAACTCACACTAATATTTTGCTTGCATACTCTTATGCTTTAGTTTGTTATACTCTTCATAAAATGAAGAGGGATAACAATGTTATGTTCATTGCCTTAGTAGGAATCCCAACTTGTACCTTGGGGAGTGGACAGACTTAATCATGTAGTATGGGTTTCTTTTTTATTTTTGATAGGAATCCTATTGAAGTAATTAACATTTATGTTCCCAATAGTGCACACCTTCAATTTTCTTTATGGTAACATTGGTTGACTCACTTCTCCATATCACTTGGAGCATGTGTGATGAATTTAACATGATTAAGCTTATTTAAAGTAAATATGGCAATAGGAACTATGTTGGTGCAAGGGTGAAACAAAATAATGATGCTTTATGAAAAAAAAAATAAGGATTTAAAAATCCTCATGTTGGTGTTCCCAATGGTGATATTGGAAATTTTCCTTGGTTTACTTTATATAAGCAAGCAAAGGTCCCAATAGGGTGTTGAAATTATTGGATCAATCTATTATCTCAAAGCAATAGAATTTTTTTACATAATCCATATAGTACATTCATTTCTCAATTTTAGTTATCTTATGTATAGAGCACAAACCATTTTATGATTTAATATCAAATAGAATGGTCAAATCATCGTCCATGATATTATAAGTCCTAGTTTTATTTCAATATTTCTTATGTCAACCACTCCATAATTTTTCACATCTAAATTTTTTGAAATCTTATTTCTTATTTTGCTAAAGATATTAAATGGATCAAATGGTGGAATGATTCCAAGCTAGAACATCCATACTCTTGCATATTTTTATCCAATATTGCATCATTTTGGCATTATTTCAATTCATATTTACATAAATAATTTTTTTATCCTTCCAATGCTAAAAAACAAATATATTTTGTTGAAACCCTTCAAAATAAAGTAATTAGTTGCAACATCAACTCAAACATATTGAAATTTAAGTTGCATAGGGATCATAAATTAAATCTCATGTTCACTAGATTCATATAGTGACAAGAATTCTAAATATTTTTTTCAATTCCCTGGCCAACATAAACAAGGTACTTATGTTCAATTCATACAAGAAACAAAATAATATCTCACTAATATAATTAGCATTATGGCTAAATTTTCATAACTAAAAATAGGTATTTCTCTCATCCTCTTACTCATGAGTGAGAACGTGATCATATGGATTGCATCTAGATGTTTCTTGGTAAGCTCATATATTCTAAATGAGTTGAATGTGATATGAAACTCACTATTTTATGATCCAATTGATATTATGCTTGCAATGGCCATTGGAAAGCTTGTATCCTAGATAAGTTTCCATGTGATTTTTTTTTGATAATATAGAAGAAGGGGTTTTAAAAGGCTTCCCAAACCTTTTACAATCAACAAGAAAAGAGAAACATCATAAACAAAGAAGTAGAACAAAAAAAAGACACTTCAATATCCATGAACCTAAAAGGGATCCAAGTGGAGGAAATAGAGAAACTAAAGAAGACACTAAACCAAAACGAGAAAGCCCATCTAGGGAATAGAGGAAAACCCAACAAGAACAAAAAATCCACCATCAATGTTAATGTTAGACCATTGATTTCCATTATATGTATCTTGAAGCTTTTTATTCTAACTCTAATATCACCATTATCAATACTAAAATTATTAAATTCATCCATAAGAGAAGAGAGCTTAACCCTAGACATAGGCTCATTAATTTGCTTAATGTCTTGTATAATATTAGTACAAGAAATTTGGTTATGAACATATAACATGTCATTTTACCTAAATAGGTAAGATTTATTCGTAGTTGTAGCATTCTTTAAATATGGGAAGATATGGACTAGGCTTGTCAATTTACATAAAAACTTTTTTATTAAATAGACTTTGAAAAAACCTATGAACACATCAAACATATGTTTCATTTTGGCCATGTTATAAGCTCTATGAATTAGGTCATATTTTATAAAGCCAATGCAAATGTTATTTGCCAACTCTTTTGATCTACTCTCTTAATTACACAAAATATGATTTATATAAGTTTTTATATTTTATTTGTCGATTTTTCCTTTGTTGCTTACATTGTATGTTATAGTCACTAAGGATTTTCACTATTTGCATACCCATCATACTTCTATAAGTTTAGTTAGGAGATATTATCCCAGCACAAATAATTAATAAACACTTTGTAGATAACTTATTCCTCAAATTGGATAAAGAGGAAGTTTATTTCAAAAAGACTTTGGGTTACCTTAATGTTTTTTATCATCCTTTAGGTTCAAGTATTCAATAATAGAAAACTCTTTGTTATGGTACTATTCAATCGAATATTTCTTGATTGGTTCAAGAAATACCATTGTAAATACTTTTAGCAAAGGAAGATGCTTATGATTCTTGATATTCCATTTTATTATCTGAAAATCCTTATTTAAAAAAAAAATGAAAAATATATTATATTTATAGAAGTTGTATTACAAATTAAAATGAGCTGGACAAGAAACAAGGAAAGAAGAAAATCCTCCTCCAATCCCTCCTAGCTCAAAAAATAGCCATAAAAATAAAATATAGGTGTATTTGTTGAAAACGTTGCCTAAGGCCACCATACTACAATTATCCATATACATCAGTATTACCATAGTTGAATTAAAAATTTTATAACATCTGGATTTCATAGACCATCCATATATCCTCATGATGTTTTGAAGTTATTATTGGCATCTTGAACATGTCTTCTATCTACCTGTACCACCTCTCACATCCCTTGGATTATTTAGTAACAACTTATATGATTTTTCATATAAGAGTCCACATATTGCCCTTCCTCTAGTTATTTTCCCCATTTTACTAAATAATCTACCACCCTATTTCTCTCTCACTTGATATGAGTAATAAAAACATCTTGAAAAACCTTCTAAATCTTTTGAATTACTTCCACCTTCATTCTCTCTCCAATTGTCATCACCTGAAAGGGTCTTATCAGATCCAAGAATCCAACCCATACTTGAGAGTATGTCTTTATCCATAGCTTATGTAAATGTATATTTATAGCTATCATTGATGCTGAAAATGTTATATGTCCTTTTGCTTCATTATTTGTTGTCTCCCCCATAACTTCTACTCTCCAGTACACTTGTTATTCTTTCCAATTTTGTACGATAATTCCAAAACCATATTTTCTAATATTTTTAATAGAAGCCCCATTTGTGTTTACCTTCAAACACTATCTGAGAGGTGGTCTCCACTCTATGTTATTTGAGGATATCTCACCTACGTAACCAACCCTTAATTGTTTTTCTTTTACTGTTATTCCAAATCTCCTTAGAATAGTCACTTCCTTTATATCTATGTTTATTTCCTCCTATAAAATAATGGATAAAGTTTCCATTAACTTACTCATAATCTTCTCCCAAACTTGCTCCCTTGTTCTGTGCTCGGATCTAAGTATGTGTGCATTTTTTCTGGCCATAATTTCCACCATATGAAGATAGGTCCTAGCTTCCATACCATTTTCATTGTTTTAGTCTTAAATATGCACTATTTCCATTTCTCATAAAATATTTCTTGTCTCTCAAAATTTTCTCAATGTTGTCTCATCTGTCTCCGCCAAATGATCCATACATCTATGGCAAAAGAACACCCAAAAAAGAGGTGATTTAAGGTATCCTCTACCTTTAAACACATAACACATTTGGAATCCCCATAGAAACCTCTTTTTCTCAAACTATCAGATGTCAAGCACTTTTTGTGGTTACTTAGCCATGAGAAAATGTTAATTTTTGTCCATCCTTCCTTTGGCCATAAAAATATCTATGAAAGTGGTGGTGGGGTAATCTCATATCCATATACTACCTTGTATCTCTCCTTTATCTTAAGATTCCCAATGCACTTCCTCCCCATCCAAGTATATCCCTCTTAGAATCATCCTAAACTTGATGTCTTTGGAGATGTCTCCACAATTTTTTTATTAGTTCCTCTATCCCTCTCACTGGCCATTATCGAGGATATTTCCATTGTAGTAAGTCTGGCACATGTTGATTCCATGATTTCATATAGTAAGAGGATTTCCACCACCTTACCTTTTGGAGCTCTAATTTTCAACTCTCCATATCTAGGAATGTTTGAATAATTGGTTGAGATTGATTCCATGAATTCTTCCAAAAAATAACATCCTTTCCATCCCCTAATTGCCAATAAAGATATGGCTTTATTAACTCCTGGCCTGCTTCCATTGTTCTCCATACTATAGATCCCTCTCCTTCCACTCTGAGTTTTGGGATGCATTTCTCAGCCTCTCCTGGGTAATATTTGGCTTGTAATAGTTTACTCCATAAGCCTCCAGTAGCTGCAATCCATATCCAATATAGCTTCCCTACTAGTACCTTGCTGCTTTGGTATGCTAATCGCATCCCCAATCCTCCTTGTTTTTTTGGTTGGCATATCTTTTCCACCCAACTAGTGCTAATTTTTGTTCCTCCCTTGCACCTGATCACAAAAAAATTATTGTGTATTTATCAATATATTTTAGAATTTTCTTTGGAGCCTGAAGTATGGAAAATTTATAAAGTGGGAGAGCTTGTAGCATAGCTTTAATCATTGTAAGCCTTCCTCCCAAGCTTAGCCATTTGTGTGTCCAGTTGCTCAACTTATATTAAAGTCTCTCAAGCAACCCTTTCCACTCCTTGCTTTTTATTTTCTTTGCAGATAAAGGTACTCCTAAATACTGTATGGGTAAAGTAGTTTCCATGAAGTTCAACAACTTTATGGTTTTCTCTCACCCTCTTTGTTGTATTGAAAAAACTATTTGAGACTTTTTCATTAAATTTTTTCCCAGTAGCTTGAGTATACCCATATAAAAATTATTTTATATTTTTTGCTGCTAGGATATTGGCTTAACTAATAAGAGCTATATCATCCAAAAATTAGAGGTGATTTATCTCAATCTGAGAAATTATTTTTAGACCCCTTAGCCTCCCCTCTTGTCTCCCTTTTTTAAACAGTCTCCCTAGACCCTCTGCATAAAGGATAAAAAGGTAAGGGGAAAGAGGGTCCCCTTGCCTCAATCCCCTTCCTATTGTGAATATGGGAGATGGATTGCCATTTACCAGAATTGATAAGGATGTGGTCTATGTACAGGATTTTACCCAATCTCTCCACTCCTCTACAAATCCCATTTTTCTAAAATCCTTTACATAAAGGACCAGTCTACTCTATCATAAGCTTTAGAAATATCTAATTTAATAAATATACCTAGGTCCTTTTGCTTGGATATTGTGTGTATCACCACCTAGGCCACTACTATTCCATCTAGAATTTTTTTACCTTCAACAAAACCACCTTGCTCACTTGAAATCAGATTTGGTAAAAAAGGTTTTAACCTCTCTACCATAATCTTTGTTAATATCTTGTATATTACATTACATAGTGAAATAGACCTATATTTCTCAATTATATCACTAGGTGGGCCTTTAGGAATTAAAGTGATAAAAGTATGATTCAAGGATTTTAACATTTTCTTACTCTATATGATTTCCTCTAGTGCCTCCACCACTGCTTGTCCCACAATTTCTTAAAAAAATTGATAAAATTTAATGGGGAATCCATCTAGTCCTGGGGTCTTTCTTGTTTACATTTTTGTATGATTTGTGATGTTTCTTCCAAATAAATTTCCTCCATTAATAATTTAGTATGTTTAGGTTTTACTAATTGTGGAATTACCTCTAGTATCTTCTCCTACCATGTAGCATTCAAATTTTCATTGCTACTAAAAATAGTATGGAAGTATTGATTTGCTATAGTTTTCATTTCACTTCCACTAGTTTTAACCTGACCCATCATTTTTTTTTTTTTATAAGTAAGCTTTTTATATCAAATAGGTTTTTCAGGTTGACCCAAAACCTTGTACAAAATCAGCATGTAGTTGAGCACAGAGAAAAGATACTGACTAAGGATCCTTAATCCTTTGTGACAACAGTCCTGAAACATCAGGCAACAAAAACACCAAGAGATATTTTGCTTCTCCCATAAAACATGCATGGGAGAAGCGAAATTAGGTCCATGAACAAAAAGACACCGTCATCGGGCCTTTAGAAATGCCCACCACAAAAAAGAAATGGTCTAAAACTTGCTTAATCCTACTCGTCTTTGTCCTCAATTTGGTAATCATCCTTGTCATTTTTTGGGTCCTCGACCTCTGTGTTGAGTTGAGCAGGGGAATTGCTCTGGTAGCCTTCATTGAAGAAAACCTTGGATAGGGCAT
This sequence comes from Wollemia nobilis, assembly GCA_028583015.1. NCBI lineage: Eukaryota > Viridiplantae > Streptophyta > Pinopsida > Araucariales > Araucariaceae > Wollemia > Wollemia nobilis. Next base: position 1,690,110 of record JAQPPZ010017217.1, on the reverse strand, counting down.
CGAGGACCTCCTGCATCTACTGGGCCATGGACGCCAGGGTGGTCAGAAAAAAATGTTTGAGGACCAAAATGTTGGGTTCAGGACCCTCAGCCTGAGGGTCTAAGATAACAGTTGTGGAACTTACCTGCCCAAGATTTTTCCTCAGTCTTGCATAGGATCGTTTGGATCCCTATGCTTCCTCAATATTCAGTTTTCTCCTCGCTCCTCTGCCAGTGATTGACACCTCCAGCTCATGCTTCTTAGCAGAGGACCCAGAGTGGGGCTTGGGTATATTGGTCTTGGAGTTGGGGGTCTCAGCAGGGGGAAAATCAAGGGGTTCAGGTTGGGGAGAGGTGGTGAGGGCAAATTTGTAAATCACCTTGAACAGGCTCTGGTGCATAGGCATTACTGTGCCTTTCTTGCTACAACAAGAATTGATGGTGTAGTTCATAGAAATCAGGAGAAATTATGGGATGCTAATGGGGTTGATGTCACAGAAGAAGTTGATGAAGGCGTAGTGGAAGCTTAGAAGAACCTTGCCAGGATCCTTTGCTATAATGAATTCCATGAAATTTTTCACTACAGTGTTCCATAGGGCAGGGAGGTCCATCCTTGTCAAGTCGTTCTTTGCCTCCTTAGAGATCTTGAGGTTATCCTTAAACTCGCGCAATTTGATTTCCTAGTTATGTTTTTGCCTGTGGATGGAGCGGTCCCTTTTCGTCTACCCAGTTAGGGTTGCCAAAAGGTTAATATCAACTAAAATCTCACACCCATGCATAACCACTTTGCCCTCATCCCAAGATTCCATAAACTCGGTAGTAATGCTATCGTTTGAACCAAAAAAAATGTCGAAGAATTCCGTGAACTTCCTCTTAGTAAGGATGGCTTGCGCAACCGGATCCATGACCACCATACTTGGCTCAATGTACGTCATCGTAATCTCACCTCTAGGATCCTCTGAAACTTGTCTGGTAGCATGAAGGTAATGCTTGGTCTCGGAAGCAAAAAGGAGGGAATAGTGGTGTTGGTGAGAGAGGACTTTCCATCTTAAACAAAAAGGCTCATTAATGCGAGTGCCAGCTTTGATGGCAAGCCAACACATGCCTGCCACCTGGGTGCCATGCTGCATGGTTGATCTGGCATAGGAATTGGGAGCCTTAACATTTTCCTTCTTGGAAAGATATGAGCTATTCTTGGTGGTCATCATGGCCTTTCGAGGGATCACGTGTCTCACTATGGTGGGTGGGCCTTCCCACACCCCAACTCTATATGAGATGCAATTAACGAATTTACCACGAGATGCAGCCCGCCAGAGAATGTCAATCCTCGGGGAACTGTCCAACGGAGGCCTGGGGAGCCACCGCCACTTATTTCTAGTCATGTGGTTATCCGGGGAGGATGCCTTGGAAATATTGATATGTTGATATGAGCAATCCTGACGTCGAATGGCCGAATTTCTTGAAATCGCTACTTTTAAGAGCTGATTTGGATTAACGTTCCACATTAGACTTCACATTGTCACTCTCCCTGGAAGATCCCATCCACATTCGTCGGGAGGTCATGCATCCATGTGGTCAAACCATCCGCATCAACACCTATGTTTTCCAGTTTGTCTGTCGCCTTGTTGGCCTCTTTGAAGATGTGTTGAGCCACACTATCACCTCTGTTGGTTAAGAGGTTCCTTGCTTCGTTAATGCAAGCCTCAAACTTCCACGGAGGATCATTATCATTGTTGAGGAGATTGATGATAACTTGGGAATCTCCTTCCATAATTAAATGGTCTTGGACGTCCTTAGCTAGGAGAAGACCATGCCAAATAGCTTTAGCTTTAGCATCATTGTTGGTTGTCATGCCTAGGGCCTTAGCAAAAGCCAAGACAAGGTCACCCTGATGATTCCTGACGGTCCCACCTGCCCCTACTTTGTCGAGATTGCCCTTGGTGGCACCATAAAAGTTTAAATTTAGGCATTCAATCAGAGGGGGATCCAACCAACCTCACACCTTAGATTAGTCTTCCTGAGGCTGTCTTGGCAGGGCAAACTCAGGGACTGGGCCAGGAGCTTTTTGCCCAGGGGAGTCGAGTAGGGCTCATCAGTGCAAGATAGGTCATTCTCCTTAGCAAAGGCAATGATTTTATTAGTGATGGATCCTGGGTCCCTAGTTGCCTCATTGAAAATCCTCAGGTTCCTTTCAAGCCAAACTTGCCATAGGAAATGGTGGAAAATGATCTTCCAAAAGAATTTTAATCTAGCACTAACAAATGGTTTGGGCCATTGCAGGAGGAACTCACTGAGGGACTCAGGTCTGACCCATGTTATGTTGAAAGCTTGGAAGAGGCCATTAAGGATTGTGGTGGCAAAGGGAAATTCAACGAAGAGGTGTTGTATGAATTCCTAGTCATCCCTACACAAATAACATCTGTTGGGGATGGTTAATCCTTTTTTCATCATATTTTCAATAGTAAGAATTTTCCCTTGAACCACAAGCCATGCAAAAAAGGATATTTTGGGTATGAGTCTCTTAACCTAGAATAACTGATTTTGGAAGCGAGGAGCCTTAGGATGGATTAATAATCTGTACGTTGATTTGACTGTGAATTTGCCACTGTCTATCGCGGTCCATCTCATCTGGTCTTCTATCGGTCTTTTGGGGACAAACTGATGTAGTAAAATGCTATTGAGTTTCTGGGTCACTGTCTCCCACCCTTGAAAGGCAATGGGCTTCTAGTTGGATCTGCTCCTATTCTACGATAAAAAATTAGCAACCTTGGGCCCAAAGCCTTTAGTGGTGAGGGTTTTCAACGGAGCCAAAATAGGATCACCGATTAGGGGTTCTGTTCCTGCCCATATATCCTCCCAAAAGTCGATCCTTCACCCATTTCCAAGGATCCATATTATGCCTTTCCTGATCACTTCCTTACAGGTTATGATCACTTTCTAGAAGGAGGATCACCAGGTTGGAATGACATTGCTGAGCAACTTAGTGCCTTGGAGATACTTACATTTGATGATTGTTGTCCACTCATTTCTTTCATTGGAAATTAATCACCAGGCTTGTTTTGCTATAAGCGCTAGGTTGAGGTGGGAAAATTTCCTTAACCCTAGCCCTCCAACATCTTTAGGCTTGCAAAATTTGCCCCATCCCACCAAGTGGATTCTCTGCTTACCTTCAGAACCAGACTAGAGAAATTTTGTTTGGTACCTTTTGATTCTCTGATAGGCTTTTATCGATGCTTTGAAAACTGATAAGAAATAGACCAGGATACTTTGAAGGGAAGCCATGGTTAACATTGACTTACCTGCCTGGGACAACAAGTGACTCTTCCACCCTAAGAGCTTCTTTTGGATTCTTTCAAGGAAAATGTTCCACATGGGCACCATCAGAACCCTAGTGAATAGGGGAAGGCCCAAGTAGGAAGTAGGTAGAGTGGAGGTGGAGCACCCTAAAATTCTAGAAATTTTGATTTGTCTCGAAAGGGGAGTGTTAAGGAAATACACTTTGATCTTGTTGAAATTGACTTTTTGCCCTACCGCATCTTCGTAGAGCTTAAAGATATACCTAATGTTTTTTGCCTCTGCCATCGATGCCATAGTCAGAATTAGGGTGTCATCCATGAATTGTTGGTGGGTAATGGCCTCCGTGAGGGATGTAGCTTTGATACCTGAGATAAGCCCTGATACAATGATGGCTTTGATTGTTCTTCCTAGGGCTTCGACGATAATGATGAAAAACAAGGGGCTAATAGGATCCCCTTGCCTAAGCCCTCTTTGGCTTTGGAAGAAACCTGCTGGCTCCCCATTGACCAACACATAAAACCAAGGGGTGCGGATGCAACAACTAATGAGCCTAAACCATTCAGGTTGGAAACTAAATTTCAGCAGAATGGCACTCACAAAATCCTAATTATCTCTATCAAAAGCCTTGTTCATGTCGAGATTTAAAGCAAAGGCAACCTTCTTGGTCTGAGAGGCAGAGTGAAGAGCTTCATGGACTGTGATGATGCCATCTAGGATCGACCTGCCTTGGACAGACCTACCTTGGTAGGGGTCAATGATCTAAGGGAACACACTTTTCATGCGATTCATAATGGCTTTGGTGAGGATCTTATATAAAACATTGTAGAGGCTGATTGGTCTAAAATTTTTTATGGACTTAGGAGCCGGTCCTTTCTGGATCAGGGCTAAGAAGGTAGAGTTGTAGCTTCGTGGGATGTGCTTGGAAGCTTGGAATTCACAGACAGTGGAGCACATCTCATCTCCTAGGATGTCCCAGAAGGTTTGGAAGAACCTTGGTGAGAAACCATCGAGACCCGAGGCCTTGTCAGGATTCATGGAAAAAAGTGCCTCCCTAATTTCTTGATCAAAAAAATGAGTGATAAGCTTTGAATTGGTGACCTTTTCTATCCTTTGGGGAATGAATTGGAGTATAGAGTCCTGAGTAGCTTCATGACACATAGGTTCCTCACCCAGGATTGAGCTAAAAAAGGTCACAACTTCATTCTTAATGTCATTGTTGTCTTGGGTTCTGGACCCATCCGCTCTTGTTAACTATTTGATTTGGTTGTTGCTTCTATTTTTGAGAGTGGAGACATGGAAGAACTCAAAATTGGAGTCACCCTCTTTGATCCATAGGTCCCTAGACTTCTGTCTCTAGAAGGTCTCTTCATAGGACAAGATGTTGTGGTATTCTGACAGGAGCGTTCTCTCCTCAATCCTGGTGTCATCATCTAGCACTCCATGTTGGATCTGGTTGTCGATAGCTTTTAGTTTTTCAGTTACAACCTTTTTTTTTCAAAGATATTTCCAAAAACTTCTTTGTTCCAAATTTTGAGGTTATTCTTGATCCGATTAAGCTTTTGTGAAAGTTTATAGGAATGACTACCTTGGCAATGCTGCTGCCACCATTGGTTGATCCTATTTTTTAGGTCTGGGTGTTTGGTCCACATTGCTTCAAAACAAAAGGGGTGCTTGCAGCTGGAAGTGGAGGTCTGAGGAGTTTCCAGGAGAATGGGGTTATGGTCAGACCCGACCTTAGGAAAGGTGTGCAAGGAGGATGCACCAAAGACCTGGATAGCTTCCTCTGAGAGAAGGACCCTATATAGCCACTCCTAGATGAGGTTTCTTCCCAAGTGCCTATTGCTCCATGTATACTTTGCATCCTTAAGCTTGACGTCCATCAACTGGTTTGTGTGCACAAACTCGTTGAAGTCCTCCATGCTCCTAGTTAGAAGTCCTGCCCCTCATTTATTATCAGACGAGAAAAGTGGGGTGTTGAAGTCACCAGCTATTATCCATGGAACGTCTTGAAAGGCCTTGCTCATTTGACTCAGAATTTCCCACAAGCAGGCTCTTCCTTGGACAGTGTTGGGCGTGTAAACATTTGAGACAATCTAGGACTGTTTGTTGTCTATGTCATTAAAAAGGATACTTAGGATGCAATCATCAACCTGAATGACGCTGCCTTCCACTTTTTTAGAGTCCCAAAGGACCATAATACCCCTAGAGGCCCCATGAGCTTGCCTGAACACCATTTCCCCTTGTTTCCATATTATGCTCGCCAAAATATTGGACCATGCTTCATCTATTTTTGTTTCTTGAAGTAGTATGATTGAAGGATAAGTTTCTTTCCTTAACACCTTCATCGTCCTCTGCTTAGGTGGGTCGTTAAGGCCTCTCACATTCTAGGAGAGAACCTTTATTTACACTATTTTTGATGTCTCCCTCTACCACGACCTTGAGCTGGGGGAGGTTTGTTGGCTTTATTGCCTTCGAAGAGGGACGCATCTTGAAGCACTAGGGTGCTTTGTTTACAATTTGCAATTTCATTCTCGATTCTCATCCTGTAGTGTTCTACATCTAGGATTATCCCTCTTTTATTTTCGATGCCAAAGTCTATTTTATACGATGAGCTACGGGTTTGCTTTGGGGGAAAGTTTAGCTGCTGGACCGAACTTGACCATCCCTCGCCTAGGGCCGATGGGGTTGCCCCTAGATCCTCTTCGTTCATGCTCCTACTGATGTCCTCAGGATCCTGGGGCATGCCATAGGGACAGTTTGGTGGTGGATAAGAAGAGGACCTCCTTGGAGAAATAGGTTTGGAAGGGGATTCAAGGGTTTCGATAATTCCTTGATCTGGTTCTTCCTCAGAAGATCTAGATGCTTGGCCATCGATTTCAATAAGGGCTTCAAAGGAATTAGGATCTAAAAAGAAGGGACTAACCTGACTATCCTAATCACAATTCGTTTGTTGAATTCCTTTCAACTTTCATTGTGTAGGGTCTTCTTGCGCCTTCTAGTTGTACATGTTTTTGTGCATTGTTTTGTTTGGAAAAAACCATGGGCAGAGGGGCCTCCCTTGCCCTTTTATGTTGGCTCCTCTTTGGGCATTCCTCTTTGGTGCTTCCTTGATGGTGACCAGATCTAGGCACTGGTTCCTTAGGTGTCCTTGAGTTTTGCATTCTACGTAGAAAGCCAACTTATTTTCATACTCGATGGGTTGCCTACTAGAATAGTCCCTGTATTCCAGATCTATGAAGGTTGGGAGTTTAGACTCCAAATCAGCAGTCACGCACATTCTTGCATGCATCATGCGAGTTCTAGATAAGGTGGGGTTGTCAATGGCGACCAACTCCCCTATGGTTTTTGTGATTGCTGTCAGGAAATATTCATGGAAGAAATGGACTGGGAGGTTCACGAGCCTGACCCAGATAGATGATGTGTTAATGCTTTGGGTCTCAGGGTCGAAATCCTATCCCCAAGGCCTAAGGAAAAGGTTCCTTCTACCCAGGAACCAAGGCCCTCCTGTGACGATGCGGCTAGCGTCTTACTTGTTGTGGAGCTAGATCATGAAGAAACCCCTTGTAATTACAAAAATCTCCATACTGCCAGCCAGACACCATTTGGAGAAGGCCCAAGCCCTTATGGATTCTATGTTGGGTCTTCCACCTAGAAATTTACCCACTAGGGAAAAGGTTTCGACGAATAGAAATTCTTCCATAGTCGTAGCAGGAACCCTCAGCTTGTTCTTATCAAGGAAAAGGGTGGGAGGGTTTTGACAAACCCGCTCTCCTTGCCTTTGAAAATTTATCAAAGGACAAACCTGTAAAAGGTGCTTTTGATACCTACTGGGTCCCTTTATCCGGGTCTTTTTCAGGAGGGTCTGAATCCCGTCGCTTATCAATAGTATCCCGCACTTGAGAATCCTCAGCATCCTTGCCCTCCTCAAAATCCTTACCTTCCTTGCTTCATTGCCCTAAACCGCTATCTTCTAGCCCTGCTGCTCTACCTCCTTCCATCGTTGCTTAACCTAACCCATCATATCTATAAGACCTATAATTCTATTATGTTGTCTTCTAGTTGTTGTTGTCTTATGAATTAAAGTTATATTTTGACCCCCCTCCTTTAACCATGTAACTCTAGCCCTTTACCTCCAATATATCTCTTCTTGTTCCTCCAAAGCTTTCTCTCTCCTATTCATTTTGTAGACACCAAAACAGCACCAATCCGATTATGTGACAACAAACACTAATCGCACTAACACACATAGCCCCTAGGGCAGCCCCAGAGGTTAAAACAGTGGTTCTAACCACTCACATAGTAGCTTTAGAAGATTAGACACCATTTTGGCACCTTTTAGGCACTCTGCCCCATATTCATCTCACCCAGGGATGAATACGGATTTTCAATTCGCGCTCATTCCTGGGTGGAACGAATACGGATTTTTAATTCACGCTCGCTCCTGGGTGGAACGAATACGGATTTTCAATTTGCGCTCGCTCCTGGGTGGAACGAATATCAGGTTTGACCAGTAAAAAGTTAGACCTCGGCACGTGACAACTCAGAACTGCCACTTAGCTTTTCTTGCATGGCATAGGAGTGCGAGTGAGTTCTTTTGACAACTCATGTCTGCCAATTGACTCTCCCTTCACTGCATAGGAATGGGAGTGAGCTTTTTAAGACAACTCAGATTTGCCACTTAGCTATCCCTTCATTGCATGGGAGTGCAAGTGAGCTTTTCTAAAACATACAAAGACATGCACAAATGCAGTTAAGAAGCCCTTAATCAAGAAGAAGTCTTCTCTTCACACAAAAAGCATTCATGCAAATAAACACTTTTGCATGTTAGTTCAAAGAGACCCCTTGGGTCTATAAAATGGTGAGTTTACTCACCCAAAAGATATACCGAGTAGGAGCATTTTGAGCGACGAAGTGCTGCTAATTCATTTACTTGCGATTTGTGTTTTCAGCATCCATAATATCTTAATCGAAAGAGAGGTTATTGGGTGACTTTTGAAAGCACGAATCAAGAACCAACACCGATTTTCTGACCACAATATTCTACCAATTTGTCGACAACACATCACATCAGGTTTCGGACCCATCTTAAGCGGATTGGTGTCGAAGCAAGGTTTCACCCATGGGTGGTTTGCCTTCGGGCACCCCCGCTTTATTTCTTTTATAGTATTTAGCTAGTTTCATGTTTATGCTTTTGTCAAGTCTTCATTTCATTTAGATTCATTTTAACCATCGTTAGATTCATCTTTCATTTTTCATACACAGGTGCTACTGATTCTTTGTTTGTTTCTTTGAACGTAGATTTGCAGCATTGGAGGAGCAGCGAGGAATCGACCTTTATCAATGCAAGCGACGATGACGTTTTGGTTCGCCCATATTATATGTGGGCACGCGGAAGAAGGAATTCTAAAACAAGTTGTAAAAGAGCAACATTTAACGCTCCTATCCCCTAAAAAGGAAGGAGACGCATTGTAACACAAATTTGCAAAGCATATCAATAAAAGGGCCGATTTTTATATTGCTTTAATATCTTGTGTTCATGTTCTTCCTTTTTATGCATTTTCAATAACATAGGGTTTAAGCGTTATTTTAGTTTCATTTACATTGCAATTTTAGTTTATCCTTTTTATTTTCAAAATCTCGTGTTTTCAATGATGCAGAATATGAAGCCTTGCTCATAGGTCTTCAGACAGCAATCACCATGAACATTAAACGATTGAATATCTTTGGTGATTCGCTTTTAATTGTCAATCAAGTAAAAGGGATATACCAATGTAAATGTCCACTTTTGAAGTCTTATAAAGCCCTTGTGGATAAATTCTTGGCACAACTTGAATGGTATGACATCGAGGCACTCCCTCGATCATCAAATCGTTTTGCGGATACTATGGCCTCCTTGGGGTCACTCATCCCACAAGACTCTTCTGGTGAAATGACAACCATTCAGGTTAAAACATTATCACAATCTGCGATGGATCGTGCAAACTCTGATCTAACGCCAAGAATCCACATGATCCAGATTGAACCATCTCTGGATAAGTTCTCTCGAATTCGAGATTGTTTGACTAAAGCCAACTGGGGGTCCTTGTTCTCCCCGACTCCTCGTATTAGCAACACCACGTTGTTTTTACAAGTTCTTTCCTGCTCAGCTTTTGTTCAGGATAGACTTCAAGAGAGATTGGTCGTTCATACTATCGAGGTTTCTGATCAACAAGATTGGTACACACCCATTTGGGATTACCTCAAGCTAGGTAATCTCCCCCTTGGATTGACACAAGCTGTGAAAATATCATTCAAACAGAAAGTGGCAAAGCATGTCTTGTTAGGAGACATTTTGTATCGTCAAAATTATGAAGTAATTCTTCTTCATTATTTGGACCAACAGGAGTCCGCTTGGGCGATCACCCAAGCTCACGATGGTACATGTGGTGGCCACTTCAGCGGTATGGCCATTGCAAAGCGCATTCTTCACATGGGTTATTATTGGCCATCTTTAGAGCGATATTGTTGCGCATATGTGAAGAAGTACGTGAAGTGTCAGCACCATGCTAATTTGACACATGTACCTTCTCAGGCCTTGCAGCCGATTCAATCGGTTTGGCCTTTTTCGCAGTGGGGTTTTGATCTAATTGGAAAGATCTCCCCTGCATCCTCTGGTCGTCACACATTCATTTTAACGGCCACAGAGTACTTTACCAAATGGGTGGAAGCAATTTCGTTGACCACTATGACTGGAGCTCGCATTACGGAGTTTATTTTGCATAACATCATATGTCGTTTTGGTATTCCATCCAAAATAGTCTTGGATAATGGGACACCATTTAAGAATAAGGATGTGCATGCTTTGACCACAAAGTACAATATTCAGCATAGCTTTTCAACACCCTATTATCCGTAGGCAAATGGGCAAGCAGAGGCGTCAAACAAAATGCTAGTTGCCATTCTCAAAAATATAGTTGTAGATAATCATGAAGACTGGCACATTCAGATCCCGCTTTCCCTATGGGCTTATCGCACCAGCATTCGGACGCCCACTGGGGCAACTCCATTTTCACTAGTGTATGGCTCCGAGGCAGTCATGCCTTTTGAGTTGGAAATTCCTTCCCTGCGCATTTCAATGCAAGAGTTCATCGATGATGACACTGCGCGACAGGCCCGGTTAGATCAACTGATGTTGCTCGACGAACGACGCGTTCATGCTCTCGAGCATTTGCGTATCTATCAAGAGCGACTTAAGAAAGCATACAACCTGAAAGTCCATCTTAGGGAATTTCAGGTTGGTGACTTGGTATTAAAATAGAACCAGCAAAATTCTAATTTGCCGTCCTATCTACGAGACAAGTTTGTGGCAAACTGGTTAGGTCCTTACATCATTGACAGTAAAATAGGACCCGGAACATACCGGCTTGCCTCTCTTGAAGGAATCAAGGAAACAGAACCCTTGAACATCATTCATTTGAGGCCATTCCACACCTAGAGAGCCATAGCCCAACAAAAAGCTCCAAGGATTATCACAATCGCTTGGTCAACCCAAAAGCTCCAAGGATTATCACAATCGCTTGGTCAACCCTAAATGCCCCAAAGGTATCTATAAACCCTTTGGTCAACCCAAAATCTCCAAGGATTACCGCAATCGCTTGGTCAACCCAAACGCTCCAAGGATTACCACAATCGTTTGGTCAACCCAAAAGCTCCAAGCATTACCATCACTGCTTGGTCAGCATAAAAATTCAAAAATCAACAAAAACAACACAAAAAAATCAAAATTACAAAAACAATTGCATTTCACTTCCATGCATTCTCAAAAAAAAAAACAATCAAAATTACAAAAACAATTGCATTCCAATTCCATGCATTCTCACAAAAAAAAAAATAGGTTGCATTAAGCATTGCATCCATACATTACATACTTCGATAGGTCATACAAGTCACAAGCACCATAGACAGTCATTATTTGGCAATTCCATCATTTCCACATCAACTCCATTTTCATACACGCATACATCCAGCATATCACCCTTTTATTTTAGCATCGTCAGTTGTCACCTAATGTATATAGGGTTTTCGTCCTTTAGATGTCTTTAAATTTCTAGCCAAAACTGTACAGAGTTATACAGATTTTACACGGGAAAGTTTTACTTGGACCACGCCTTGTTACGTAGCATCCCAACACAAATTAACACACATAAAAAATTCCTAAGTTGTGTGAACGAAAGATGAAACCTGCACCGTAATCCCGGTTACCATAAGCGAAACGACTATCTTGCTTATCCCCCTGTGCAAATGACCCTAGAAATGCTGAGAGTTGGCAAAAGGACAAGCATCATCCCTACCCAATTCCCCATGAATCCCAAGTTCTCAAAAGTTGCAAAACATCAAAAATTTGCAAAATGTCAAAACACTAAAATTTGACATCCTACAGTGCATACATCAAAAGGCACATACAATAGTGATTCTCATCACTCGAAATCCAAATCCCTTGCTCAAAAAAAAAAAAAAAACAAGACGAGTACTATCATAAAAATAACCAATAATTTTATCACTATAAATAGCAAGTATCCCCATACCCTTGAAGAAAATAAGGGAGTCGAACTTGAATCCCTAGAACTCTTAGTATTTCGACAGGTCATGAGGCAAGCTTTAGTACCGGTTTGGTTGATAGCCTATTGGTCACTGGCGATAAACCTCCCGCATGACGATATATCTGTCACATTCACTTGTGTGCAGATCAATGTTTGCATGTGGATGAGCTAGATTATGGTATCCTAGATGGCATCGTAGATTAATCTAACTAAATACAATAAAGGAGTTAGTGGAGCTAATTAGGTGATCCTCAGTACAGGTTCGGTTGAAAGCCCATCTGGAACTGGCGGTATCCTGACAAATACCACATAAACGAACTCAAATTGCACACACAGGGATGTGAAATAACTTGGTTAAATTCAAGTCGAATTTATACCTGGTTCAAAAAGTCTTGCGACATAAATGTACAGTCTTGGCTAGTTAGTTAAAAATATCTGAATCTCAGAAAAGCTTAACTACATTTCAAACAACCAATACATTTTATTCTATACATCACCATCCGCAAATAGACAAAATACAAAAACAAAGTTTCCACATGCACATGCATTCCACAAAGTTATCCCATTATTAGCAAGTCCAATCCAAAATTTTGTCCAGTCTATGGTGCATCGACAAATCATTAACAAATCATTGTATTCATTCCATACGCATACCTCATACAAATTAGAACCATCGCATTCATAATCGCATATGCATACATCAATGTAAAAACATGCACATCATAATAAATCATGCAAAAAAATATAAACACCAAAAAGCATCATCTGTATATATATATATCATAAACAAAAAAATTGCCAGCAGGCTACAGTGCACCGGTCCTCGGACCTCACTCCCACCATCCAAAATCTCAAAAACCCCAGCCTAGGGCGTCGGCCACCATGATCATGCAGGATCAGTGCGACGAGAGCTACCCCCTGCGGTATCCATCCTCTAAGACCTCTCAGGGCGACTGCTTGCCCCTGCATCCCGATCGCTCGCTCCTCCCTCCTCTCGTCGCCGACGACGGGATGATGCTGACTGCTCTGTCCCGCTGTCTCTCGTACTGTATGACGAGCCACTGGCCGAAGGCTCTAGTATTCGCCTACCCAGGCGGATGATCTCACCCTCCATCTTTGATCGATGCCGCCCCCAATCAGCCTCCCGTCGCCCCCAATCAACCTCCCGTTGCCTCCATTCTGCCTTGCGCCTACGATAGTACGCGATGGCATCTTCGCGCTGTGCTAGCTGCACTCGTAGGAGATCCCTCTCCCATGTAGCATTTGTATCCTTGCCCCTGTGCTCCCCTGCCCTGCCAACTGTGTTCGCAGGAGATCTCTCTCCTACGTCATATCTGCAAGCTCTCCATCCCACCTCCCACTGCCTCACCACCTCCCAATGGCCCCTCACCTTGCCACTGTTGCAACGTCCACCACTCCTGGTACTCAGCAGTCACTCTGACGTCATCTACATCTGGAATGTCTAGTATGGCATCTGACTCCTCCCCCAGTGGCTCGAGGATCGACGCAACTAGGGTCCTCTCATCACTCCGACGCCGGTAGGCTACGGGCTCCCCAGGCAACCCCTGGCGTACCCCAAACTGTCGCGTCACTCGGAGGTAATGGAAGTACTCCTGCTCTGTCCCATGTCGACCAATCACCCATCTCCCCCTCCGAACCCGCCAAAGCCACTCATCAGCCTCTGGCCATGCGGTACAATCCCGATATGGCCACCATATCACATCTTCGAGAGTTAGTCGTGCCAATGCATCTCTGTAATGGTCTACGTCTCCCGCAAACCGCCGACTCTACCCCCATTCCTCTGATCGATACCATAACGCACCATACCCAATATCCCTATCCACCATCTCAGCTCGGGTAGTCCAGGGCAACCCTCATGGTCGCTCTATGGCTATGTGTTGCCATGCCCAGCACTGCAACAAGAAACTGCACCCCATCCCCTTCTGCCTCCGACAGCGGACCTCGTACAACTCATCGTACTACTGCACCAAAAGCATCTGACCCCATCTCATAATAACCAGCTCTGTCACTAGACAATCCACCAACTGCCACACCACCTCCAATAGGTTCCATGGGAACCTCGCTCCTGACGAGTCTGGTAGGAGCATGTTGGAAATGAGGCTCATGAGTACCACATGCCTCACTCCCAACATTCCCCTCGCATACCAATACCATACCAGAATCCCCCCAATGTGGCAATCCAGCTCTGCCCTCTCCAATGAAGTCATCCCATCATCATCCTCTCCATATCCAAAGTACCGCGTCAGTACTGCCGTCCTCTGGCCCCGTGGTGTCGTCCGAATGGGAACCCCGTCTATCGAAATCCGAAGAATCCGATACACATCCTCCAAGGTGACAGTCATCTCCCCTATCGAAAGATGGAAGGTGTTCGTCCGAACATCCCATAGGCCGATCAGTGCTGTAAGGTATGCCTGGTCCGCCACAACTGCATCCAACCGAACCACATGCTTGAGCCCTAAGGCATCAAGCCACTCCCAGTCATCATCACTCAATGCCTCGCGGGCATTAGAAAAAATGGTCGGTACTCAATGTCGACTCTTCACCACCTACACATCACAAAAAACAACAAACATCAAAAACATGCATCAAATTACCATCACATGTACAAAAATGCATAACTGTATAGTAACATCTTTCATTCACATGTACATCAAAAAAAAAAAAAAAATTCATCAATTTTGCATCTTTAATTTCATAAAAAAACCAACAAAAATTTGACATGGTTTACCTACGGTTTTACCTAAGTTTATCATTTCAAAACAAAAAAATTCATCAATTTTGCATCTTTAATTTCATAAAAAACCAACAAAAATTTGACATGGTTTACCTACGGTTTTACCTAAGTTTACCATTTCAAAAAAAAAAAAAAAAAAATTCATCAATTTTGCATCTTTCATTTCAAAAAAAAAAAAAAAAATGACACAAATTTGACATGGTTTACCTACGGTTTTACCTAAGTTTATCATTTCAAAACAAAAAACTTCATCAATTTTGCCTCTTTAATTTCATAAAAAACAAAAAAAAAAAATTGACATGGTTTACCTACGGTTTTACCTAAGTTTATCATTTCAAAACAAAAAAATTAATTCATCAATTTTGCATCTTTAATTGCATAAAAAACGACAAAAATTTGACATGGTTTACCTACGGTTTTACCTAAGTTTACCATTTCAAAACAAAAAACTTCATCAATTTTGCATCTTTAATTTAATAAAAAACGACAAACATTTGACATGGTTTACCTACGGTTTTACCTAAGTTTACCATTTTAAAACAAAAAAATTAATTAATCAATTTTGCATCTAAAAAAAAAAAAAAAAATGACAAAAATTTGACATGGTTTACCTACGGTTTTACCTAAGTTTACCATTTCAACAAAAAAAAAAAAACAAAATTTTCATCTTTCATTTCATCAAAACCAATAAAAATTTGACATGGTTTACTTACGGTTTTACCTAAGTTTACCATTTCAACCAAAAAAAATTCATTCATGTTTTCATTTTTATTACATAAAAATAACACAAAAAAATCGACATGGTTTACCTACGGTTTCGACCTAAGTTTACCATTTCCAATCAAAAAATTCATTCATTTTCAATTTTTAATTCCATAAACATTACAAAAAAATATGAGCATGGTTTACCTACGGTTTCGACCTAAGTTTTACCATTCACATAGAAAAACATTTTTTAACCATGGTTACCCTAAAGTGTTACTCTAAGTTTCATTTTGGGTTTATCCTATGGTTTTCCATCTAAGTTTCCATCGGTTTGCATCCATGTTTCATTCGGTGTCATTCATTTACCTTTTAATTTAATTAATTAGGGTTTCATGTTTAAACACAAGAAAAACACCATAAAAACAAATTTGCATTTTTCAAATTCACAGTCGAGGAGATAGTGCACTTACAGGTCTCGCCTCGGCTCCGTCGCTCGACGACCCGGTTTGTGCACTCATGGTGGCTGGATGATCCGACAGCGCTTCGCTTCAGAAATCTACCTCCTCCTCCTAGAGCTCCAAATCGCAATCACTGAACAGTGCAAATGAGCCCTGTTGAGAAGCAACACACCCCCACTGAAAAATGCATTCCAATCCTCTTGAAAACTTTGAAATTCCATTTTTGCAGCAGGGACCCTCTTGGTCATTTCCAGTGTTAATCCCAGATTTTGCTTGCCTCCTTGTTAAGTTGTGCCTTTTTTCAAGTCATTCTAGCATTGTTATTCCAAGCTTAACTTTTTACATGCTAGAATCATTCATGCACAGATAAAATCCTGCACCGGTACCGAGAAAAATGCCGAAAACAGATAGAAAATTCATAAAAAATCAAACTTTCCTTTTTAGGCAATGTCGCGAAATCGCGACACTTCCATTTATGGAAATGTCGCGAAATCGCGACAGGTAAATCGAAAATCCGCCAAGTCATTTAAGTGTAGCAAAATCGCGACACTTTCCATTTTTGGAAGTGAATGGAAAGTGTCGCGATATCGCGACATTTCCATTTTTGGAAGTGTCGCGATATCGTGACACTTCCAAAAATGGAAATGTCGCGATATCGCGACACTTCCAAAAATGGAAGTGTCGCGATATCGCGACATTTCCATTTTTGGAAGTGTCGCGATATCGCGACATTTCCATTTTTTGGAAAGTGTCGCAAAATCGCTGTCGACCGGAGGAGAGAGAAAGAAAACGTACGGAAGGGCGCGATTTTGTGACATGTCGCGAAATCGCGACATGTCGCATTTTCACGGTAGGAGAGAGAAAGTAGGCTGCAGAATGAAAATCGGCTAAGTCGCCAATGTGTCGCAAAATCGCGATCAACGCGGTCAACGCATGCAGCTACGGGAACACGTCGCGATATCGCGACGTGTTCTATTTTCGCGGGTTGTTGATGGAAAAACGGCTAAGTCCAAAAGGTGCAGCGCATCGCTAACATGTCGCAGAATCGCGGCTGAAAATCAAGAAGTTGTACGGAGGCCAGGAAGGTCGCGATTTCGCGACATGTCGCGAAATCGCGACATGTCGCGTTTTCGCGGCCGACAGGGGAAGAAGTTGCCGCAGCGCTGGGGACGTCGCGATTTCGTGACATGTCGCATTTTCGCGGTAGGAGAGAGAAAGTCCTAAGTTGACCAGAAGTGCATTCTAGCGGGAAACAGAAGGCATCCTGGGGTAGCGACACGTGTCAAAGCGTGAGGCAGACAAACAGAGGCCGACATGCAAGCTTGCTTTAGGTTTTTTAGCCTGATTTAATCTGTTTTAACCTTTAAAGCTTGGATTTAATGTTTTTTAAAGTACTAATATAATCTTTTTGTCTTTCATGCAGGATTCCATCTGGCACTTGCGGGACAACCGGGAAAGGCCATAAAGTCAAAGTTAAAGTGCAGATTTGATCGAGGACCGCCATGCTAGAGGAGAAGATGCCGGTAAAAGCATTCAATAGAAAATTTATGACAGAATTAATAGCATGAAGACCATTTCAACTCAGGGATGGCTTTGCAGATATCAAATTGATAAAGAAGTGGTGACTCATCCGGCTCACCAGCAGAATTAATGGAGGCATTTATTTGCAGCTGCGGATGAATGCAAGTTGCATTTGATCCTATATTCTCCATTTATGGCAACTGACTCCCATGATTTGCCGAAGGGTTAAGTTCTATCTGGACTTTGATTTTAAATGGATTTTTATTGTAAAACCCGGGTCCTAGGGTTTAGAAAGATAAGATTTGCAGTTAAAGAAGAAGATATTTCTGAAAAGATCAGGGTCTGTCCTGAGTCTATAAATACTTCTTCTCAATGTAATCGCGAGAGGCGGAGACTTAGAAATAAAAGGCTTATAAACAATTTCTTACAAATCTTGTGAAATCCTTTGTTTCTGGACTTGGAGTTGATGTGCTTTAGCTTTTATGTGATAGCATGGCCAGGAGCCTAATCTTTTGCAGTGTGATAAGTGTATCTTCTTTTGTTATCCGTTCCATTAAATTTTATTAGATATATGCTGTAAATCTGCCATTATCAAGTTTAAATATGCTGTTAGGCTTCAGTTGTTCTATTGTCTGCTAGGGGAAATTACAGATTTGAGTGTAAGTTTGTTCTAATTGCTCTGTCTTCACTGTGTGAGCTAGGCTGCCGGTGAAAGATACCAGTTTTAACCAGCTGCCCTTGGATTTATAATTTTCTGCTAGATCTGTTCCACTTTGCCTTGTGCTCTTAGTTGAAAGTGATCTTAGACTGACTGGACACTTTCTTCTTTGATTTGTTCTGTTTTGAGGCTGATAGCATAGATAAGATTGGTAGTTTTAAGTTTTACAGTTTAAAGTCTGATAAAATTCTCTTTCTGCCCTACCCTACCCTCTCTTTGTTTTCGGTGAATGATCCATTTTTACTTTCTTTATGTCTTTTATTTAAATCTGCTGACCCATGAGAGCTAGATCAAGAATTCAAGTTAAATCTGATAAACAACTTTTGCAACTATCGAACAAGTTCGAGAACCCCCTGTAAGGTAACAGAGCGATCCATATTGAAATCTATTCCGGAAGTGGAAAAGAGTGAATAGCCATTCGACCCAACTCTGTAACTCGCACCTTGGATAACCAGCTAGATCCTAAAGTGAGTGGGATCCGTCCCGTGGGTGTCTCCGAGGCTTCCTGCCCATCCTTTTGCGGGGTGTGCATGAAAGCCAGACCAACAAGCCCAACCTGTCATTTTCGTCTATTTATAGTTTTTGCCTGCTGCCAATCGTCCCTGATCGGGACGAGCACTTTTCGGCGCGCTCGTCCCACCCCGGGATGAGTACCATGGTGGCGCCCTCGTCTCACCCCGGGACGAGTACCATCCTGGCACTCGTCCCCCCCCGGGACGAATAACAAAAAAAAAAAAAAAAACAAACAAACAAAAAATCAAAAACAACCACAACATAACAATGACAAATGCCAACACAACCAAAAAAAAAAGGTCAAAACAGTCAGGGAACTGCTCGAGCATGCTTAGCGGTAAAACCATCTAAAGGCACCCTTGCACAAGTCATCTTGGGTCAAGCGACTCGTCGCTTTTCTCATGTCGGTCATTCCCTCATCGATTCGTCGCTTAAGGGGGTAGTCACACTTAGTTGCCAATCAACACCATTATACCCAGTCTGGGAAATGACACGCATTCAAAGGATCATTGCAAATGACAATCGCGCCCCTGCTTGGGGCAGCAAACAAGCAATCATCACAAAATGATCATATACTTGTCATTCGTGAATCATGAACTCAAGGTTCCCATAGACAAAAGGTTGCGCCCTTTGCCTTTTCATGACTGATCAACGTCTAAGTTCAAGTAATACCTCACCGAACCAGGTTAATGCTTGATTTAAGTTCCTTAGCTCGTCAGAAGCAAGGATTCAAGAATGCGTGCCCTTTCCATACTTGGGGCATCAAGAGTTGGTTAGGTTACTGAGAAACCCTAATCATTAGTGCTTTGGTTATATATTTTTTCTCAGCACTGCACCATGCGCAGCGCTTCCCAAAAAGGGGCATTTGTAGACACCAAAACAACACCAATCTGATTATGTGACAACAAACATTGATCGCACTAACACACATAGCCCCTAGGGCAGCCCCAAAGGTTAAAACAGTGGTTCTAACCACTCACATAGCAGCTTTAGAAGATTAGACACCATTTTGGCACCTTTTAGGCACTCTGCCCCATATTCGTCTCACCCAGGGATGAATACGGATTTTCAATTCGCGCTCATTCCTGGGTGGAACGAATACGGATTTTTAATTCACGCTCGCTCCTGGGTGGAAAGAATACGGATTTTCAATTCACGCTCGCTCCTGGGTGGAACGAATATCAGGTTTGACCAGCAAAAAGTTAGACCTCGGTGCGTGACAACTCAGAACTGCCACTTAGCTTTTCTTGCATGGCATAGGAGTGCGAGTGAGTTCTTTTGACAACTCATGTCTGCCAATTGACTCTCCCTTCACTGCATAGAAATGGGAGTGAGCTTTTTAATACAACTCAGATTTGCCACTTAGCTATCCCTTCATTGCATGGGAGTGCATGTGAGCTTTTCTAAAACATACAAAGACATGCACAAAGGCAGTTAAGAAGCCCTTAATCAAGAAGAAGTCTTCTCTTCACACAAAAAGCATTCATGCAAAGAAACACTTTTGCATGTTAGTTCAAAGAGACCCCTTGGGTCTATAAAATGGTGAATTTCCTCATCCAAAAGATATACCGAGCAGGAGCATTTTGAGTGACGAAGTGCTGCTAATTCATTTACTTGCGATTTGTGTTTTCAGCATCCATAATCTCTTAATCGAAATAGAGGTTATTGGGTGACTTTTGAAAGCACGAATCAAGAACCAACATCGATTTTCTGACCACAATATTCTACCAATTTTCCGACAACACATCACATCAGGTTTCGGACCCATCCTAAGCGGATTGGTGTCGAAGCAAGGTTTCACCGGGTGGTTTGCCTTCGGGCACCCCCCCGCTTTATTTCTTTTATAGTATTTAGCTAGTTTCATGTTTATGCTTTTGTCAAGTCTTCATTTCATTTAGATTCATTTTAACCATCGTTAGATTCATATTTCATTTTTCATACACAGGTGCTACTGATTCTTTGTTTGTTTCTTTGAATGCAGATTTGCAGCATTGGAGGAGCAGCGAGGAATCGACCTTTATCAACGCAAGTGGCGACGACGTTTTGGTTCGCCCATCTTATATGTGGGCACGCGGAAGAAGGAATTCTGAAACAAGTTGTAAAAGAGCAACATTTAACGCTCCTATCCCCTAAAAAGGAAGGAGACGCATTGTAACACGAATTTGCAAAGCATATCAATAAAAGGGCCGATTTTTATATTGCTTTAATATCTTGTGTTCATGTTCTTCCTTTTTACGCATTTTCAATAACATAGGGTTTAAGCGTTATTTTAGTTTCATTTACATTGCAATTTTAGTTTATCCTTTTTGTTTCCGAAATCTCGTGTTTTCACATTTATACCTCACATTGTAACAAATATTCCATAATAGTTTCTTATCTTATCTCCTGAGCAATCTTCTCCTTCTGATCCTTGATTTCATTATTTTGGATTCTAGTAAGTTCCTTCTTGTGTTTACTCCACTCCTTTAGTTGGGTCCTCACATATTTTAGTTGTTTGTGGAGTTTGAATTGGGCTATCCCAAATATTGGTCTTCCTAATTCCCACCATTCATTTATGTGGTCCTCCAACTCCTCATATTTCAGCCACCATAGCTCAAATTTAAAATTTCCCGCAACTTTATGATTATATTATTCTATGGTAAGGCTTACTAGAAAATGATCTGAAGAAAGTCTATCCATGACCCTCACTTGATGCTTGGTATGTAGGATTAATTCCTCCCCATGAAGAAATGATCCAAGCAATATTTTACTGTCTCCTCTTCCTTTCTTCTATTTGTACAAGTCATAGATTTGTCCACAATTGGGAAATCTATTAGATTTATTTGAAATGTTATTGCTAAAAATAACCTATTCTTTTCCTCCAACATGGCTCTACCTCCTTGTTGTTCCTCTATTCTAATATTTGCATTGAAGTCTCCTTCCACAATCCATTGGTCCTCTAGGTGGTTGTCTCTGAAATTCTGTATGGTTGCCCATTGATCCCTCTATAATCTAATTGTCTATGCTTCATAGAATTTAACTATAGTCCAGTTTTTTCCAATTTCCCTATTTTGTAACCAAACCATCAACACCCCTCTCGTAGAGTCCCCCTATTTCTAGAAAAAATTAGGGATTCCACATCGTGGTCAATGCACCTGATTTCCACTATGCTAATTGAGTAAGGATCTCTCCTTTTTCCATATCCTCCTATTTATTTTTTTTAAGTCTTCTCCTTGCATTTTTGTTTCTTGTAACATAATTATATCTGGACTCATATCCATGAAAATGTTTTTGACTACCTTTTGTTTGGTACAACTGCCTAAACCCCTCACATTCCAAGTAATTAAAATCATTGAGAATGGGGAGAGAAAAAATCATCCATTGATTTTACCTATCCATTCTGGATCAAATTTCTTCCTTGTTCCTTCATCTTTTCCTTGTTTGACTTCCTCCTTATAGATTGATTTAGTTTTTGTTTCTTCTCCACTCGATGAATCTCTAAAGTAGGGTTGTCTTTGTTCTTATTTCCTTATTTCATATTTATTTCTTGATTTAATACTATCCCCTACTTTGATTCCCCTCCTATGGTCTCCCTCGTAGGTTGAATCTCCTCTTCCATGAGAGAGGTTGTGTCTGGTTCTACTCCTTGCTTGTTCCTTGACAATAGATTGGAGTATTGTTCCTAATCCACCAATGTGACTTGCTGAGTATCCTTATTTAATCCTTCCATTTGAAAATCCTCTTTTGTTTCCAAGCTTCCCAATTGTTTGAATATCTCATATCTATTATTTGTTCTTCCCACTTTTTCTCCTTATCTCTAGTTATTGTGTTGATTTCTTTTGTTTGGCCTTCTGAATACATTTTGGAAGCCCTTAGAGTATGTTGGGTCTTTCCCTTCCTTCTAATTTACCTTTTGCAAAATATATTGACCTACCATGTTAATATTTTATTTTGTCCTCTCTTGTCCAAATTTATGATCTTTAACTGTTAGGCATATTCTAGTTAGATGTCCATGAGCGTGGCACACCCGACATCTGAATGAAATAACCTCATAATTCAGTTGTTGGTACTAGATAAAATCCCCTATTTTTAGGTCTATATCTACTGGAAGAGGTTTATTGATATCCATTTCTATGAAAATCCTATCAAACATTGTCGATTCTCCTAAAACTATTTCTCTTAATCTACTTTGATAATTCCCGAGTAATTTACCTATTGCCTCAAGTACCTCTTCTATAAAAAATTTAAGGGGAAGGAGAAACAATCTTACCCATATTGGTAGTATAGTTGGTTCCATCCTCGGGTCAAATCCCATCTTCCATGGTTGCAAGAATAGTTTGGTTGGCCCATGATGATATAACCCTCCCTCAAATACTTTTTGTCAATTTGCCATTGATGTGAAATCTATAGAAAATACCCATTTAGGAGAGTTAGAATTTTATATCCTCCTTCCAGATGCCATTTTTCCTTATATATGTGCGGAGGAAGTGCATAGATGGTCTGAAACCCATAAATTTACCTATGAGATTGTGTTTTATCTTATAAACTAAATTTTGACCTATCCATTCCTCTGCTATTTCCAATACTGGTATTTCTTTTTCTTGTGGTAAACATCCGTTCACCCTTCCAGGAAAAGAATCCTCCTTTTGTCGCTTTTCCATGGTGGTTATGATTGTCCTTGCTTGTGTTTGATAGTCATTGAAAATATCTTAGGTTCCACATAGCTTATCTCGGTATGAGATTCCTTGATTTGGAGGATCTAGTACCGAAGCACCTATGTCCCCCATTCTTTTTCATGAGCCTTACTTTTGAAATACCCTCTAAAATAATTGATCCTCTCTAGTGGTTTTTTTTGAATGAAAATATTCTCCAAGCCTTTGCCCTAGCCTTTGAAACCTTAGTTCGATTCCTCAGACCTCCAACATTCCTCTTGTTACTTGCACTCCAATCCATCTAAAAATCCTTATTAAATGTGAAAAATATTGTTGAATGAGTGAAAAACAAAGTGTTCTTATTGGGTAACCAAAAAAATATTTCTAGCTAATTTTTTTCTAGAATTTAGGTAACTTCTTATGTGTATTTTTCTTTTTGTTGGGTTCCTTCTATATATATTTGCTAGAAAGTAAATTTTGATTCACTTTTTGTTCCAAATGGGTGGTTCAAGTGATTCATGAAGATGAACTTAAGAAGATTCTCCTTAAGCATGGCATCACTTATAAAATGATCTATAGTTGGAAATATTGGAAGGGAATGAGATTACGAATGGATTGTAATCCTTGTTATTGGCTTGTCCCCATAAAAATTATTTAGGTATTTGTGACCAAAAGCCTTTGGAAAGAGTGGAAATTTATTAAACCATGATTGATAATTATTGTTTTGGTCTCTTATAAGTACACTCTTCTTTTCAAGCAAAAGTAGTAGTAGATAATGGTAATGAGTTTTATTAAGATTTTTTAGACTTCTATTTCATATTAAAGTTTCATAATTTTAAATTTTTTAAATAATTTTAGATACAAATTTAATAATTTCAATGTGTTTGTTAAAATAGGACCCAATATGAATCTAATGTTATATTTATTGAATTTAAAAACCCATAAGATTTTCAAAGACTATATGATTTGAATTAGAGTGAAGCAATTAAAAATTTTAAATACTTGAAAGGATGATTGTTGAACTTTTTCTTTTGAATAATAAAAATCATTTTTATTTTTGAACTTATAAAATATAAATATTTCCAACGGATCTTTGGTTCAATGATTGGACAAATAGTTGATGTAGCTCACACAAAGGTTCACATATCGGTAGCACCAAATAGATCAATGTGACTAAATTGATGTAAAAGGGAAATGGAAACCCTTTCAAAACCCTATTAAAAATAAAAAACATTATAAAATAATTAATTGTCTTTTTAAATGTGATCATTATATTTATTTATAATGCTATTTGGTTTGTTGATATAATAGCACATATGTGGAATTATTCAAGAAACAGTGGGCTATTTACACTTCCAAAACAAATTAAATCAATGACATCTAGATTAAAAGAATGGAACAAGAACATTTTGGAAATATTTTTTAGAAGAAAGAAGAACTAAAATATAAACTTTCAAATTTCAAAAAGGTGATCATAATAATACAAGCTCGGAGGAAAGGGATTTGCTTAGTGAATATCATAATATTATGAGTAAGGAAGATAAATTCTAGATATTAAAATCAAACAAACTTGGTTAAAGTAAGGAGATAAAAATACATTTTTTTTATGGCTCTAATATATATATATTAGCATCCAGAATTAGTAGAATTAAATTAGTAGAAGGGGTTTTTTTGGATTGAAGACGAGTGAAATCAGAAAGGAGGTATTCTTTTTATCAAAATATTCTACGATGAGAGGAGTTTGAACTTCTTAATGATAAACTTCTACAAAAAGTACCTTTAATTATAATGTATGAAGGCAATAGGAAATTGATGGATCCTACTACTCTAAAATAAGTTCATTTAGCTCTTTTCTCTTTTAATAAGGTTAAATCCCTAGATCTGGATGGCTCTCTACAACATTCTATCAACATAATTGGGATATAGTGAAGGATTATTTATTGGTGGCAGTAGAGCAATCTAGGGTAAAATAATACATGTATTATAAATCAAATGCAGCATATCTTACCCTAATTCTAGAATAGAAGGATTTAGAATTGTTTGACTCATTTATACCCATTAGCCTATGTAATATGGCATATAATATTATCTCCAAAGTGATGGCAAATCAGTTAAGACCATTGTTAGACAAAACTATTTTATAAGAGCAAGGAGGATTTGTGAAAGGAAGATAGATTATATATGGGATCATAGTAGCTCATGAAGTTATGCATTTAGCAACTTCAATAAAAGAGAAAGCAATGATCTTAAAACTTGGTATGAGTAAAGCCTATGATAGGGTTAAATGGGATTTTCTTTTTGTACTATTAGAAAAGTTTGAATTTGGGAATAAATGTGTTATATGGATTAAAGCTTGTGTCTCTACAACTTCATATTCAATATTGGTCAATGGGTTAGTAATGAAATCATTTAAATCCAAGAGAGGTCTTAGATAGGGATATCCTCTATCACCATATTTATTCATTATTATGGCAGAGGTTTTGGGTAGGAACTTGAAGAAGGCTAACAAATATGGGCTTATAAGTGGACTTAGGGCTAGTAATAACATCATTACCATCACCCATCAATAATTTGTAGATGATACAACCATTTTTGGGAGGTCAAAGATAAATGAGGATAGAGCTTTGAATAACATATTAAAAGAATATGAAAGAGCATCAGGAAAAATAGTTAATCAAAAGAAATCCAAAGTTTACTTCCTAAACACCCCAACTAAAATCAAAGTAGGGATATGCAAGTTACTTCAAATGGAGGAGGCAAATTTACCAGCAACTTATGTGGGGATGCTCTTATTTTAGGGGAGAATGAGGATAGAATTATGGAATCCAATTATAAGTAAAGTTTAGAATAAACTACCGGTATGGAAAGGTAGATGGTTATCATTAATAGGAAGAGTAGCTAATTAAATCGGTCTTACAAGCCATTCCAACATATTATATGTCCTTGTATACTATGCTAAAATCAAGAGAAAAATTTTATTCTATAATATGCAGTCATTTTTGTGGTCAAGATTACATGAAAAAAGGAAATTTCCTTTGGTGAAATGGAGCAAGGTGTGTGATGATAAAACTAGGGGAGGTCTTTGTTTAAGAGTTCTTATACTAAACTCTTAGGGAAAAATTAATTTGAATATTGTACAAAGAGAGTAAAAATAATGGACAATAATTCTTTTAATAATGTTGATCCCAATTACCCAAGATTAATATTTACTGCATTCTCTCTACGGAATGGTTATGCACTATGGAATGGTTTAAAAAAATAAATTGATCTAGTGAGTAAATTTTTAATATGGGTGGTTGGAATTGGACAAAAACATTCTATTTGTATGGATACTTTGTGTGATTAAAAACCACTCAATTCAAATCTAATTTTGAAACCATGGATGAGAGTACTTCAAGACAAATATGGTGATAGGGTTTCAAACATTTTATACAAGGATCAGGAAGGAAGATACAAATGGAAAAAAGATTTTTTTACAGGTATACAAGATATTGATGCTAGGAGGCAGTTGAGTAGAAGGATAACAATAATGATCATTCTTAGGGGAGCCAAATATAAGTTGATTTGGGAGTTGAATATCTCAGTAAAATACAAAACAATAAGTGGATACAATGTAAAACACCAAAAAAATAGGAATATCGCAAGACTATGGAAATATATTTGGGATAGGCCAAGCATTCCTAAATTCAAAATATGTGTTTGGCTAGTAGGTCATAAAAGAATTTTATCCTAGAATAACCTTATGAAAATGGGTTTTCATGGTATCTCACAATGTGTTCTTTGTAAAAATGAGGAGAGTATAGACCATCTCTTGGGACATTTCTCAATAGTCTAGAAAATATGGAAATGGATTCTTAATATGTTTGGTAAATGCATGGTGATTAATGGCAGGACACTTTTAAAAGTGAGGCTTTATAGAAAATTTGGGATAAATCAAAAGATACAATACTTTGTACTATATGGCTAGAAAGGAATAGAATAATATTTAAAGGAAAGGAAATTTGTTTAGAGGTAATGGAAATAAATATTTTTTTATCCATAGAGGAGTCTAAACCAACCCTATGAACTCACCCAATCCCTAATATAGAAGTAGAGAGGCTTGATATATGGATTCAAGTCATCAAATGGAATTATGATGTTGGATAATGGAAAAACAAAAAGAACGTAAAGAATATAAAGTGGAAACCATTAGATGTGGAGTTGGTCTAATTGAATTTTAATGGAGCATCTAAAGGAAATCTAGGACCAATAGGAGGAGTAATAATAATTAGAAATAATAGAGATATTTTATTTTATTACACTTTCAATAGTGTATTTAAGACAAATAATGAAGGTGATTATGAAATGGTTAAGAATATGCAAAAAAATGAAATGGAATAGAGTATGGATGGAAGGTGATTCTCTCATAGTAATAAATGCAATTTTGAGGAAAGCAAAGGCTCCATGGAACATTTAAGAGATAATTATGAAAATTCAAGACCTTGCTATAGAATTTGAAAAAATTAGGTTTACAAATACATTAAGGGAAGGAAATAAATATATAGATAGACTAGACAATAGAGGGGTTTTAATTGAGGATCATGAATACAAATTCTCTTTTCCATGGTTAGATAAAGTAGTAAGTGTAGTTGAAGTTGACAATAAAATGTTTATTACCTGAATCAAATAATGATTAAGATTTACTTTAATGTTTTCCATTGGTAATATATGTAGTTTTTATAACATTAATGTGCTTTCATATAAACTATTTATTATAGTTTTTGTGGTTGTACTTATTTTTTAAGAAGGAAACTAGCAACCAAGATCTAGAAAAGAGGACTATGTTAGTATGATGTTTTGTAAATATTACTCTACTAAGATGCAATACATTGATAGTAGAGGTAAAATTTTAGTATTGTGAAGGTTGTTGTAGGAAAATTTCAAGAAGGATGCTAAATTTTGGAATATTTATATTCACACAAAAAAAATTGAAAAAGATCCAAAAAAAGAAAAATCAAGAATTTAGACATTTTATATAAAATTATAGCTATAGAAAATTAATTGAGATGAAAATTGAATCTATTTGTAAACTTTCAAGCTCTAAATAAGAGAGTTGTGATTTATCAAGGGTGGGGGACCTGAGTACAAACTCTTGTTCTCTAGTAAAAAAAATGATGCTATTTGGTTAATAATATAATGCAATTGCTAAGATGTTCTAATATCCATATGAAAAATATTATTAAAATAATTAAATTTCTTTTAAAACTCTCTTTTTAATTGGTTATATTGGATTGAAAGAGACCCTACCTATATTACATCATAACCACATAGTGGTATTATAACAACTGAAGAATTATATATGTATCACTTATCAAGATTCAAATTTGGTTCTCCTCTTTGAATGTTGAGAAATATAACCAATTAAGCTAATATATAATTTAATATATTTTCTAAATTATTAATTATGATGAAAGTAACATTATTTTTTAAAAAACAAATTTAAAATAGTAGTAGCTTAACATTTTAAATTCTTTTGAGGTCCGAGGTGTAGAACAATTGGTTCATCCAAACCCCATAAGGGGGGCGGAGGTCCAAGGTTCAAATCTCGGGCCTTGCCGAACTGAACGCTTGTCCCTTTCCTGGTGCTTTCAGTGGTGTAAAAGGTTTAAAATGATTATGGCATGGTGGTTATAGGGGTGAACTGTGTGAAGATCTGTGTGGCGGATTCTAGGGTAGACAACGCAGAATACTGTGGCGACCATAAAATCTAGACAATCGGCTTGGATTCGTGGTGGCTACCGATTCCACCATGTAAAAAAAATATTGATGAAACATAATTTTGAATCTTACTAAAAAATACATATATAATTGTTAATTATTATAATACATAAATAATTATTATGTATAATTAATTTTTTATTTATGCAAAAATTAAGCGACTGTGCGGAGGTTTCATTTTTCTTGAGTGCAAGCAGCTTCAAAGTTTGTTTTTCGGGGCCTTTGGGCTCTAGCATCCAACATTTTTATGGTTTATATTCAATATTTTAGTGGGATATGTTGCAGGAGACCCAAGATGGGTTAATAATATATATTTAAATAGATCTTCATGTTGTGAACTTGATTGACAATGGCTTCCAAATTGCTGCAAAAAGCAAAAGTAAAAATCATACCTTTTCTCAGCATCCAAGGCATGGATTAAAGAGATCTCAAAAAAAAATTCAAGTAGTTCATCAAAAAATAGTTCATATTTCAAGTGAATCTAGCACTAAGGAGCACCCACAAAACAAATCCATTGTGGAAACCCCTTTCAAGTGAATAACACAAGCTTATACTGAGAGGGGGGGTGAATAGTATAAGATAACTTTTTACTTTTTTTTCCCAATCAATATTATGCAATGTATAGATCAATATCAACATCAATAATCAAAGCAATGCACAAAAAACCATATACAATAGAGACACCACAATTTATGTGGTTCACCCAATGTGGGCTACTCCACGGAGAAAATATTTTACTAAAATTTTCTCAATCAATATCTTGGGAATCATTTCCCTATTACAATGTTTATGGACCTTTGTCCAAATGAGATGTTGATCCCCTAAATCAAGTTCATGGATCTCTATCCACAGGAGAACTCATTCTACTCTTTTTTGGTTAATGATCCTCTAGAAGACTACTACCTCCACTACACTGGCTTGTGGATCTCTCTCCACTGAAGACTCTTGTCACCACTCAAAATACCTATCCTCACTGCCCTGGTTGATGGATATCTATCCTCTAGAGACCACTGTCCTCTCTTATTTGTCACCTCCAAAGCTCTGTCTCAAATCTACACTAAATACAGTCATTTGGTCTAGCACAAATCTACTCAATCTCTATCTCTAGTATGGCACAAACTTGTCCTCAAAACTGCACCAAACTTTGCTCCACAAGTCCACTCATAACTTGCTCAAATCTGCTCAACAAGTTCACTCAAAACTTGCTCAATATGCTCAAGAAGTCCACTTAGAACTTGCTCAAATATACTCAACAAGTCCACTCAAAATTGCTCAAATATTCTCAACAAGTCCACTCAAAACTTGCTCAAATATGCTCAACAAGTCCACTCAGAACTTGCTCAAATCTACTCAACAAGTCCACTCAGAACTTGATCAATCTGATCAACAAGTCCACTCAGAACTTGCTCAATCTGCTCAACAAGTCCACTTAGAACTTTCCCAATCTGCTCAATAATTCCACTCAGAACTTGCTCAATCTGCTCAACAAGTCCACTCAGAACTTGTACAAATATGCTCTCAATATGTATTGTAAGATTCCACAAAAGCTTACTCAAATCTGTCCACAAGTCCTCTCGAATACTTACCTCAAATCTTCTCAAAAGTCCACACTAGAACTTGTCCAATCTCATAGAAACATAAGGAGAATTTTTAGATACCCAATATGTTCTATACTCAATGCTCAATCACTTTCTCAAATCAAATCCAAATATAGAATAGTTTGTTTTATGGAACTTGAACAATCACTTCACACACTCACTTGACTAGGCTCAACAAACTCTACTCAATCTATCACTCAAAGAAACAACCCTTGTTCACAAACCCTAGTCCAAGCATGTAAAAATCAACTCAAAATATTTTCAACAATGCTCAACAACAATCCTCACATAACAATGATACTCATGTTCTTTCAAACCCTAGTTCAAATTCTTTTCTCAACAACTCACTTTAACAACAATGCTCATAAAACAATCTTCACATAGCAATGATACTCATGTTCTTTTCAAACACTAGTTCAAGTTCTTTTCTCAAAAACTCACTTCAACAATAATGCTCATAAAATAATATTCACATAGCAATGATACTCAAACCCTAGTTTAAGTTCTTCACATAACCAATGGCTTCAACAACAATGCTTATAAAACAAGGTTTTAACCACACTTCTTTATTTCAGAAAACCTTGTAGCAATCACTCAAACACATTTAAAATGAAACTCTAATCAAGTCCTTTTCACTCCAAACTTATTTTCTAGAAAACAACCAATCAACTTAAATTTTGAGAAATATACCCATACCTTTTTCTTGATAACGATGACCTTCAAGAATCTGCCATAATAACACAATATTCCTTTGCCAATATCAAAAGGATTAGATGAAAATACAATGCATATATTAATTCATGAGTATACCTTAGTGCTCTAATATCAAAATAATATCCAACACCAAACTATTTTGAATATTCACCTCTCAAGCATAAGTCACTTTACTACTTTGTTTTTCAAAACCCAAAGCTATTTTTACTTATAACTCCCTAAAATTATTATTGCATTCAAGATAATTATTTTAATAAGACAACGCAATTTATCCTTCCCTTTTCTAAGGTAAAAGTATTTTACCCACAAGTAAATATTTTCACCTCAATACTTTATAATAACTACTCCCTTTTAATTTAGGTATTCATAAAATTAATTACAACCTTATTTCTCCTTTATTCAACCTTAGCCTAAATTAAAATTAAATATCACAAAAATGTTACCAGATTTATTAATGCCTGAAGCGCTTCTTCTTCCAAGCACTTTCCTCTTGGTTGTTACCACCATGGAGCTACATTCTCCCTTGGATCCTCCACACCTTACGACTTCGTCTGCTTTAGGCCATGCCTTGCTACGTTCATTGCCTCAAGCCACACCTTGGCTACATTTGCTGCCTTGATCCACACCTTGGCTATGCTCGTTGTCTTGCACCACTCCTTGGCTACGTATGCTATCTCTAGCCACACCTTGGCTATACTTGCTACCTTGCACCACTTCTTGGCTATGTCTATTGTCTCTAGCCACACCTTGGCTATGCTCGCTGCCTTGCACCACTCCTTGGCTATGTTTATTGTCTCTAACCACACCTTGTCTATGCTCTTTGCCTTGCACCACTCCTCGGATACATCTGCTATCTCTAGCCACACCTTGGCTACGCTCACTGGTGCATAAACAATATTTTCGCCGCTCTTTCTTCCTTACAAACTTAAACATAATTGCACATTTTTTATCATCGAGCAAAAGGATAAATTGAAATGCCTCCAAGGCATTAGCTTTTATACTAAATATCTTCCTCAATTGCATGATGTCGGTGCTCGATTTATTATCAACGTCGATGCTCGATTTTACTTTGAAACTTTATTAATTTATAAAATATTTAAATTCTTTTGAATTTAAATTTTATAAATTAATTCTTTAAACCCTATGGTTTTAAAGAAAAACCTTTTATTTTTGCCACCATTGGTTTTAAAGAAAAACCTTTTAACTTATGCTTCCACATAATATTTAAAAAATATTATGGAGCCCTTTGCCTTTAAATTTTTCATTGTTCCTTTTAATCTTGACTTTATTAGAATCTTCTTCCAAAATATCAATGACAACTTTGATAACTTGTTTCTTGACAAATTCCTTGATATTTGATGATGACTTCATTTCTTGACATCAATGAAAACTTTAACTTTAAGGACTCAAAATGTCCAACATCAAGGGCAAGGATTTCAAAGACTTGGTCCCAAAAGTGAATTTTAGGGATGTCCTCTATGGTGGATAGCCTCAACCTAATGCTAACATTAATATTAGGGTTTCCCATAAATGTATGAGAATACCTAAGATTGATCCTAGGAAAACTAAGTTGAGATGTCTTATAGCAGTTGATGGAACTCTGATTGTTAAGCTATATATGGGCGGCATTCATATTGGCATAGAAGATCTTGAAAAAGAGTCCTAATTTATCATTTCCTGGGTTTTTGTCTAAGTCTATCTGCTTTCAAAGTTTGGGTTGTAGAAAACTAGAAAACAAAATGTGAGTTACAAATATCTATTTATCCAAATGGTTATTTTCTTGTTTTATT
This sequence comes from Wollemia nobilis, assembly GCA_028583015.1. Taxonomy (NCBI): domain Eukaryota; kingdom Viridiplantae; phylum Streptophyta; class Pinopsida; order Araucariales; family Araucariaceae; genus Wollemia; species Wollemia nobilis. The sequence goes on along the minus strand of JAQPPZ010017217.1, from coordinate 1,657,096 downwards.
TTCTAATAATGAAAATAGAGAGAAAATATTTCAAGGGGTCCCTAGTTTTTTGGAAGGACAGGGTTTTTCATGAAGCCCTGGAATACTAAATTTAAAGTCAAATAAGATATGTCTTCTACAGGTCCTGTGTGGGTTAGACTCTTTGGTATCCCAATTAAATTCTGTTAGGATTAAATAATAAAACACAAGCAATAATTAAATGTAGAAATAAAACACATAAGAATAACACAATACAAGAGAGACACAAATTTATGTGGTTCACCCAATATGGGCTACATCCACGGAGAAATTAACCAGGCCTTTTATTCCATCCAAAAAATATTTACATACATAGTCACGTGCCTCACTACACATTGTGTTCCCCCTTTTGGGGGGTGTCCAAAAATTCACTATACAATCTCTCACATGCATCAAAAAACCCTCATGCAAGTGTTGCTTTATATACAAACAACACAACAAGGGGTTTTATAATATCATGATCACAAAACCTGGGTTTAAATGTATTAACCCAAATAACATAATCAATGGGTTCAAATATATTAACCCAAATATAATAATCCATGGGTTCAAATATATTAACCCAAATATAATAATCAATGGGTTCAAATATATTAACCCAAATATAATAATCCATGGGTTCAAATATATTAACCCAAATATATTAACATGGAAAATATTCAACACATTTCTAACAATATCCCACTTGTTGAATACTTTCCATAGGGTCTAAAAACTGCCATTGTCAATTGTCAATTTGGACATATATCTGCTAACTACTCCCACTACATGTGCAATATCTAAACATATTAGCTTCACATGTTACCCTTAGCCATATACTGACAAGGTAACAAAATAGTCCAAAAAACCACTTTAAAAAAAACATTACAAATATTTTTGGAGCTAACTCTGAGAACATTACACCAGGAAACCACCACTAGCATCCACACTAATCTATTTTGGGCACAACTACACCAATTATAGTAGCTTATTTAGGTACAAGCTACACTAGTTACAGTAGTTAATAGTTGCCCAAAAACTTATGGTACAACCAATAAACCATCTCAGACATTTTTAGCAACTTTGTAATAAAACCACTAGAACAAGCATTTCTAGCCTTAAACTCTCCTAGAGCTCACTAGATCTACCGCTACCAAAGCTCATCGAATCCACCACTACCAGAGGTCACTGGATTCACCATTGCCAGAGCTCACTGGATCCATTGCTATCGGAGCTCACTCGATCCACCACTACCAGAGCTCATCGGATCCACCGCTATCGAAGCTCACCGGTCCATCGTTGTCGAAGCTCACCGGATCCACCACTATCAGAGCTCACCAAGTCCATCACTATCAGAGCACACTAGCTCCACCATTGTTAGAGCACACCTCCTCCACCACTATCGAAGCACACCACCTCCACCACCACCAGAGAACACCAGCTCCATCGCTTTTGGATTTGATAATTTTAGCCATTAAACTTATCAACCCTAAACTTGCCTTCTTCTGCCATTGCTCCCACTCAAACCAAGAAACCCTTATTTCAAGTAAATAAAACCCTAACCTTGCTCTGATACCAATTGTTAGGATTAAATAATAAAACATGAGCAATAATTAAATGCGGAAATAAAACACATAAGAATAACACAATACAAGAGAGACAAATTTACATGGTTCACCCAATATGGGCTACGTCCACAAAGAAATTAATGAGACCTTTTATTTTGTCCAAAAAATCTTTACATACATAGTCGCGCACCTCACTACACATTGTGTTCCCCCCCTTTGGGGTGTTCGAACATGCACTATATAGTCTCTCACATACATCCACAAACCCTCATGCAAGTGTTTCTTTATATACCAACAACACAACAAGGGGTTTTACAATATCATGGCCACAAAACCCAGGTTTAAATATATTAACCCAAATAACATAATCCATGGGTTCAAATATATTAACCCAAATATAATAATCAATGGGTTCAAATATATTAACCCAAATATAATAATCAATGGGTTCAAATATATTAACCCAAATATAATAATCCATGGGTTCAAATATATTAACCCAAATATATTAACATGGAAAATATTCAACACATTTCCAACAAATTTGGGAAACTGGTTATTTTTTCTTCATTTGGAAATTCTTTGGAAGCTTTTATGACGACTACTGATTGTACTAAAAAATTTGAACATATTACTTATGCTTAGATTTGTGTTTTAATGGATTTTGACAAATCCCTACCTAAAAAGTTATCATTACAATTTGAGGACATTTGGGAGCAAGTGGTGGACTATGAGAACATTTATTTTCGTTGTTGAATTTACCATGAATATGGTCATTTCACTAGTGTCCACCCAAATAATATTCTAGATCAAAATAAAGAGGATACAAACTTAGCAGGTTTCCAAATTCCTAAGAAGAACACAGAAAAAAACCAATTATGAAGGATCAATCAAAGTTATCAACTAATATATTTGAAATTCTTTCCACAAATGATGTCCCAAGTGAGAAAGAGAAAAATAATGGAGACAAAAATCTTAGAAACCTAATTTAAATATGTAGGGAAGGACTTAGAGAGAAAACAAAAAATTAAAGGTATTCAACAAGAAAAAAAATGAAGGAAATATACACAAGAAAAAGAATATTTTAAATGTTGAGACTTCAGATAATACAATTCCCAATATTGACTATGTTGAACCTTCCAATAACACTTTAGCTTTATACACGCAACATTCAAGGTTAAAAGTCATCCCAAATTCAATTGAGGTAATTCAAGAAATAGGAAAAAAACTTAAGATGGATTTCAACCAAAAGGCAGGTCGCAAGACCAATCAACATCATATAGTAAAAGAAGGTGAAAAGCTTGTAGAGGAAGGTAATATTACTACCCTTACCAATTTTTTTAGTCCTGGTATTAATGAAGATCATCACTTGGAATATTAGAGCACTAAAAGGAAGTATTTCAAAACAAAATGAAATTAGAATAATGATTCAGACAAACCATCCACATCTTGTTTTCCTTCAAGAAACAATTATTTCAGAGGAAATGGATTCAATTGCTATTAAAATTTGTCCAGCTAAAAAATTTTCTTCCCTCAATTTCCAAGGAACTTCTGGTGGCATTGCTTGTCTTTGGGACCTAAAATAGGTTGTTATTCACCATATGGTTGTCATTTGGGGTATTTTGGCTATAGCTATTCAAAGTAAACATTCTAACCAAATTATGCTTTGCATAGTTGTGTGCTCCAACTACTTTGGAGGAAAAGAGAAGATAGTGGAAGGATATAACTTATATTATCTTTCATTTTCCTAAAGCTTAGATCTTGATCAGAGGATATTTCAATACCATCCTCTCTTTGGATGAGAAAATGGGGGGAAATAGAAATTTGGATAAAAGCACTAATCTCATGAGTGAATATATTTTAAACCTTCATCTTATGGACATCCAACTAGATAATGGCCTTATGACTTGGTCTAACAAAAGGTAAGGCTTAGCTTGTATTATGGAGAGATTGGATAGGTTCTTGTTCTTTGATAATTTATTGATCCATGGTCACATTCCTAAGGTAAAAACTTAACAATGTTGGTTCATATCACTGGCCAATCATGATGGAAATTTGGAAAACCAACGTGAGTTTCTCACCTTTTTTATTTCAATTAATGCGTCTTAGAGATAGTTCCTTCATATCCTGAGTGCAACAAAAGTGGAAGGAATGTAAACCAAGGTATGAGACTAAGATGTTTTTTTTTACCAAAAGGTTGCAATACATTAAATCCAAAATCAAGACTTGGAACTGGAAGAAGTTTGGAGATGTCTGACAAAAAAACATAAAGTTATTGCTTAGACTGAAAATTTGAATAAGAGAATCCATTTAGATGGACTCACAAAGAGTAGAAGTACATATGAAATTAGACTCACTACTCAGTTAAAGGAATGGGAAAAAAGAGAACTCTTATGGAAGCAAAAACATAGGATCCAATGGCTCAAAGAAGGAGATCGAAATACAGATTTCTTCCACAAATCTCTTCTATCTTGAAGATCTCACAACTTTATTTCTTCCTTGAAATATGATTTTGGAGAAGTTGCCTATACTTGGGATGGCATGAACTCTGTTGTTGTCAATTACTTTTCTATTCTATTTGTTGTTGCACCTCTTGACTCGTCTTCTCAACATAATTTTTTAATCTATTTGTTGTTGCACCTCTTGAATCGGCTTCTCAACAAAATATTCTTCAAGTCATCCCTACTCTTATCACTTTTGAGGAGAACTCTATTTTGACTACTCTAGTTACTATCAATGAGCTTCAACAGGTAGTTTAAAATACAAAAAGAAAAAATCCCATGTCTTGATGGTTTTCCTATTGAGTTATATAAAGGGTTTTGGGATATCCTTCATGCTGATTTATTAGAAGTGGTGGAAGAAGCTAGGAAAGCCAAAGAAATTTTGAAGGTTATCAATAAAACTTATATAGCTCTTATCCCAAAAACTCAAGAGGTAGATCATATCTCAATTTTTAGACCTATAGATTTATGTAATGTTCTTCTCAAAATCATTACAAAGATCATGGCATAAAGGTTGAAGCCTCTTTTGCATAAGATTATTTCCCCTGAACAAGGGGGTTATGTGGAAGGGCATAAAATAGTGGATGAGATAGTTCTTGCTCAATAAGCCATCCATTCCATCGAAATGTAGAAATCTCCATCTATGTTTATTCATTTAGACTTATCTAAAGCTTATGATAGAGTGGATTGACACTTCCTTGTCAAAGTTTTAAGGTAATTTGGCTTCTCTCGGGATTGTATGGACTAAATTATGGGATGTATCTTTTCATTTTCCTACTCTATTGACTATTTTTATTAATGGCAGACCTTCTCAACTATTCTCTACTTTTAGAGGTATTAGGCAAGGTGACCTTGTCTCCCCTTATTTATTCATCAATATTGTTGAATGCTTGGATAGGACTAAAACCAAAAATAGAGAAAATAGAACCCTTCAGGGAGTTACTATTGATCATGGAGTTGGGCCTATCTCTCATATTCAATTTTTTAATGACTCTACTATGTTAGGTAAAGCTACAATTAAGGAAGCTTCTAAAATTAAGCAAATCATTAGTTATTTTTCTAATGCTATCGAGAAATTTATCAATGAAGACAAATCTAAAGTCATTTTCTTTCATTGCTCTCCTAGAAAGGAATCCATGGTCTTGGATAAATTAAGATATAAGAATACCTCCCTTCCAATCACTTATTTAGGAATTCCTATCAATATTCAAAAATAGAAAACAAAAAGACTGGAATTGGTTGTTGGATAGAGTTAAGAAGAAAATTGAAAAGTGAACCATTAGGTGGATTTCGTTTGGGGAAAAAATTAACTTAGTAAAATAAATCCTTCAAGCTATACCTATTTATGTTTCTACTGTTTTGAATATCTGAAAGGTTGTTCTTCAATAATTGGATCAAATCAATCATTGGTTCCTCTAGAGTGGTACTAAGGAGAAAAGAAAACGGGCCTTGGTGAAATGGGATACTTTATACCTTCCCAATAATGAAGGGGGTTAGGTTTCCAATATTCTATTAATAACAATAAGGCTTTAGCTACTAAACTATATTGGAGGATTTTGCATAACCCCAATGCTCTTTGGGCTAAGAATATCTATTCTAAATATGCTAAAAACAAAAGCCTTGAAGACCTTGTTCGCTATTAATTGCCTACCAAAGGTTCTACCATTTTATGGTTTCTTAAGACTGGTGAAAATTTTATTAAACAAAATTTATTTTGGATCATTCATAATGGTCAACAGGTAAATTTCTAGATAGATTCTTGGGATGGTCACTAGCCTTTGATAACTTAGTTTCCTGATTGGAGGCCTTGGATGGAGGAGCTTCATCAAGCTAACTGGATAAAGGTTTCTAACTACTATGGGTACCATAATGGTAATTTAGAGGTTGGTATATATTGGATCCCTATTGAGGACTAGCCTATTCAAATTTTATAAATGGGAATAAAATATATCCAAAGCATCCTTCATATGAGATCTCTCTCTTGGTACCATGATAAAGATTATTTTGGATGGAACAACACTTATAAGGGTGAGTATTCAGTTGCTCAAGGTTATTTTCCATTATGCCATAATAATCCCAATAAATCATATGACATATTTACTTAGTTGTGGGATCAAAATCTCTAGCCTAAGGTGAGGTTCTTTACATGTATTTTATTGCATTACAGGGTGCTTACTAGTGAGCAACTTATAAAACATGGTTTTCATGGCCCATTTAGATGCGAAATGTGTGGAGAGAATTAGAAAACTCTAGCCAAATTTTTATTGAGTGTACCTTAGCCTTTAAGCTATGGAGAAGAATGGCCATCTTACTTGGCTTATAGTGGTCCAATTTTTATATTTTTGAACAGCTTTGGAGGGATTGGCCTAATAAATAGGGTGTTAATCACTTTATTAGGTAGCTAGTTTGGATGTGTTCTACCATCCTACCTTGGAATATCTGGAGAGAGAAACAATCATATTTTCAATCAAGAAAGGAAGGAAATTCACTATATCTAGCAAAATACCACTGCCAACTTAGTTGAATCAGTCCAACATCTCTTTAAAAACCCCCAAAACTCCCACCAAAGCTGGTATCAAGTAATGCAAATATTGAAGATCAAATATTTTAAGGGCAACCAGCTTAAAGCATGGTATGCACAATGGCAAATTTTGCAATTTATAGTGACTTTTAGGATTTTAACAATTTTTATTTTGCTAATTTTGGGACCCTAGAGGTCGGCCCATTCGCCTAAAAATTACAAAATTAGTTTTTTTTAGGGTAAATTTACCCTGATACAATATGTTTTCTCGCCTAGTTTTCACCTTAAAATTATTTTTAAAAAATTATCTCACCCAATTTGTCCCTTGTACCCCACTATATATAGGTAACCCTAACAACGACACTCATAGTCTCAAGACGACTAACACAAGGCGACCGTAAAAAGCGTCTGACATAAGGCGACTAACACAAGGCAACTATCACAAGGTGACTGACACGATGCGATTGTCACAAGGCGACTGACATGAAGAAACTAACACAAAGTGACTGACATGAAGCGACTATCACAAGGCAACTTTCACAAGGCAATTATCATAAGGTGACTATCACAAGGCAATTGTGATAAGGTGACTGTCAGAAGGCGGCTACCACAAGGCGACTGACATACAACGCCAACCATTTATCGGTAAGTTTATGTTACCATTTATGTTTCTTTTTTAGAAATTTTTGTTCATTGACACTCAATAAGGAGGTTTTCCTATTATTTGGGCACAAATCTCAAGCTTCCTTAGGTCATATATTCTGTTGTCTTGAATAGTAGTTCTCTCTTTTACTAGTTATTTCTATTTTTCAAAATGATATTCTTGTTACTCTTCTATTTATATAGGTAAAATATCACCTATTGGCAGTGGAAATAAGGGAGGCCAATATTCTAGTTTCGATAAAAGGATTATCCTCAAATACTTTCATAATATTTTGAAATCCAATCAACCATCAACATTTGCACAAATTGAAGGTATGAACGCCTTTACTTACTAACCAGTTAATTTGTGTGTATTGTTAAGAAGGGCAATTTTTGGTGGATGGTTTTGTCCATTGTTTATCTATATTTTTTAAAATAAGGTATGCTTTTAAAATAAGGTAAGATTTTAAAAAGAATAATGATAATGACCCTGGTATTTACCCTAGTATTATCTCTATAGAAAACATTGTTGACCCTGGTATGAATCCACTTACACATAACTACGATAATGAAAAGTCCATAGATGAAAATTTTCTTAAAGAAATGGAAAAAAAACATGAATAAATTCCTGAAACCAACACACCAAATGGAAAACAAAGTAATAGTTCTTATGGAGTACCTAATTCCAGAGAATCTTCTTCTAAAAAATATAAACGTGCAACGTCATCTAGATGGACAATTAATAGATTATTTCAGCCTGATTGGGTTTTATATTTTCTATTTTTTGATCCAGTGCTTCTAGATAATAGTATTGAGGTAATAATATAATTGAGATGTGTAATTTGCAGCTGGAAACACGAAAATATTCACAGATTGCAAGTTAAGAAAGATACAGTAGAAAAACATTGTGGAAAGGTTTATATAAAAACAAAAGAAAATGATGGACCAATACAGAAAAATTATAGGTGGAAGGATGAATCAAAGTGTGCCCATATTAGATATGCACAAGAATATGATAAAGCAATTAAAGAAAATTAAACTTTGGTTGAGAAAGGTGCAACGATTCAAGCCCAATTTTGAAAAATGGAAAAGTTCACTTTAGCTTCAAAAAGTTTACAGTTTGTTGTTGTACTCACTATTCTTAAAAAGGGTAGACCTATGTCAGATTTCATTGATTATAAATATCTATTTCAACTAGTTGATATGTAGAACTTACCCAATGCCCATTGGTCAGATCGAAGTGGTTGAAAATGGCAAAATGCCTATCATTCGTTGAGCAGGATGACCTCAAAGAGAAAATAAAAAATGTCAAATTCATTTTACTTTCAATTGATGAGGTGACTGATGTTGACAACACATCTTGGATTTATATGCATGTTTACACATTGGAAAATCATTTAAGGCAACCTCATTTACGTGGAATACGCAAGATGGTGGAAAATTGCAATGCAGATAACATTTGCAATGTTGTTGTTTCTAATTTAAATGAAATAGCAAGAATGAATATAATGGAAATAGTCACTATGTTAATATGTGCCAGATATGATGGTGCTGCTATAATGCAAGGACACATGAGTGGTCTTTGTGTTAGACTACAAACATCTGGTACCCCATATTTGATTGCTATTCATTGCATGGATCATAGAATTAATCTTACATATTAATTATGGATACATTTACAAATGTAGTGAGAGAGGAAGAGCTTATTCGTGAAATTCATGATTATTTTTTGCATAGTACAAAAATATTTTCATAGTTTTAGCAGTTTGCACTAGGAGTTATCGATGGTAAAAAACTCTTAAAGTATGTAGATACAAGGTGGATTTCAATGTATCAACCGACATATAGAGTTTTCAAATAATATCAATCCTTGGTAGGGTTTATGTAAGCAAATCATAGGGCAGTTGATAAGGCTGAAGATTTGCTATTTTGAATGAGTTACTTTGAAACTCTTCTCACATTGTGTGGTATTCTTCCAATGTTGGAAGAAATGAATACTTTGATCAAAATTGCACAAGAAAGATCGATTTATATTGTGGATTTCATCAAGGTGAGAAAACAACTTTGCTTACATATTGATATGATGTACGCATCTGTTGAAATTTTTATAGATCCCATGTTTGAGAGTTGGAGAGCATTGACAAACATGAATGATCCTCAGAACTTTTTGAAGTTCAATATAAATAATCATCTTTGTATTAATGTCCATGGAAAGGAAATTCCTTTATATTGTTTTGGTCAGCAAATGGATATAGCTACAAATGAAGTTGAATAAATGCCCATAACATACAACAAATTTCATGTAGTTGTAACAGATACAAAAATTAAACTAAAACAAATAGCAGAATCATTGAAAAAAGAAATCAGAGACTGTTTTCAAAGAGATGAATTGCTTGAGGCTATGGGTGTGGTTAACCCGATATTTTGGAATCCTTGTAATGAATACCAGAATATAAATGGTTTGTTTCTCAAATACATGGGCACTCTTGCTAGCCATTTTACTAAACATGTGGTATTCAATGGTATTGAAATCAATGGAATTCTCAAAAAAGATATTTTGACAAAACAATCAAATTGTTTTGGAACAACAATATCTGCTCAAGTTTCACAATTCACTAATCACCATGAAAGGGGTTCTATTTCACGTTTTTGGAAATATTTATATCCCAGTAGTATCCTGCAACATACTATGAGTGAATATTTTAGTTTATACGAATTATGCCAATGATTATTTTAGGATCTGTTGAGGATGAAAGGGTATTTAGTGCATTATCATATGTAAAATCTAAAGTTCAAAATAGATTGGACAAAAAATTGGAAAATTGTTTGAGAGTATATGTGTCTACCTATGATGTTGAGAAGTTTCCTTATGAAAGAGCTTTGTCATATTGGAAATCTCTAGAAGAGAGAAGATGTGTCATGAATACTAAATATGATGAGGATAATGGTAACATTGATGACACTATGATGACAAATGTTTTTGGTATGAGTGCAGAATATTTTACACAATCTAAAAAGAGTTTGTTCTAGCTTCCACCATTATGATGCAAAAATGCTTTCATTTGATTTATTTTACATATTAAACTATCATTTCTCAATAGAATATTGGGATTTGATTCATTTATTTTATTTTATTTCACATATTAAGCCGCCAATTTTCAAAAAATTATTGAGATTTGATTATATTTTGAGACATGTTTTCATGTATTTTGGAACAGAATATTGATTACAAAATCACAGATATTACTATTTTTTACATGTATTTTGATTTCATATATTATGCTATCAGTTGTCAATAGAATATGTATATTATGATTGAATAAAATATAAACCATGTATTGAAAATCAAGTATTGAATAAACCATGTATGGCAAACCATCTATTGAATAAACCATGTATGGCAAACCATCTATTGAATAAACCATGTATTGAAAACAATGTATGACAAACCATGTATTGACAACAATGTATGGCAAACCATGTATTGAATAAACTATGTATAGAAAACCATGTATTGAATAAACCATGTATTGAAAACAATGTATGGCAAACCATGTATTGAATAAAAAATGTATTGAAAACAATGTATGGCAAACCATTGATTTAATAAACAATTTATTGAAAACCATGTACAGAATAAACCATGTATTGAAAACAATGTATGGCAATCTATGTATTGAAAACCATGTATTGAATAAACCATTTATAGCAAACTAAATATTGGTGCTCCATAAAAATTATTTATTCCATCCACACAACTAATCAAAACATCGCAATATTAAAAAAAAACATGAAAAAGTAATATAAAATTTATAAAATATAAAATATTATGTTTGAAAACATGTTAAAATATGAGTCTTTAAAATACAGTCGCTTCTATCAGTTGCCATTTTAAATATTGAAAATTTCGGTTCACAATTTTCAAAAAATCACCACTATTTAATAAATTTTCTACAAAATTTTGAAAAATTTGCCCCGATGTTTATACACCTTAGGACTAGATTCATCCCGATTTTATAAATACACTTTGGGGCCAATACCTTATGCATAACCCTGGATTAAAGGGAATGTGAATAATTGAAAGATATATAGAATAAGGAATTGCCAACCTCCTCCTAAGGATTTTGGAAAATTCAATATTGATGGAGCCTCTAAAAGGAACCTTGGAAAAGCTAGTGTAGGAGGAATTGGTAGAATTTCAAATGGTTCCCCGATATTCACTTTTGCTGAGAATTTGGGTATCCTTTCCAATAACCTTGGTGAGGTGTATGGTATCCTTAGAGGCCTTCGAGAGGCTACTAAGGTCGAATGGAATAAGGTGTTGGTTGAATCTGAATCTCAAGTCATGATTAATTTGTTGAAGGTTCCTTCTAAGAATCATAAGGTTGATTGGATAATAAAAAGAATTGTTGAGAAGACTCAATTAATCCATATGGGCTTTTAGAAAGTTGAATACAATCATGTGGTCAGAGAACAAAACAAGAGTGTTGATGTTTTAGTTAATTGGGCACTGGAAAAAGGTGATCTTACTTACTACGACCACCCTCCCAAATGGTGGGATTCACAAATAAGGAAAGCTCTTATTTCTATAATTTCTTTGGATGGATCCAGTACTAGAGGTACCTAGTTCCTTTTTTCTTTGTTTTTGCTTCTCTTTGGTTCGGTCAGGGTATTTTAGGTCCCTTGCTCAGACTGATCATTCTTATGTTTTCTTTGTTGATTCTTGCATGAATAGATTTTTGGCCTAGAAAAGTCAAACTTGTATTCTATTTTATTTTATTTTATTTATTTTTTATTTTTATTTTTTATTTTTTATTTTTATTTTTTGTGTTTTATTCTTTGTGTTGTTATATTTTTTGTGTTATGTTTTACTTTTGTGTCTTTTGTGTTGTTTTATTTTTTGTGTTATGTTTTATGTTTTGTGTTTTTGTTTTTTTTTTTTGCGTGTCTTTTTTTGTTGTTGTTGTGTTTGTGTTGTTTTGTTGTCTTTTGTGGTTTTTTTTGTGTGTTTTGTGTTTTGTTGTTGTTTGTTGTTTTTTACCTTTTTTTGTTATTTTATGTTTTTGTGTTTTTTGTTGATGTTTGTTGTTGTTTGTTGTTTTTACGTTTTTGTGGTTTTTTTTGTCTTTGTTGTCTTTATGTTTTTGTGTTTGTTTTGTGTTTTTTTTGTCTTTTGTTGTTTTTTGTGTTTTTTATTTATTATTATTTTTTGTTTGTTTGTGTTTTTGTGTTTTTATTGTTTTAGGCATGTTATTTGAGTGTCAAAGGGGGTAGGCCAGGTGCGATCCCTGGGTATTTTTGATGGTTTAGATACCCCTACCTCCTTAGAACTTACCCAAAAGTGACATCCCAATTGGAGTGTTTTCCAAAAAAAATTATTATAATGCTATTGTGCATTCATAATCTAGTAAAAGTAAACAATCTAATAAAAGTAAAGCTTGTTTTAATCTTATATAATTAATTAAAATACATCATTTACTTAAATTGCACTTAGATTGCCATGGATAAAAATACAATCTACCACTCAACATGGGTTCGTGTAATTTTTAGTCTCACAATGACACTGAGAGGTGGGGAGAATCAGTGTAGCTCTTTAAAACTTAAATATTCAACACTCAAATTCAAAACAATAAAAAAATAAAACCAAATAAAACAAGTATAAAAAGAGAACATCACACAACACAATATGTACCGAGGTTCACCAATTTGGCTACATCTCCAAAAATGACTGTTTGGACTCCCATCAAAATCTAGCCTTTGCAAAGCACCAACTTTACAATCAATTTACCAGCACCCATTGGAAGGAGCACCAACCCCTAATTTATCTACACAAATAGAAAGGAGCACCAACCCCTGATTTATCTACACCAACAAAAAGGAGCACCGACCCCTGATTTATCTGCACCAACAGAAAATAGCACCAACCCCTCTACCAAGCACCCACTTGATTTTGATATTGATAATAAAATGGCATATATGAATTTCTTCACTGAAACCAGAACCCTCTATGGTCTGTAAGCTCAAAATCTAAAACTTTCTATTTCACCCAGTATAACATCCCTCTTTGTGCATTACTTAGAATTTGAATCTTCTCTTCTCACAAAAAAACTGATTTTTCTCTTAGCTCGTTCTGTCAATTGCTAAACGCTTTCTGGGTATTGTGCAAAATTTTGTCTGTGAAACCTTCTCAAAATTTCAGCCAAAATGGATATCTTATGAGATAATTATGTGCAAAATACTGAAGTGAAATTTTTCACCTCTCTCCAAAAATCACAGATTTTCACTCTTTATTTTTCTCCACACACACTTCTCTCTTCACAAAATAAAGTCCCCACTTTTCAATAAAATCGCTTGTCACATAAAAAGCACACACTTGAATTATTTTTCCCTTTTCAATTTAAAAAAAAAAATCTTTAATAAAGATTTTTAAAACAATATAATTTCCTTTTTTTTTTTTTTCGAGAAGGCATTTCATCAAACACGTCACATGCAAATAATTGACACCTTACTCGTTCTCTTACTTCGGAGCCACGTGACACCTCAAACAAAAAATGAAAGATGCTCTATTTTATGCCTTGAAGGTGTAACAACACTGAAACCAAAACTCTAGCGACTCTGCAAGGTTGAAACGGCCAACTGAAGGATTTTGCACAAGTGGAATAAATTGACATAAAAGTGACCTGTATCATTTTTGCAACAATCATAACTCTCACCTTGTAACTCTGTTTTCTCTAAAATTTGAAACGTAGAATATCTACAATGCTAAATACATACAGTATGAATATCGCTACATAACTCCTTACGGTTCGCCTGTACCACCTCCATGAAAACTGCTACTGACATAGTTTTTCCAAAAAGAGCTTTTTTGTGATAGTATTGAAATGCTTGTAACATTCACCTCGTTTCTCTATTTTGGTGGAAATTTGGAACACGTGTTCTTGAATATAACGACCACCTTTAATTCAAATTTTGCAATCAAATTCTTCTTTGTTTGCTCGTAGTTCTTCTGAAAAAACTGCCCTTTTTCGGCCTATACAACCACTTGCCAAATCATCCGCCAAGATACCGAAAACGTCACCGATGAATCCAAAAACTGTGCTAACACCTCCAACGCTATTTTGGACTATTTCTTGACATGCTGGCATGTTCTAAACTGATCAATCATGTCCAACTGTGCCCGTGATGACTTTTGTAAATTTTTGACAACTTCTTGATGATTTTTTCAACTTTTGCAAATTTGCACGAACAACCTGTAACAACTTCACCCAAACATCAAAAACATCCTCATAAGCATTGAACATCACTGTACATACTCCGAACAACCTTTGAACAATTTTCCACTGCATCAACCTATCCATCTGAGTGTATTGACAACAATGACAATACTGTCGCTGCACCTTGCTCAACAATATCCCCCTTTGGAATTGTTGGCAACACACGCATAATTTCCTGTAACTCTTCTCCCCATTTGACAACAAGACCAAAGGGCTGCTGTAAACTCCCCCTGAGTCCATGCACATAATTCTCATGCAAAAATTATTACACTTAGCAAAAATCACAAACATGAGCAAAAAGATAAACAAATACACAAATGCTCCCCCTGAGAATGTGGCCCCAATAGCTAGTTAATTCTTGGGAAGTGTGACCACTCCCAATTTCTTGTGAAGGTACTCAAATACTTTCTTGGGCAATGGTTTGGTGAAGATATCCGCTACTTTCTCTGTTGCTGAAACAAAATCCAACTTAACCTCACCTTCCACAACTTTCTCCTTCAAAAAATGATACCAGATAGCAATATGTTTTGTGCATGAATGCATAATCGAATTCTTTGAGATGTTAATGGCATTGGTGTTATCACACTTAACTAAAATTGACTCACTAAAATTAATGCCAAGATCATTCACAATTTGTTTCATCTATAACACCTACGTACAACATGTTGATGTAATGTATTATGCCTCTATTGTGGATAAGGAGATTGACTCCTATTTCTTATTATGCCACGCAACCAACCTATCTCCAAGATAGAATGCACCTCCATTGGTACTCTTCTTATAATCTACACATCCTGCCCAATCTACATATGAATACACAATAAGGGTGAAGTCCTTACCTTTTGGATACCATAACCCATACTCCATAGTACCCTTGAGGTACCAAAGAATCCTCTTCACTGTTGTCACATGAGTCTCCTTGGGACTAGCCTGAAATCGTGCTACCATGCATACTGCCTAAAAAATATTTGGTATGGTAGCTATCAAGTACAGTAAGCTCCCAATCATAGATCTATACATAGTTTGATCAACATATGGAGATTTTTCATCCTTGCTCAACTTGCAACCTATCGTCATGGGAGTGCTAACTAGCTTACAATCCTCCATTGTGAACTTTTTCAACATCTCTTTCACATATTTAATTTGAGAAATAAATATGTCCTTCTCCTTTTGATTAACTTGCAATCCGAGGAAATAAGAAATTTCACCAATCATTGACATTTCAAATTCTTTCTGCATCTTATTTGCTAAATATTTACACAACTCATCTTTGTTGCTGCCAAATATGATATCATCTACATTTACAACAAGAACAATATGATGATAATTTTTTGTTTTGACATAAAAATTACTATCCACCATACCTTTCTTGAACCCTTGCTGAGTAAGATAATTGTTTAGCCTTGCATACCATGCTCAGGGTGCCTGTTTTAAGCCATATAACGCTTTTTTCAACTTGAAAACCAATATGGGATCATCACCAAGCTAGAAACCATTTGGCTGCTCAATATAAACCTCTTCTTCAAGTTTCCTATTCAAAATGTTGATTTCACATCCATTTGATAAACTTTTAAATTCTTGTAAACTGCTAAAGCCATAAACATTCTAATTGCCTCTAGTATGGCCATAGGTGCAAACATTTCCTCAAAGTCAATATCTTCAACTTGTGCATAGCCTTTACATACCAATATTGCTTTGTTCTTGACTACCTGTCTGTATTCATTCAATTTTTTTGAAAGACCCATTTAGTACCAATTACATTTTTATTTGCGAGTCTTGGTACTAACTCCCAAGTCTTGTTTTTCTCAATCTAATCTAATTCTTCATTTATTGCCTTTACCCAACTTTCATCTTTGCTTGGGTCAGTAACATTTTTGGGCTCAATGTTGGATAATAAAGAGTAGTTACTTACTAATCTTCTTCTTATCTGAAAACCAACTGTGGGGTCTCCAATTATTTGCTTTGTAGGATGATCTTTCTGCCAGCTGCCTATTTTGAATTTCTTGTTTTCTTCCACTTTTGAATCACTGTTTGAATCCTCTAAGTCAATTTTTGGTTTTTTTTCATTTCTTTTTCCTCATCTCCTTCAATGACCTCTTCATAAATTGGATAGTTATCTTCATAGCTAATTACTCATTCCCTTCCTTCATCAACTTTAACATCAGCACTATCCACAATTTTCCTTAGCCTCTTGTTGTAGCATTTGTAAGCTTTGCTTTTTGACGAATAGCTAAGAAAAATACCTTCATCCACTCTATCTTCAAACTTACCAAGGTTTTCTTCAGTTCTTTTGATGTAACACTTGTTGTCAAAAACTTTAAAGTATCTTGTTGTTGCCTTTTTACCGAACCACAAATCATAAGGAGTTTTGCTTTCATGCATCCTCAACATGTACCTATTTTGGATGTATACCACAGTATGGACTGCCTCTTTCCAAAATATATTTGCTACTTTGGTCTCAGTCAACATAGTTCGTGTCATTTCCTGCATTGTCCTATTCTTTCTTTCTACCACATCATTCTACTGAGGTGTCTTGGCTGCTAAAAACTGTCTCCTAATGCCATATTTTTCATAATACTCTATGAAATACTCTGAAATGAACTCTCCTCCTCTATCTGACCTTAAACATTTAATCTTTTTTCCTGTTTTATTCTCAACTTGGTTTTTGAAAACCTTGAACATCTCAAAATATTCTAATTTATACTTGAAAAATAGTACCCATGTCATCCTGTAATAGTCATCTATACACAACATGAAATATTTGTCACCGTTTATGCTTTGCATTCTCATGGGTCCACATAAATCAGTATGTACTAGTTCCAAAGGTTTTCTTGTGTAGTACTCTTTTGTTTTAAATGAGACTCTAGTTTGCTTCCCCTTTTGACATGAAGCATAAATGCTATTCGATGGTTTGCCAATGGTGGGAATATCTCTCACTGCTTTCTTTGAGCTGATTTTTACTAGATTGTCAAAACTAATATGATCGAGCCTCTTGTGCCACAACCAATTCTCTTCTTCATGTCCAATCAAGAAAGCTCCTTTTGAATTCTTTGAGAGAGTGTACAAGTTGCCATATTTTCTTGATCCAGTTGCTATCAACTTCCCATTGTTTGCCTTTCTGACTTCACAACCTTGCTTCTTAAAGATCACTTCATGACCTCTATCACAAATTTGACTTACGCTCAACAAGTTATGCTTTAGACCAACCACAAACAAGACTTATTTTGACCTAATTTTTTTGTCACTAATCTTAATTGAACCTCTGCCAACTATCTTAGCTCCATCATTATTTCTAAACTTTACTGAACCACCTTCATATTGTTGCAACTTCTCAAATTTTTGTTTGTCACCTGTCATATGACTAGAGCATCCACTATCAAGTATCCATGGTGCAGATTTATTCTGCGCTTTAAATATCGTCTATATGATCAAGGATTCATTTTCTTCCTTAGGTCACTCTTTTTATTTCCACTCAGGTTTGATTACAATTTTGGGCTCTTGTTTTGGCTTTTCTTTTTCAATAGCTTGTGTATGTTTTTCGAAATTTTTTCTAATTTGTCTTATTCCATTTGGCTGAAATTTTCTTCCCTAAAATTGATTTGATGGAAATGTACTTCGACAATTTCTTGCAATATGCCCAAAATTATGATAGTTATAACATTCTACTACATAATCCATCAAAGGTGAAAAAACATTTCTATTGGTAAAATTCCTTGGTCCTACATTATACTTGCAATCTGAGATCTTATGTCCATAACCATTGCATTTAAAACATTAACCAAAAAAGAGATGATTGAACCTATGTGGTGGTCTTTGCCATGTTCTCGTATGAGCCATAAATCTTCTTCTTATTTGATGTGTGACATTGGTGAATCCATCATTGTCAATTCTCCTTTCGTGCCTTGCATTATTGCTTTCCTTTGCATGATTCATTTTTGCTTGATCAACCTGTTTCTTCTCTTCATTATTTATGGATTCTTCATTTATGGCCTTTGATCTATTTGACGATTCTCCTTCATAAAAACCCAAACCAAATTTGATGTCTGTAGTCTTTTGGTTATTTATGATCTTATCCAGCTTCATAGAACTTTCTTCACGTTTGTGATAACAACTAATTTTCTGATTCATCTCTTCTAGTTGCATTCTTAAACCAACAATCTTTTCTTCTAGCTTACTACAATAATTTATTTTTATGGTTATTTTCACTTTAAGATCTTCGGATGTTTTTTTGGATTCTTCTATCTGTACTTTCAATTTTTTTATGATTTCATTTGCATCGTCAAGCTTTATTGAAATTTTCTTATTCTTTTTTATTTCTATCTTCAATTCATCTAGAGTTGCAATTAGTTCCTCTTCCAAATTCACTTCTGCGTCAATTTCTTCTTCATCACATTCCTATTCTTTTTCTAGTTTTTCTTCTTTGAGTGCCATGAAAAGAGCTTCACCTGTTTCCTTTTTAGAATCCTCACTGGAGCTATCTTCTGATGAACTGACATTCTTGGAGATGAAACTTTTCTTCTTGAAGTTGCCTTTTCTAAAATTTATTTTTTTTCTTTCAGTCACTTCTTTCTTCGTGCGATGCTTCATCACTTTTGTTCTTCTCATTAAGTGGACATTTAGCTACAAAATGCCCAACGCCTCCATAGTTGAAACATTTAAATGGTAACTTTCCTCTATATTTTCCTTTTCCCCTTTTTAGTTTTCGAACAAAGTTTACTTCCATTTCATCTAATGTCTCTTCTTCCTCGGATTCTTGTTTTGCTTTCATATTTTTATGGGCTTTAAAAGTAACTTTTCTATCTATGGGTTTATATTTTCCTATTCTCATTGCATATACGGTCAAATAACCATGCATCTCATCCATACTAAAAGAATTTAGATCTTTAGCTTCTTCTATTGCTGAAACTTTAGAATCAAATCTTTGGGGAAGGGATCTTAATACCTTTTTCACGATAACAAAATCTTTGATTTCATCACCAAGTCCTCTAATCGCATTAATGACTTCATTAACTCTTAGCATATATGCCTCTATATTCTCATCGTCATTCATCTTTAATACTTCGAACTGAGCTCGATGTATTTGTAACTTGACCTCCTTGATCTTAACGTCTCCTTCATGAATGCTCTTCAGTTTGTCCTATATTTCCTTTACCATTTTACAACCCATAATATTTACTAGTTCGCTATCCACTAATCCACACATGATAGCATTCTTTGCTTTTGAGTCATTCTCAAACAGTTTCTTACTGACAGCATCAGTTGGAGAAGTGGTGGGTATTGTGTATCTAGTATCTACTGAATCCCAAATGTCGTATCCTAAAGCACAAATATATTTCTACATCATGAGTCTCCAAAATGCGTAATTAGTTTCATCAAAAAATGATGCTTTGTTGATGTGAAGCCTTCACCACCTACCATTGTGTCACTTCCAAGATCACCCTAGCCGATTAAGCCTATTCAGAAACCTCGCTCTGATACCAATTGTTAGTCTCACAATGACACTGAGAGGGGGGTGAATCAGTGTAGCTCTTTAAAACTTAAATCTTCAACACTCAAATCCAAAACAATGAAAATATAAAACCAAATAAAGCAAGTATAACAAGAGAACATCACACAACACAAGATGTACCGAGGTTCACCGATTTGGCTACATCCCCGAAAATGACTATTTGGACTCCCATCCAAATCCAAACTTTGCAAAGCACCAAATTTACAATCAATTTATGAGCACCCACTAGAAGGAGCACCAACCCCTAATTTATCTACACCAACAGAAAGGAGCACCAACCCCTAATTTATCCGCACCAACAGAAAGGAGCACCAACCCCTCTACCAAGCACCCACTTGATTTTGATATTGATAATAAAATGACATATATGAATTTCTTCATTGAAACCAAAACCCTCTATGGTCTGTAAGCTAAAAATCTAAAAATTTCTATTTCACCCAGTATAACATCCCTCTCTCTACATTACTCAGAATTTAAATCTTCTATTCTCAAAAAAAAAATGATTTTTCTCTTAGCTCATTTTACCAATTGCTAAATGCTTTCTAGGTATTATGTAGCACTTTGTCTGTGAACTCCTCTAAAAATTTCAACCAAAATGGATATCATATGAGAAAGTTATGACCAAAATACTGAAGTGACATTTTTCACCTTGGATTAAAGGGAATGTGAGTAATTGAAAGATATATAGAATAAGGAATTGCCAACCTCCTCCTAAGGATTTTGGAAAATTCAATATCGATGGAGCCTTTAGGAGGAACCTTGGAAAAGCTAGTGTAGGAGGAATTGGTAGACTTTCAAATTGTTCTCTGATATTCACTTTTGCTGAGAATTTGGGTATCCTTTCCAGTAACCTTATTGAGGGGTATGGTATCCTTAGAGGCCTTCGAGAGGTTACTAAGGTCGAATGGAATAAGGTGTTGGTTGAATCTGACTCTCAAGTCATGATTAATTTTTTGAAGGCTTCTTCTAAGAATCATAAGGTTGATTGGAGAATAAAAAGAATTGTTGAGAAGACTCAATTAATCCATATGGGCTTTTTGAAAGTTGAATACAATCATGTGGTCAAAGAACAAAACAAGAGTGTTGATGCCTTAGCTAATTGGACATTGGAAAAATGTGATCTTACTTACTATGACCACCCTCCCAAATGGTGGGATTCACAAATAAGAGAAACTGTTATTTCTATAAATTCTTTGGATGGATCCAGTACTAGAGGTACCTAGTTCCTTTTTTCTTTGTTTTTGCTTCTCTTTGGTTCGGTTAGGGTATTTTAGGTCCCTTGCTCAGACTAATCATTCTTATGTTTTCTTTGTTTATTCTTGCATGAATAGCATTTTGGCCTAGAAAAGCCAAACTTGTATTCTGTTTTATTTTTATTTTTTTGTGTTGTTTTATTTTTTGTGTTATGTTTTATTTTTGTGTCTTTTGTGTTGTTTTTGTATTTTTGTCAATGTTTTGTGTTTTTGTTCTTTTTTTTTTGTGTGTGTGTGTGTGTGTTTTTGTTGTTGTTGTGTTTGTGTGTTGTTTTGTTGTCTTTTGTGGTTTTTTGTCTATTTTGTGTTTTGTTGTTGTTTGTTGTTTTTTACCTTTTTTGTTATTTTATGTTTTTTGTGTTTTTTTGTTGTTGTTTGTTTTTGTTTGTTGTCTTTATGTTTTTGTGTTTTTTTTTATCTTTGTTGTCTTTATGTTTTTGTGTTTGTTTTGTGTTTTTTTTGTCTTTTGTTGTTTTTGTGTTTTTTATTTATTATTATTTTTTATTTTTTGTGTTTGTTTGTGTTTTTTGTGTTTGTTGGTGTTTTTATTGTTTTAGGCATGTTATTTGAGTGTGTCGAAGGGGGTAGGCCATGTGCGATCCCTAGGTATTTTTGGTGGTTTAGATACCCCTACCTCCTTGGAACTTACCCAAAAGTGATATCCCAATTGGAGTGTTTTCCAAAAAAAATTATTATTATGCTATTGTGCATTCATAATCTAGTAAAAGTAAACAATCTAATAAAAGTAAAGCTTGTTTTAATCCTATATAATTAATTAAAATATATCATTTACTTAAGTTTCATTTAACTAAAGAATCTATAAACAACTTAGATCGCCATTGATAAAAAGACAATCTACCACTCAACATGGGTTCGTGTAATTGTTAGTATCACAATGGCACTGAGAGGGGGGTGAATTAGTGTAGCTCTTTAAAACTTAAATCTTCAACACTCAAAGCCAAAATAATGAAAACATAAAACCAAATAAATCAAGTATAACAAGAGAACATCACACAACACAAGATGTAGCGAGGTTCACCGATTTGGCTACATCCCCGAAAATGACTGTTTGGACTCCCATCCAAATCCAACCTTTGCAAAGCACCAACTTTACAATCAATTTACCAGCACCCACTAGAAGGAGCACCAACCTCTGATTTATCTGCACCAACAAAAAGGAGCACCAACCCCTGATTTATCTACACCAACAAAAAAGAGCACCAACCCCTCTACCAAGCATCCACTTGATTTTGATATTGATAATAAAATGACATATATGAATGTTTTCACTGAAACCAGAACCCTCTATGGTTCTGTAAGCTCAAAATCTAAAACTTTCTATTTCACCCAGTATAACATCCCTTTCTCTGCATTACTCAGAATTTGAATCTTCTCTTCTCACAAAAAAATTGATTGTTCTCTTAGCTCGTTTTGCCAATTGCTAAATGCTTTCTGGGTATTGTGCAGCACTTTGTCTGCGAATGCCTCTAAAAATTTCAACAAAAATGGATATCATATCATAATTTTATGCCTAAAATACTGAAGTGATGTTTTTCACCTCTCTCCAAAAATCACAGATTTTCACTCTATTTTTCTCCACACACACTTCTCTCTTCACAAAATAAAGTCCGCGCTTTTCAATAAAATCCCTTGTCACTTAAAAAACACACACTTGCATTATTTTTCCATTTTCAATTTTAAAAATATTTTTCTTTAATAAAGCTTTTTAAAACAATATAACTTCATTTTTTTTTAATTTTGAGAAGGCATTTCGCCAAACACGTCACATACAAAGAATTGACACCTTACTCGTTCTATTACTTCGGAGCCACATTGCACCTCAAACCAAAAATGAAAGATGCTCTATTTTATGCCTTGAAGGTGTAACAACACTGAAATCGAAACTCTGGCGACTCTGTAAGGTCGAAATGGCCAACTGAAGGATTTTGCACAAGTGGAACAAATTGACATAAAAGTGATCTGTATCGTTTTTGCAACAATCATAACTCTCACCTCGTAACTTTTTTTTCTCTAAAATTTGAAATGTAGAATCTCTGCAATACTTAATATATACAGTACAAATATCGCTACATAAATCCTTACGGTTTTCCTGTACCACCTCCATGAAAACTGCTACTGACACACTTTTCCAAAAAGAGTGTTTGTGACAGTCTTGCAACGCTTGTAACATTCACCTCGTTTCTTTATTTTGGTGGAAATTTGGAACGAATTTTCTTGAATATAACTACCACATACAGTTTTAATTTCACTATCAAATTCTTCTCGGTTTGCTCGCAGTGCTTTTGATAAAATGACCCTTTTTAGGCCTGTACAACCACTTACCAAATCATCCGCCAAGATACCGAAAACGTCACCGATCAATCCAAAAACTGTGCTAACACCTCCAACGCTGTTTTGGACTATTTTTTGACATGTTGGCATGTTCCAAACTGATCCATCTTGTCCAACTACGCTCGTGATGACTTTTGTAATTTTTTGACAACTTCCTGGCGATTTTTTCAACTTTTGCAAATTTGCACAAACAACCTGTAACAACTTCACTCAAACATCAAAAACATCCTCATAAGCATTGAACATCAATGTACATACTCTGAAAAAACCTTCGAACAACTGTCCACTGCATCAACCTATCCATCTGAGTGTGTTGACAACAATGACAATACTGTCGATGCACCTTGCTCAACAGCAATTACAAGGAAACAACATATATCCTCATTTAACCTTACAAGCCATGGATAATATACCAATTAAAGTGGATCCCATGCTTAGAGGAGATAAACATAAAAGACAAATTGAAGATGTGTTTATATTAAAGTTTAAATTTTTGTTATTCAATAGATATATAATTTAATACAATATAAAATGGAGATATTTTTTTTAAACTTCATTCAAAAATAAAATGGGTACCATTTAGAAATTTAATATAAATAAATTCTTTTAATAAATAGATGAATTTTGTAGACTTATAAATGTTATATTACTCGTAATTAAGTGAAAATAATTTTATGTAAAAATTAAGTTTTAATTTTTATGAAGAATTTAATTTTTTATTTAAAGTTTAACTTAAATTTTTACCCTTCAAAATTAATATATATGAATAAAAATAATAAATTAATATTAATATATGTAAAAATAATAAAGAATAAAATTGGAAAGTGAACCAATAGGTGGCTTTCATTTGAGGGTACAATTACCTTAGTAAAATCAATCCTTCAAGCTATACCTATTTATGTTTCTACTGTGTTGAATATCCCAAAGGTTGTTCTTCAAGAATTAGATCAAATCAATCATCGGTTCCTCTGGAGTGGTACTAAGGAGAAAATAAAATGGACCTTGGTGAAATGGGATACTTTATGCCTTCCCAAGAATGAAGGGGGTTAGGTTTTCGATTTGCTATTAATAATAATAAGGCTTTAGATGCTAAACTATATTGGAGGATTTTGCATAACCCCAATGCTCTTTGGGCTAAGAATATTCATGCTAAATATGTTGAGAACAAAAGTCCTAAAGACCTTGTTTGCTATCAATTGCCTACCAAAGGTTCTCCCATTTTAGTGGTTCTTAATACTAGTGAGGATTTTATTAAGAAAAAGTTGTTTTGAATCATTCATAATTATTTTGGATAGATTCTTTGGATGGTCACCAGCCTTTGATAACTTAGTTTCCTAATTGGAGTCCTTGGATGGAGGAGATTCATCGAGCTAACTAGATAAATATTGCTAACTACTATTGGTATCATACTGGTAATTTAGAGGTTGTTAGATATTGGATCCATATTGAGGATTGGCCTATTCAAATGCTAGAAAGGCAAAGAAAAGATATCCAAAGCATCCTTCATATGATATCTCTATCTTGGTACCATGATAAAGATTGTTTTGGATGGAACAACACTACTAAGGGTGAGTATTCAGTTGCTCAAGGTTATTTGACCTTATGCCATAATAATCTCAACCAATCATATGAAATATTTACTTAGTTGTGGGCTCAAAATATCTAGCCTAAGGTGAGGTTCTTTACATGTCTTTTATTGCATCGTAGGGTGCTTACTGGTGAGAAACTTATGAAATGTGGTTTTCATGACCCGTTTAGATACAAAATGTGTGGAGATAATTTGGAAACTCTAGCCATATTTTTATTGAGTGTACCTTAGCCTCTAAGCTATGGATAAGAATGACCATCTTACTTGAATTATAGTGGTTCAGTTTTTATACTTTTGAACAACTTTGGATAAATTGGCCTAATCAAGAGGGTGTTGATAACTTTATTTGGTAGCTAGTTTGTATGGGTTCTACCATCCTACCTTGAAATATTTAGAAAGAAAGAAACAATCAAATTTTCAATCAATAAAGGAAGGACATTCACTATATCTAGAAAAATACCACTTCCAACTTAGTTGAATCATTCCAACAACTCCTTAAACACCCCCAGAACTCCCACCAAAGATGGGATCAAGTGATGCAAAGATTGAAGATTAAATCTTTTAAGGTCAACCATCTTAAAGAGAATATGAGTAATAAAATATGGATAGGATACATAATTTGTAGCCTCCTCCTAAGGATTTTGGAAAAGTCAATACCGATGGAGCCTCTAGGGGGAACCCTAGAAAGGCTAGTGTAGAAAGAATTGGTAGACTTTCATATGGTTCCTTGGTATTCACTTTTGCTGAGAATTTTGGTATCCTTTCCAATAACCTTGTTGAGGGGTATGGTATCCTTAGAGGCCTTTGAGAGGCTACTAATTTTAGATGGAATAAGGTGTTGGTTGAATCTGACTTCTAAGCCATGATTAATTTGTTGAAAGATCCTTATAAGAATCATAAGGTTGATTGGAGAATAAAAAGAATTGTTGAGAAGATATAATTAATCCATTTGGGCTTTTTGAAAGTTGAATACAATCATGTGGTCAAAGAACAAAACAAGAGTGTTGATGCTTTAGCTAATTAGGCATTGGACAAATATGATCTTACTTACTACGACCACCCTTTGAGATGGTGGGATTCACAAATAAGGGAAGCTCTTCTTTCTATCATTTCTTTGGATGGCTCCAGTACTAGAGGTACCTAGTTCCTTTTTATTTGTTTTTGCTTCTCTTTGATTCAATTAGGATATTTTATTTCCCTTGCTCAGACTGATCATTCTTATGTTTTCTTTGTTGATTCTTGCATGAATAGCCTTTTGGCCTAGGAAAGCCAAACTTGTATTCTATTTTATTTTTCATTTTTTATTTTTTGTGTTTTTTATGTTTTATTTATTGTGTTCTATTTTTTGTGTTTTATTTTTGTGTTTTTTGTATTGTTTTTGTTTATTGTCTGTGTTTTGTATTTTTGTTCTTTTTTGTGTGTGTTTTTTTTGTTGTTGTGTTGTTGTGTTTGTGTGTTGTTTTGTTGTCTTTTGTGGTTTTTTGTGTGTGTTTTGTGTTTTGTTGTTGTTTTTTGTTTTTTACCTTTTTTGTTATTTTTATGTTTTTGAGCTTTTTGTTGTCTTTGATGTCTTTATATTTTTGTGTTTTTTGTTGTCTTTTTTTGTCTTTTGTTGTTTTTGTGTTATTTATTTATTTTTTATTTTTTATTATTTTTTGTTGTTTATGTGTTTTTTGTTGTTTGTGTGTTTTTTGTGTTTTTGTTGATTTAGGCATACTCTTTGAGTGTGTCATAGGGTGCAGGACAGGTACGATCCCTAGTGTTTTTTGTGGAATAGATACCCCTACCTCCTTGGGACTTACCCAAAAGTGACATCCCAATTGGAGTGTTTTTCAAAAAAAATATTATAATGCTACTATGCATTCATAATCTAGTAAAAGTAAACGATCTAATAAAAGTAAAGCTTGGTTTAATCCTATATAATTAATTTTAAATTTTAATTTACTTAAATTTTATTTAATTTAAGAATATATAAATAACTTAGATCGCCATTAACATATATCCTCATTTAATCTCACAAGTCATGGACAATATACCAATTAAAGTGGCTCCCATGCTTGGAGGAGATAAACATAAAAGACAAATCGATGATGTGGTTTATATTAAATTTCAATTTTTTGTTATTTAATAGATATATAGTTTAATACAATATAAAAGGGAGATAATTTTTTTAAAACTTCATTCAAAAATAAAATGGATACTGTTTAACAATTTAATACAAATAAATTCTCTTAATAAATAGATGAATTTTATAGACTTTTAAATTTTATATTACTCATAATAAAATGAAAATAATTTTATGTAAAAATTAAGTTTTTTTTAATAAGCTATGTGTGGCTTCTATTGGGGGC
The DNA here is from genome assembly GCA_028583015.1 of Wollemia nobilis. Lineage (NCBI taxonomy): Eukaryota > Viridiplantae > Streptophyta > Pinopsida > Araucariales > Araucariaceae > Wollemia > Wollemia nobilis. Next base: position 1,629,540 of record JAQPPZ010017217.1, on the reverse strand, counting down.
CACTCCCATTACGAAAACAAAACATTACATTGATCTCATTACATTTCTAACAAGTTAATTAAAGCATATCCAACTCTGTATTTCTATCAAAGATATTCTTCGTTTACCCTTTTATCAAAAATATTCTTCATCTTCCTCAAATTGCTAAATATCTTTGTTTACCCTTATATCAAAGATATTATTCATCTTTCTCAAACTGCTAAGTATCCACAATCAACTTCTATATCAAATACCTTCAAAAATTTAAATTTTGTCAAGATGAAATTCAACACTACGAATGGGTAAAATATTTGTTGCCCAGCTTCTATATCCAAAATTTTATTATCTATAACTATCTCATGATTTCTTAATACCTATTTTTTAGGGTTATTCATTCTCCTAATATTCCAAAATAATATTTTCATTGTTATTTTTTATTTTATTTGAGGGTTTAACCCCACTTCTTGTTAACACTTGTGATATTTCCTTTTGTTTTCCCATATCAATATCCCTTTGTGTTTCTTTTTCTCTTTTTTTTAAATGAATGGGTAAAATTTATTGATGAGAAGACAAGATTACAGAGTACAGTGAAGCCCCCAACCAGGGCTCAAGTAAGCAACAAAACAAGCTAAAACCACCAGACAGGGTCAAAACATGAAGAAGATAGCAAGAAAAAACCACATTAAGTTTGAAAATCCTTGTGGATCAACTCCCAAAGGTGTTGAGAGTCCCCAGACAAGAGACTCTCCAAGTTATCCATAATCCAAGGACCCAAAAGCTCAGAAGCCCTTTTGGTCAAATAATAAGCAATCCCATTTCATTCCCTTGGAATGTGCACAAAGAAGATGAATTCAAACTCTTCATTAATTTTGAGAATCTGAATGACCACAAAGAACAACTACCAATTAACATCCTCCAACCTTTTTTTGTTTAAAATATTAACCAAAATTTGAGAGTCAAACTCGTAGATGCTCCTACGTCAGCCAAGAGAAAACCCCCTCTGCAAGGCCTCAAGAATCGCAAGAGCTTCCATAAAATTGTTGGAGTGAACACCTTTATAAATAGAAAATAAAAATATGACCATGCTAGTAGAGTCTCTCCCAATACTACAAATTCTAGCATGTCTAGGATTTTCCGTGGATGACCCATCAGTATTAATTTTTAAAACTCCTCCAAGGAGCGGCCTCCACCTACCATCTCTCCTAAATTTCTTGCTAAGATGAGAAGCCTTGGTAGGGCGAGAAGAGTTCACTCCAACCCCAAAGATACCAATGGCCTATCATACCTTCTCCTCCCTAGAGTCCAAAAGAGGGTTCACATCACATTTGCTATGGATAGTTTCCTAAACCATACCCAGGATCCTTTTCCAGATCTGTTGAATAGTCAAATGACTACCCTAAAAGATGAAATGATTTTTTTTTAGCCAAATATGCCATATGATGCAAGAAGGGCCCAAATTCTAAACCACCTAGAGGAATGGGGCATTGGCCATAGGTATTTCCATACTACTCCAAAAATCCACCAGGGAGAGCACATGAAAATAAGGATGGTTCCAGGCACTCCACCAACGATGCCAAATGTCTCTAGCAAGGGAGCATTGGAAAAATAAATTAGAAGATACATCCTCATTATTTATCATAAATGACACAAATAGAGGGACCCTGAAATCCCCTCTTCCTCAAATTCTCCCAATGAGGCATTTATTTTGAGCTATCAGCCAGAGAAAGAAGTTACATTTAGGCCAAGCAAATCTGTTCCACACCTATTTCCACCATGTGACAGGGAGGCTCCTGAAGTTTTGCATATCGAGAACCTGGTAGTCATAGGCTATAGAGTAGGTTCCCTTAGGATCAGGGTTTCAATCCAAACTGTCTTTACACCTCAATGAATAATAGGGCCTCCCCATAAGAATACGAGCAAACACATATTTATCCTCGACCAATCCCCCCTAGGACCATTCCTATAGATATTTCCACATGTTCATCTCCAAATTACCAAAACACTAGATTATTTTAAATTCCTCCACATGAGACCAACCTGCTTCCAAAAAACAAACGCTTAGGGAGTATAGCCTAGGATATTGAGTCAATATAGGAGGGCAACCATCCCAAGAATCCTCCTAAAAAATAATATATGATCCTCAATTGTAAATCCAAAACAAACCCTGCTTAATTAAATTAGCTCCTCTTTTTAGAGTGTCCCAGATAACCAAACCTTTCCCAACCAAGCTGAATCTAGGGATCTCAGCCTTAGAAATACCTCTCAAGTACTTACAAGATAATATTTTAGCCCAAATATGATCTTGAGAAGTACACCATCTCCAATAAAGTTTCGTAGCCAAAGCCTGCCTAGAAAGAGCCACCTATCGCAACCCAAGGCCTCCCTCTTGAACCAACCTACAAATAGAATCCCACCTAACCAAACTCTATTTAGATTGAGTAATTTTTTAGACCATAAAAACTATCTTGACAAAGAATCCATGTCCTTGATGAAACAAAAGGGAACTATTTTTATAAAACATATGTAGATGGGTAAAGCTTGAACAACAAATTTTAAAAGCAACACTCTACCCGCAAAGGAGAGCCATCTAATGGTCTAGTGATTCACCTTCCTTCTAAACTTATCCAACATAGACTGCCAAGAAGATCTAGGTAGAGGATGAGATAAAATCGAAATACCAAGATAAATGAAGGGGGGAGTCCCGACCTGAAATCTTAGAATTCAAGAAATCTTGGCTTGAGTAAGAGGAGGGGTATTGAAGAATAAAATATAAGACTTGTCCTCATTAATCTATTTTCTAGAAGCACCAATATATATGACAAGAGACCATCTAATTTTTCTAGCTTCCCTAATAGTGGTAACTCCCAACAAAGTAGTGTTATCAAAAAATTGAAAGTGGGAAAGAGGTGGCAAACTCTATCCCACTTTCAATCCTAAATGAAACCATGCCTAACTTGAGACTTGATAAATATTCCCAACCCTTCAGCCATAACGATAAACAAATAAGGATATAGAGGATATCCTTGCATTAATCCCCTCGAGGCCTCAAACAGCTCTAACAACTCATTATTATCAAGAACATAGAACGAGGAAGAAGAAACACAACTCATCACCCATCTAAAACAATACTACTTAAATCGAAAAGCAACAAGAATTTTCTTAAGAAAGGACCATTTGACTTGATCATAGGCTTTGGCCATGTCCAACTTAATGAACATAGATTTCTCCTTAGAAGTTTCCATCGAGTGAATAGATTTCATAGCAATAACAACCCCATCCAGGATTTGCCCACCAGTAACAAACCCATCTTGCTCCTCAGAGATGATTTTTCTCAACCATATCTTCAGCGTCTCGACATTAATTTTTGTAATGATATTATACACAACATTGTAGAGAGAAATAGGCCTGAACATATCCAAGGAATTTGCTCCCTCTTTTTTGGAAATAAGCACCATAAAGGTAACATTTAAGGTCCTTAGCATCTATTTGTTCTTTTGGGACTCATGGACCACCTATAGAAGATCAAATTTGATTAACTCCCAAAACTCTTGATAAAACTCAATAGAGGATCCATATGGGTCTGGGGCTTTCCCTTTTTTCATCTTGAAGATAACATTTTCCAACTCCTCAAGGGACATTGGACCCATCAAATGCTCATTCATTTCTATAGAAAAATCAAGGGAATATAGTTTAGAATAAGCTTTTTAGTCTCTTCATCTGAGAGGGAGTCCTCCTTAAAGAGAGAGGAAAAATACCTCCTAGTATCTTCTGAAATATCCCTGAAAGAAGAGAGAAGGGCATCCTGAGAATTCATAAAAGAGGAAATCAGGTTACCATTACGATGAACCTTAACTGAGTTAAAAAAGAAGGTCGTGTTCCTATATCCTTCCTAAAGCCAATCCACTCAAGATTTTTGTTTCCAAAAAAATTCTTCCCTCAGCTCCCATTCAATAAGGTCTTTTGTAGCCTCAGATTCCTCAATGAGAAGCTCCTCCGTGAGTCCATGATCTATGATCTTCCTTGAAGCTTCTTCCACCTTCCTAAGAGCCATCAACTTAGCCAAGGAAATTTTTCCATAATTTAGACTATTCCACCTCTTCAATTTATGCTTAAAGAATTGCAACCACTTCATAAAGGAATACATAGCGGTGACATGATAAGGTTTTTCATTGGTCAACCAGCCTCCATAAACTCATAAATCTTAGGATATTGAAGCCACATAAGTTGAAACTTAAAGGAAGGATTCTTCTTTAGCCCAAACTCAAGAGAAGAGAGTTTGATAGGCCAATGATCATATCCCCTACCCTCCAAAATCATAGAACTAGCACTTCTGTTATTACCAATCCAAACACTGGAGATCATAAACCTATCCAGTCTCTCTAATATGGAATCTTCCCCACATCTTCTCTTTTTCTCTTTGTTTTTGCTTCTTGGGTCTTCCTCTCTTTTTTTAATTCCTAGCAATACTTCCATCTTCATCAATCTCTTAAATCTTCTCACACTGCTCATAATAAGACTTCTCACAAAAATCCCATTCTCTTGATTCATATTTAATCTTAATGGATTGTGGCAATGTTGGAAATTTGAGCAAGTTTTGTTGTCATTGATGTCAAGAGGTTTGATGTCCAGTTTTGTCATCATTGATGTCAAAAGGTTGATTCTCCAAAAAGCAAAAGGAAGCAAGTTTAAAAAGAAATAATAATATTATAATATTTGGGCATAAGGAAGAGGTGAACAATAATAGGGTCCAAGGAATCATTAAAAAAATATATCCCCGACAAAGTCCATTGAGCAAGGTTGGCAAAGGTTTTAATTTAATTTATTTAAATTAAAATATTTTAACCTAAGGTTAAAATTTTAATTTAAATAATTAAAGGCGCCAAGTTTAAAGTTTTATTTTGAATTTGAAATTCGAAAGGGCCGACGTGTTTCAAATGCAAAGGAAGAGTATTAATAGGAAATTTTTTTCATTTCCTAAGTCTAACACCAATGCGATATTTGAATGCCCAAGTCGTGTGATAAATCGTGCGCTCCATATGCGAAAGGAAGAAGCTTGTGAGTTGTTTTAAATAAGGAGGTAGACTTGTATTGATATCCGTGTGATGCGACAAGATAATCTCATAGCATTGGGTAGCGCAGATGGTGGTCGAAGGCCTGGCTAAGGCATTCACAAAGGGAAGGTCATGGTTTTGAATCCCACATGATTCATTTTGGCAAAGGAGGAGAGGAGTTTTATTTTCACCAAAATTCGTGCGACAGATTTAATAAGGAAGCATGGACCTTTGGTTCACGTGTGGGCATGTAGCCTAGGCGGAAGCTTAGCCTTGGGCTAAGGCACTATGATGGCATAGGTCACAGGTTCGAGTTTGGTCGTTGGTCGTTGGGCGCTGGTCATCGAAGACATGCGCAATATTTTTGGTGACGTGGGCCAACATTAAGGTATGCATTTTTAATTTAATTATTGCCAAAGTTTGGAATGCGGGAAAGTGTTTGAGGCCACGTGAAAATTAAAGGGCATGTGTTAAATGTCTAGGGAGTCATAAGGATTGTTGAAATAAATATTTTATTTTTGATGCTTAGAAAATAAATAAAATATTGGAGATTATAAGGTGTTAACAAAGGAACTTCATTTTTATGTATTGAATATTATTTTGAGAAGATTGGAGATTATAAGGTGTTAACAAAGGAACTTTATTTTTATGTGTTGAATATTATTTTGAGAGTATTGGAGAGAAACTTTATTTTGATATATGTTGAATATATTTTTAAAGGAGTAATAAGGTGTATTTGTGACTTGACATTTTATTGTATTACTTGTATGGTGAAATATTTGTTGAGAAAAATATTCTTGTGGAGATTTTGAGATAGATTGTTGCTATCTAACCTAGAATTTGCAAAAGGATTTGGTTGTGAGTAAAACATGTTTTGAAGACATATCTCCATCAAAGCAAAGAGGTATGGGCACATCATATTTTGGTTGAAATGTTGGAATGAATGTTGTGAAATATAAGGTGGAGTGAAAAGGATTGTTTGATAAGCATTGTTGGAAATATTTGAGTGAATTCTTATATGCTTCATTGGTGAATGTTTAGAGAACATTTGAGATAGAGATTGAAGACTATTTGAGTTAGGGTTTGAGACCCACATTGTGCTCTTTGTTTGAAGAAGTTTGAAAACACTTGTTTAGGGTTAGTGAGCAAGTTGTGTTTCATTGATTGAATGATTGAGTGAAATTCTTGAGCATTGGATTTGAGTGATATTGAAAGTGAATGTGCAAACATTAGAAACCAGATTTGTGAAAGCGATAGACTTAATGATTGAGTAGAACATATTGAGTTTTTGATAGAGTACATCATTCTCTATATGTTCCAGAGGTTAAACGAATTTTGAATAGAATATGTCTAAACTACTTCAAGTTAAAGGAATTACTTTGAAGATTAGACAAAGCATTTGATAGCATTGTGTGCAAGATTTGAGATTGTTTGAGTATGTTTTGTGAGTTGTTTTGAGTTTGTATTAAGTTAGTTATTGAGGTAAGTCTTTGAGATTTTGTCTTGAGGAGATTTGAGGTAAGTCTTGGTGAAGACTTGAGAGCAATTTGAGGTAAGTCTTAGTGAAGACTTGAGAGCAGATTTGAGGTAAGTCTTGGTGAAGACTTGAGAGCATATTTGAGGTAAGTCTTAGTGAAGACTTGAGAGCAGATTTGAGGTAAGTCTTGGTGAAGACTTGAGAGTAGATTTGAGGTAAGTATTTGTGAAGACTTAGGAGAAAAGTTAATTTGTTCAAGCTTTGTGTTAAGGCTTGGGGTAAATCTAGTAGAGTTGATTTGTGATTTGTTCAAGATTTGTGTTAAGGCTTGAGGGTAAATTTGAGTAGAGTTGATTTGTTGGACAAGGTGTTAAGGCTTGAGGATAGATTTGAGATGAGTTTATGCTAGACCTAAGATAAAGTTAGAGCATAATTTGTACTAGACCGAGGATAGTGTTTAGTGCAGATTTGAGATAGATATTGAGCAGAGTTGAGAGTAAGATTTGGAGGTGATAGAGTAGAGGATAAATATCTAGTGGATAGAGATCCATTAGCTAGGGTAGTGAGGAAGTGAGGATAGAGGTCTTCTATGGAGAGAGATCCACAAGCTAGAGTAGTGGGGTAGTAGTCTTCTAGAAGATCACCATACTGAGTAGAGGAGAAAGAGTTCTCCTATGGATAGAGTTCCATGAACTAGAGCAAGAGAGAGGTTTCTCTATGGATAGAGTTCCATGAACTAGAGCAAGGGGAAAGAGTTCTCATGTGGAGTGTGATCCATGAACCAGCTAGGAAGATAGAGTTCTTCTGTGGAGAGAGATCCATGAACTAGTTGAGGAGATAGAGGTCTCCTGGATCAAGTTCCACGAACCAGAGAAAATGGGAAAGAGTTCTCCTATGGAGAGAGATCCACAAATCAGAGCATAGGGGATTGGTGTCTCCTTTGGATAGAGGTCCATAAACATTGTAATAGGGAAGTGATTCCCAAGAGATTTGTTGAGAAAATTTTAGTGAAATATTTTCTTCATGGAGTAGCCCACATTGGGTGAACCACGTTAAATTGGTGTCTCTATTGTGTGTGATGATTTGTGCATTACTTTGATTATTGCTATTGATATTGCCATTGATTATATTGGATATTATTTCTTGGGAAAGAAAATTAAAATTTGATCTTATATTGTTCACCCCCTCTCTCAGTATAAGCTTGTGTTCTTCAATTGGTATCAGAGTGGGTTCCTTCGAAAGAGTTTAATAGCTTGAAGGAAAAGTATATAGGAACATAGATGACATCTCAGAGTGGATCTTCATCAAATAAGGCACCATTGTTTGATGGGAATAATTATGCTTTCTGGAACATAAGAATGAAGACTTACTTGATGGCACAAGGATATGAGACATGGCAAGTAGTTGAGGATGGATACACACCTCCATCTAGTCCTCCTACAGATAAATATGGTAAGCTCCTACATCTATATAATGCAAAGGTAATGAATGTAATATTAAGTGGTTTACATGAAGTAGAGTTTGTAAAATTTATGCATTGCACATCAACAAAAGAGATTTGGGAAAAGTTGAAGAAAACATATGAGGGAGACAAAAAGGTCAAGATGGCAAAATTGCAAAATCACAAGAAAACATTTGAAGACTTGAAGATGAAGGATGAGGAAGACATTGCTACATACTTACTTCATGTGGATGAGGTTGTTAACTCCATGCAAGGACTTGGGTTTAAATTTGAAGAATCAGATGTTTGTCAAAAGGTTTTAAGGTCACTCCCTATGAGGTATAGTGAAAAGGTTTCAGCCATAGAAGAAACAAGAGATATTGAAACTTTGACTAGGGATGAGTTGCATGGAACTCTCACAACTTTTGAGATGAGAATAGGAAAGGATCCTATCCCCAAGAAAGAGGTAACCTTCAAAGTAGCAAAGAAGACAAAATATAAGAAGTCAGATTCAAGTGATGAGTCATCCAGTGATGAAGAAGCAAACTATGGCAGAAGGAACAAGGACTCAAGAAAGCACAAAGGTACAAAAATAGTTAAGTGTTTCAATTATGGTAAATATGGTCACTATGCATCTAACTTTCCATAAGTTGGAAGTAGTAGTGGTGAAGAGAGACAAGATCATAAGAATAAGGAAGCAAGAAAATCCAGGTATCAAAAGAAAAATAGGTATGGACATAACAAGCATGAAAAGAAGTTTTTCAAGAGGCATAAGAAGAGTTTTTATGTTGATAAAGGAAGCAAGAGTTCAAGTGATAGTGATGAAAGATCCTCAGATAATGAAGAAGAAGAAATTCTAAAAAAAGGAAAAAAAGAGGAGAAAGGGAAAAAAAAAAGAATTCTCTTCTTGGAAATAGAGGAAGAAGGAAGTGCTTCTATTGAAGATAAATCTGAAAGGTATGAAGATGCTCTTGAAGACAAAGAAGTAGAGGAAGAATCAGAAAATGAAGAGGAAGGAGTAGTAGATCTAGAAGGTGAGCTTATTTCTGCTCTTAAGGAATTAATAAAGGTAAGAAAGTAGAATTCAAGACTCAAGGTTCAATTTCAAGAATGTGATGAAGAGAAAGGAAAGCTTATACAAGATCTGACAAACTCAATATCTAAGACAAGGAGATTTAAAGAAAAGTTAGAGGTAAAAGTCTTAGAATGTGAAATATTAGAGCATGAGGTAGCTTCACTAAGGAAGGAAGTGAAAGAGGCTAAAGATAAGCTACACAAGTTTGGGAAAAGCTCAAAGACCTTGGATAAGATTATCAGTGTACAAAGATCTTCATCAAACAAGACAGGACTTGGTTTTGAAGAGGGACAAAGAGAACAAGGAGAGGAGTCAAGCTCAAGCTCCAAAGAAGAAGAAGCTTTAGAAGAAGAGAGTGAAGGAGAAAGTGAGACTTATGAGGATAAGTTGAAAAATAGAAGGTTCACCAAGGAAGGAAACAATGCACAAACAAGGAACAAAGAACATCATAGGGAAGAAAGGACTAAGAGACCAATGGGTCAAAGGAAATATTTCTTCAAAGGATGTTGCTTCTCATGTCATAGGTTTGGTCACAAGGCTATGCAGTGCAGGACACATGAAAAGAAGGAATATGGTTTCACTAAGAGAAATTTTAGAAATGGGCATCTCTTTCAAGGGTATTGTTACTCTTGTAATCAGTTTGGTCATAAAGCAATTCATTGCAGGGTTCATGACAGGAATGGATATGGCTTCACCAGGAGGAACTTCAAGATATTTGCACCTTCTAGGAACCACAACATTAAGTGTTATAAGTGCAATAATGTTGGGCATATGGCTAAGTGGTGTAGAACAAAATTTCTAGAGATAAGCAGGAACAGGGATACTCAAAAGAATCAGAAGGATCAGTTGAGGAAGAAGGTGGACAAAGAAAAAGAGCATTGTATGTTGGGAGTAGAGATACTCCCACCCCAAAATTAATCACCTCAAGGAGAGGAGGTGGGGAGGGGGCTGAGCTAAGAGTCTTATATTTAGCCCCAAAGGAGTCCCTTTGCCATTGATGACAAAGGGGGAGAGATTTGAGTTAGGGGGAGAGCATTCAGTCAAGGGGAGCAGTTTCTCAAGGGGAGCAGAATTGAAAAAGGTAAAAGGAATGGTTAAAGAAAAAAGGGTTGCCATCAATGACAAAGGGGGAGATTGTTGGAAATTTGAGCAAGTTTTGTTGTCATTGATGTCAAGAGGTTTGATGACCAGTTTTGTCATCATTGAGGTCAAAAGGTTGATTTCTCCAAAAAGCAAAGGGAAGCAAGTTTGAAAAGAAATAATAATATTATAATATTTAATATTATAATATCTGGGCATAAGGAAGAGGTGAACAATAACAGGGTCCAAGGAATCATTAAAAAATATATCCCCGACAAAGTCCATTGAGCAAGGTTGGCAAAGGTTTTAATTTAATTTATTTAAATTAAAATATTTTAACCTAAGGTTAAAATTTTAATTTAAATAATTAAAGGCACCAAGTTTAAAGTTTTATTTCGAATTCGAAATTCGAAAGGGCCGACGTGTTTCAAATGCAAAGGAAGAGTATTAATAGGAAATGTTTTTTCATTTCCTAAGTCTAACACCAATGCGATATTCGAATGCCCAAGTCGTGTGATAAATCGTGCGCTCCATATGCGAAAGGAAGAAGCTTGTGAGTTGTTTTAAATAAGGAGGCAGACTTGTATTGATATTCATGTGATGCAACAGGATAATCTCATAGCGTTGGGTAGCACAGATGGTGGTCGAAGGCCTGGCTAAGGCATTCACAAAGGGAAGGTCATGGTTTCGAATCCCACATGATTCATTTTGGCAAAGGAGGAGAGGAGTTTCATTTTTACTGAAATTCATGTGGCAACTTTAATAAGGAAGCGTGGACCTTTGGTTCATGTGTGGGCATGTAGCCTAGGCGGCAGCTTAGCCTTGGGCTAAGGCGCTGTGGTGGCATAGGTCGCGGGTTCGAGTTTGGTCGTTGGTCATTGGGCATTGGTCGTCGAAGACATGCACAATATTTTTGGTGACGTGGGCCAACATTAAGGTATGCATTTTTAATTTAATTATTGCCAAAGTTTGGAATGCGGGAAAGTGTTTGAGGCCACGTGAAAATTAAAGGGCATGTGTTAAATGTCTAGGGAGTCATAAGGATTGTTGAAATAAATATTTTATTTTTGATGCTTAGAAAATAAATAAAATATTGGAGATTATAAGGTGTTAACAAAGGAACTTCATTTTTATGTATTGAATATTATTTTGAGAAGATTGGAGATTATAAGGTGTTAACAAAGGAACTTTATTTTTATGTGTTAAAACTTTATTTTTATGTGTTGAATATTATTTTGAGAGTATTGGAGAGAAACTTTATTTTGATATATGTTGAATATATTTTTAAAGGAGTAATAAGGTGTATTTGTGACTTGACATTTTATTGTATTACTTGTATGGTGAAATATTTTTTGAGAAAAATATTCTTGTGGAGATTTTGAGATAGACTGTTGCTATCTAACCTAGAATTTGCAAAAGGATTTGGTTGTGAGTAAAATAGGTTTTGAAGACATATCTCCATCAAAGCAAAGAGGTATGGGCACATCATATTTTGGTTGAAATGTTGGAATGAATGTTGTGAAATATAAGGTGGAGTGAAAAGGATTGTTTGATAAGCATTGTTGGAAATATTTGAGTGAATTCTTATATGCTTCATTGGTGAATGTTTAGAGAACATTTGAGATAGAGATTGAAGACTATTTGAGTTAGGGTTTGAGACCCACATTGTGCTCTTTGTTTGAAGAAGTTTGAAAACACTTGTTTAGGGTTAGTGAGCAAGTTGTGTTTCATTGATTGAATGATTGAGTGAAATTCTTGAGCATTGGATTTGAGTGATATTGAAAGTGAATGTGCAAACATTAGAAACTAGATTTATGAAAGCGACAGACTTAATGATTGAGTAGAACATATTGAGTTTTTGATAGAGTACATCATTCTCTATATGTTCCAGAGGTTAAACAAATTTTGAATAGAATATGTCTAAACTGCTTCAAGTTAAAGGAATTACTTTGAAGATTAGACAAAGCATTTGATAGCATTGTGTGCAAGATTTGAGATTGTTTGAGTATGTTTTGTGAGTTGTTTTGAGTTTGTATTAAGGCATATTTGAGGTAAGTCTTTGTGAAGACTTGAGAGATTGAGCAAGTTCTTGAGAGGACTTGAGGGCAGATTTGAGGTAAGTCTTGGTGAAGACTTGAGAGCAGATTTGAGGTAAGTCTTGGTGAAGACTTGAGAGTAGATTTGAGGTAAGTCTTAGTGAAGACTTGAGAGCATATTTGAGGCAAGTCTTGGTGAAGACTTGAGAGCATATTTGAGGTAAGTCTTGGTGAAGACTTGAGAGCAGATTTGAGGTAAGTCTTTGTGAAGACTTGAGAGCAGAGTTGATTGATTGATTTGTTCAAGCTTTGTGTTAAGGCTTGGGGCAAATATGAGTAGAGTTGATTTGTGATTTGTTCAAGCTTTGTGTTAAGGCTTGGGGTAAATATGAGCAGAGTTGATTTGTGATTGGATCAAGCTTTGTGTTAAGGCTTGAGGATATATTTGAGGATAGTGTTTGGTGTAGATTTGAGAGCAAATTTATGCTAGACCTGAGATAGAGTTAGAGCATATTTGTACTAGATCGAGGATAGTGTTTAGTGCAGATTTGAGATAGATATTGAGCAGAGTTGAGAGTAATATTTGGAGGTGATAGAGTAGAGGATAATAGTCTCTAGTGGATAGAGATCCATTAGCCAGGGTAGTGATAGACAAGGTCTTTTGAGTGAGGATAGAGGTCTTCTGTGGAGAGAGATCCACAAGCTAGAGTAGTGGGGGTAGTAGTCTTCTAGAAGATCACCAACCAGAGCAGAGGAGAAAGAGTTCTCCTATGGATAGAGTTCCATGAACTAGAGCAAAGGAGAAAGAGTTCTCCTATGGATAGAGTTCCACAAACCATAGTAAGGAGAAAGAGTTCTCCTATGGATAGAGATCCACAAACCAGAGCAAGGGGAAAGAGTTCTCCTATGGAGTGTGATCCATGAACCAATTGGGAAGATAGAGTTCTTCTATGGAGAGAGATCCACGAACTAGTTGAGGAGATAGAGGTCTCCTGGATCAAGTTCCACGAACCAGAGAAAAGGGGAAAGATTTCTCCTATGGAGAGAGATCCACAAATCAGAGCATAGGGGATTGGTGTCTCCTTTGGATAGAGGTCCATAAACATTGTAATAGGGAAGTGATTCCCAAGAGATTTGTTGAGAAAATTTTAGTGAAATATTTTCTCCATGGAGTAGCCCACATTGGGTGAACCACGTTAAATTGGTGTCTCTATTGTGTGTGATGATTTGTGCATTGCTTTGATTACTACTATTGATATTGCCATTGATTATATTGGATAATATTGCTTGGGAAAGAAAAGTAAAAGTTGATCTTATATTGTTCACCCCCCCTCTCAGTATAAGCTTGTGTTCTTTAGGCAAAGGTTTTAGAATATCTATAGAAACACATATTCAATATATATAACATGTTTTCACTCCTTAGTTATTTGTCCTTTATTTATGAATTCCCCTAGGGTATTTCCAATATTTTTCAAAACATCCTTATTTATAAGCTGATATGGAAGTCCAAAAAGCCTAACCCACACTAGAAGCTTCTTAATAGTTTTTGTCTCAATAGAAAAACTTTCATTCGATGGTCTCAAATAAAGTGCATCTCTTTCCCTAAACCATGGGCCACCAAACATTATTTTATCTCTAATTTTTGAACTAGAAAATATTATGAGGAAAAAACCTTTAGGAATAAAAGTCACAAAATAATTTGAATTCAATCCCCACTTTCACTTGATCCAATTTTGAATCTCCAAAAACCCTGGTCATGATCTATGGAACTTACATATTAGCCCTGTACTTTTAAGAACCATTATATCATTCTCAATCATCTCATCCTTGATACTTACTTCTGGTGTACCATCTGCTACTTGGAACGAACTTGCCATGTATTCGCTCTTTCACTTATCTCCATCTTGGGCCTTCATACTTTCAACTAGGGTATTTTTATTGCTAGCTAGGGCATCGTGACTTCCCATTAGATCTTTCAAAAATGACTTTCCTTCCACAATAGCTAATGGGACTTGCTCTTGGCTTGCACTCCCTCTTGGTTCGTGCTCCCTTTCTGTTTGCACCCGCTCTTGCTTTCATCTTGCACTCTCTCTTACCTCGCACTTGCTCCAGGCTTGCGCTCACTCCTAGATCACAATTTCTTGTCTCTTATTTTTCTTGGCATTCCTTTGCTTCAAATTTTTTTTTGAAACAATGTTCCACACATTCCTAGTAAGGGTTTGAAGAATTAATGCACTTTGGATGAACTTGTCACTTTTTTTCCATGATTGAATCCCAAATTGCACTCCCTCTTAGTTTACACTCCCTTTTGGTTCGCACTCTCTCCTACCTTGTACTTACTCCTATCTTGCACTTCCTCTTGGTTCACAATTACCCTTGTCTCTTCTTTTTATCGGTGTTCCTTGGCTTCAACATTTTTTTGAAAATAATGTTCCACACATTCATGGTAAGGGTTTGAAGCATCGATGCATTCTGAATGAACCTGCCATGATTGAATCTTAGCTCTCACTCCCTCTTGGTTCACACTCCCTCTCTATTCTCATTCGCTGTCATCTTCCACACTCACTCCCAGCTCGTGCTTGCACTTGTTGCTGCACTTACTCATACTTGTTGCACTTACTTCTAGATCATGCTCCAACTTGTTGATGCACTTACTCTCAGCTCACACTCACACTTGTTACTACACTTACTCTTGGATCATGCTCACCCTCATATCTGCACTGTTGCATTGACTTCTGACTCGTGCTTGCACTTGCTGCTCCGTATAATTGTCAAGTTATATGTAAAATTTAAGTTTTAATTTTTATGAACAATTTAATTTTTTATTTAAAGTTTAACTTAAATTTTTACCCTTCAAAATTAATATATATGAATAAAACTAATAAATTAATATTAATATATGTAAAAATAAGAAAAAATAATATTTTGAAAAAATGTGTATTTAATTTGACAGATAAAAGTTAACCAAAAATGTGAATAATATTTAAGTGTAAATAAAAAGCATATTCAATAAACTAATTTTAGGTGTTTAAAAATTGTAAACTTGTAACAAGAAAATTTGCATTAAAATTGTACCAAATTATAGATAGATAATTGTCAAAATAATTTTGTATTAACACCACAACGAGACTTCTTGACATGTTATGCTAATGCAATTTGTTTTTGTTGTAATTGGTTATATGGGATTGAAACGGGTCTCACCATTATTATATCATCATTACACAATGGTATCCCAACAAAGTTGGGATATTTTCCATGTATCTTTTAGTAAGATTTGAAGTGGGTCTTCTCCTTGAATGTTAAAGAATCTAATCAGTTGAGCTAATGCCATTTGATTTTTAGGGTAAAGAATGGGTTTTGAAAGGGTTCCAGTCCATTTGTACTAAGGTTTAAATTTCCCCTTATACCAAGATTTAAATTTGGGTCTCTAGGATGAAACCCCAAAGACATACCACTACAATATCCTCATGAGACTTTTATGTTAATGCAAATATTATGTAATATGATGGAACTCTTTTTAATCCTATATAACCTATTATAAGAAGTGCAGGTAGGAAGTAAGCTATCCACACATTAATTTGATAAGAAACATCATTTTATATATTGTGTAAATATTTATATTATCTTAAATGATTTTTAACTTCATTAATTATTAGATTTAGATGGACTCAAATAAAAAAAATAGATTTTACTAGATTAAAATTTATTATGAATGAAACAAATTTAATGCATATTTATTTGTGTTGTATTTTCCTTAAATTTTATTTATATAAATGAAACAATAGTATGATGTTATTTTTATCATTTATGGGTTAATTATTTATCAAAGTTTTGAATGTTTAAAAAAAATATAAATGATAATATTTTGATTAGGATAAAAAAGGTATTTTGAAAGGGTTCAAACTCTTTTACAAAAGTATAATTATAGTTATGGAACTTCTTCTTAATCAAGGTAACAGAAGTTCAGTTATACCTGCTAGCTCGCATGTTGAAGGATTTTTCGTTCACCCAGAAGCTTACAAAAAAATCTGACAACTAATTTTAAATAAACCACAAATGACCAAATCACCCCCAACCTTGCAACATTGAAAAACAAAATTTAAACCAACATTTTGTAGTATTTTAGATCTCCTTTCCATTTCAATCCTCTAAACCAAAACTTAGCTCCATAGTAGAATAGAAAACATGCACACCCCCATCTCAATTCATGTTTTTCTCATGGTCCTTCCACTTTTTTATTAAATTATTTATGAACTTCCTAAATTTTATGTTCATACTTATTACTTTGATCAATCCATACATACATTCATTTGTCTAGATCATACTTCCCTTAGTCTAGTACCTTCTCTTCTTCCAACATTTTCATACATTCATCAAGCATATCCTTTCATAGTCACCAACAATAATCAAATTTTTGATAACTCCTTCAAGCTCCCAAGTTGTATTCTTATTGTGTAGCACAGACATAGGAAGCAAAAATTTCACATCCATCATGTTGTTTTTTTCATGAATTCTTGCACTAAATAAGGGCGCCCATCCCCCAATTGTGATACTTGTCCCCTTAACCACATGGTTCTGTAAAACAAACACTAACCCTTTAAATACTTTACCTCCATGAGAACAACAAAAACAACAATCTTATTAACAATAACAATATGAATGAAAACTCTACTTTTTTATAGATATCCACATGTGCAGATCTCACATGCTTTGAACCCCTCATTCCATCTAGAGGGATAATTGAAAATCTGCCTCTTTAAAAACCCTAGCTTCATAGTGACACTACATCCACCATGTTATCATTCTCTCAAAAGCCTAAATCCATATCAACATTGCATCCACCATGTTATCTTTCTCTCAAAACCCTAGCTCTACGACAACACCTCATCCACCATGTTTTTTTTTTTTTTTTTTTTGGTGGTGGCCACAAGGGGTAAACAGACTGTGACCACGAGGGAACCATTACATAACATATCTGCAACATGTGAGGCGAGAGATTTTAACCTGGGCCTCTCAGCAACTAGATAGGTTTAACTACCCACTTTCTCTCCAACTCCTCTACATGGGCGGATACCTCATCCACCATGTTGTTGTTCTCTCAAAATCCTAGCTTTGCAATGACTCTGCATCCACCATCGTGGCAACTAAAACATTGTTCCATAGATTGAAAACCACCTCTTTCAAAATCTTATTTCCATAGCGACATCACATCCACTATGGGGTCGTTCTCTCAAAACTCTAGCTTTACAGTGATGTCACATCCACCAAGTTGTTATTCTTTCAAAATTCTAGCTTTGTAGTGACACCGCATCCACCATGTTACTAATTATTTTTTTGTTATCAATTAATTCATAAATTAAAAACCTACCTCTTTCAAAACCCCTATCTCCACAACGACCCACATCCACCATGTTGTTATTCTCTTAAAACCCTAGATCTACAACAACATTGTATGCACCATGTAGTCGCTCTCTAAAAAACCTAGCTTCGTAACGATGTCACATCCATCATGTTGTGGTTCTCTTAAAACCCTAGCTCTATAGCGACACTGCATCCACCATGTTGCCAATAATTTTTTGTTGTCAATTAATTTTTAAACTAAAAACTTACCTCTTTCAAGACCCTTACTCCATAGTGACGCATCATCCACCATGTTGTCATTCTCTCAAAATCCTAATTTTGTAATGATGTTGCATCCACCATGTTTTTGTTCTCTCAAAACCTTAGCTCTACAACGACATCGCATCCACTATGTTGCCACCTAAAAAAATTGTTTTGTTGCCAACTAATTCATAAATTGAAAATTGATTGCTTTCAAAACCCTATCTCTACAACAACATTGAATCCACCATGTTGTCTTTCTCTCAAAACCCTAGCTCCACAATGATGCCACATCCACAATGTTGTCATTCTCTCAAAATCTAGCTCTACAGTTGTCATATCAACATGTTGTCATTCTCTCAAAATCCTAACATGTTGCAAAGCCAGGTGGCTAAAATGTTAGGGTAAATAATAAGTTTTTATGAGGGGTCTTAATCCCTTCGTACCAAGCTTTGAAATTGGATCTTTCAGGTGAAAATCCAAAGACTTATCATTACAGTATCCTGTGGGACTAAAATATTTTTTTAGATTTGGTAAAATTAATGGTTAATGTGAGAAACCCCTACAACCGATGCTCAAGGTTGAGCATCCTCATCCCATAATGACCTCTCATAAGATGGAGAGTTGAGCTTATCAATAGGGAATTTAACACACAACCACACACGTCGTGGTTTGAAATTTGGACCTTGCAAAGAAGAGTCAAAGTCTAAATCATGGTATTTTCCCTTTGAAACTGTGGGAATAAAATGTAAGGTTAAACTGATAATTTATTTTCCTTGTTTATTAGTTATACATATTAATCTTTTATTTAATTAAAATAAAATTAATAATTTAATATAATTGATTTTCATTCAAGTTATTTTGTTTTCTATATTAAACATTTTCATACACATTAAACAATATGTGATATGTAAAATAAAAATAATTAATAGCATGTTAAATAAAATGATACTTGATCATGACTGAAACAATCTTCTTCCATTAAAAAGCTTGGCACAAAAATTCCATGCATGGATGTGTAGAAGCAATAGGTGCTTTGATAATTGAGCGAGGAGTTGGTTTCTAGATTAAATTCTATGGCAGATCATTAAAAATATATATACTTTAACATAATTTAAATATTAAATTATAATAAATAAATGTTATTAAATTTTTTATATATTTATAAAAACAAATATATATAAATAAATAAAGGACTTTTAATGATTTGGAATTAAAATAAGGAGAACGAAGAATTTCACATTGTAAGCCAAAATTTCAATCTCATAGGTGACATCTCATGGATCCATTAGGATACTTTAAGATAAGGATAACAATGCACAAACTTTGGTTTGAATGGCTACAGAATTAAGAGTGACTTACCATTGTTTTTTTTTTAAAAGAGGGTAAAATTTTATTAACTCAGCAAAACATCCAAGATACAAAGAAAAATAAGAAGCTATTCAGACATATCAGCTCTCAATAAAGAAGAGAGAGATTGAGAGCAATCAGAATAAAGTTGAGATCAATTCTGAACATCCCAACCATCTTGAAACTCAAAAGCCCATTTAGCTAACAAATTCGCTACCCCATTCCACTCCCGAGGAATATGCACAAAAGAAATGAACTCCAAGTGAGCAGAGATATTGAGAATTTGCCAAGCAATCCAACTCAACCGCCAACTCCCATGAAGACTATCCCTAGAATTCAACAAATTTATAACAATATGACGCCAACCCAAAGCATACCCTTGCTCCAAAGCATATAAAATCGCAAGGGCTTCCATGAAATTATTAGAATGATATACCTTAAAGCAAGAGAAAAAAAATGGACAGTACCACTACTGTCCCGCCCCACACCACCAATACCAACATTACCCGAATTACCTCGGGAAGATCCATCCGTATTAATCTTCAGCGCTCCTGGAGGAGGCGGATTCAATTTTCCAGCCCTTTGCACCCGATTACACTGACCCATCCGTCTACAAGAAACATTAGGACCAGTACCATTAACCAACAAACCTAATCTTTTCATGATCTGACGTTCCGCTTGGTCCATGGGAGAAATAATCTGATATTTTGTAGACACAGTTTCTTGGATCATTCGCAAAATCCTCTGCCAAATCTAGAAGCAGTTAATTATTTCCCTTGCAAAAGTGACATACCATTGTTATAAATTCAAATAAAAATTCATATTCT
Source organism: Wollemia nobilis (assembly GCA_028583015.1). Taxonomy (NCBI): domain Eukaryota; kingdom Viridiplantae; phylum Streptophyta; class Pinopsida; order Araucariales; family Araucariaceae; genus Wollemia; species Wollemia nobilis. The sequence continues at coordinate 1,609,623 of JAQPPZ010017217.1, read as the reverse complement.
TTATGAAATTTGTCTCATTATTATCCTTAATATTTTTAAGATGAGGTTTTAGGTTTACTTTATATCTAGTTTATTATTTTCAACAAGAGGAGACCCTCTAGATCTATAAATACACTTGAAAGTAATTGGGGGCATATGAACTAAACCATAGTATAGATCTAAGTCCCCCCTCATCTTCTCTAAGCTTTGATCAACGTTTACTTAAGATTTAGAAAAGCCTATCAAATTAAATTTGAGTGGTTAAGATACAACTTGAATGGGTTTAACGTTAAAGTTTTAGAATTATGAATAAGGATTTAAAATTTTGAATAAAATATTTTAAATTATATATATTAAATAAATAGTATTCTTTATTAAAGTTGTCTCGAATAATATATAATCTTATTGCCTTTTACTTTTACTAATTATCTTCAATGAAAAAAATCAAATATAAATTTAATATACATATAAATAATAAATACTTAACCTTTAATCAATTATCATATTAAATTTTATAATTTATTATAATAAATGTAAAAAAATTTCTTACTCTTTCTCTTGTGTTCTAAAGATCTGCCCCTAAAAATATTTCAATAGACATAAAATCAAACCAAATTTTTATTATTTATTATAATAAATGCAAAATCTTTTCTTAATCTTTCTCTTTTCTAAAGATCTGCCCCTAAAAATCTTTCAATAGACATAAAATCAAACCACAACCACACAGTAATAATAACTTTTCTAAGATCTATTTTAAGTTTCGAAAGTCTGAGCATTGTTTATATTAGATCTATACATGTTAAAGTATACATTGTCTTACTCTTTCTAAATTATTTTTTATATAAAATATTTAAAATATTTATAAATTTAAACTATTAAACTTATTTAAATGAAGAGAAAAAATTGACTCCGTAAAAGGAACAATGGGACCTCTTGGTATAAAATATTTACATTTAGACGTGATAGAGAAGGTTCATGAACCTTTATGCTTGTTTCATTGTATGTAATGTTCTGGTGAGAATTACAGTAGTCTTTTTGAACTTTAAGTCTAAGAATCAATGGTTTTTATAAATTTGCAAATCGGTTCCCTGGTTTTTTTTATGGTGCTTGTCAAGGCACCCCTCTTATGTGTAGGGCAGGGGGAATCCTCTTTCTTAAGGATTCTCATTTCATTCAGTTTAAGGCTGGCCTAGGAGGGAGCACAAATAATTATGCCAAATTAATTGCTTTGAAGCTTCTCTTGAAAATTGCTCTAGACCACCATGTTCAACAGCTCCAAGTTTTAGGAGACTCCTTGTTGGTCATAAATTGGATGAATAAAATGTTCAGAATGAAGAACTTAACTTTGCAGCCAATTTTTCAACAGGTAAACATTTTGGCAGATGTCGTAAGCCCCATATCCTATACTCATATCTACAGAGAACTCAACTCTGGGGCAGATTCTTTGTCAAAGGAAGGTCCGCAGCTGGCACAAGGAAGTTGGGAGCTGGTGGAAATAAAGGATGGTGTGACTATCCAAGAGACAACGATTTCTTTGCTCGATAATTAAAAATAATAATAATAATAAATAAATAAATAAATAAAAAATCCGGGAGGTTGTTTCTCTATCGCTTTTCCTTTCCTTTCTAGTTTTTCTCTTGTAGACAAAGTAGCTGAGCATTATAGACACCTTTGTGTAGAGGTCTTATGGGAAATTTTTAACTCTTAGCCCTTCCTTGATGGTACAAAGAAAATTTAGGTGGGGACAGCCTGTGTGTTCCTGCCTGGTTATTCCAGCTTGCCTTGGGCAACTTCACAATGTAATTTTCTTTTCGATGAAATAGAAATTATGATTTTTTTTCGAGAAAAAAAAAAAAAAAAATTGCATCTAATTTAGGTAATTAGGAATAGGTATATGAAAATATAATATGATATAAATTAAGGTTGGTATGAGTTACATATAAATTAAGTTGATTATGTTATTATATTATAATATTATATTATATTATATTATAATATAATATTATATTATATTAGCAGTTGGTTTTTCAAAGTAAAATTAGGAGATAGGTGTACAAAGAAGCAATATAATTATTGTAATAATCATTATAGAGATCAATTATATGTAATCGTCTTTGCCCCGAAGTGGTTTATGAAACTTTGTTTTTTAAGTGGCATTCTCATAAAAGATCTTGTGGAGTTATTTCTTCCTTAAAAAACATTATTGGTGTTACCCTTCTTTAAAGGGTGAAAGATTTTGTGGAGTTATTTCTTATTGATGTTGCCCTACCTTAAGGGTAGTATCTATATTTGTCTCAAGATTGTTATTGTGGATAATTATTTGTAGATGAATGACTTAATATTTCTTAATGTTGGTGAATGATTTTTGTTAATGAAAATAAAGTTTTGTAATAAGTGGTATCATTGAAATAATTCTTACAAAATGGGGATTGTCTTTTTGTAGATTGCATAATTAAGGTAATTTTTTTTCTAGAAAAGCGTTTCATCTTTCAAGGGCCATATTTCTATGAAATTTTGTCTGATTCAAACAATTCTTGGACCATTTTATGTAGAATATGAAGAGTTTTAAAATGAGTGATCATATGAAAGAATTTGAGGAGTATTGAGGGAGATACAACCTTGAGAAGTCAACCTTCTCAAATGAGAAAATTGACAAATTTTCAAATTGTGATTTTTTTGGAAGACAATTTGTCAGTTCGGGTAAGCAAATCAATTACAATTTATTTTATTTTGAAGAAAAGTTACAAATTGATTTTTTATATGGAGCTTTAGCTTCAAATTAGTAAGGAGATATATATTTTTATGAAACCTTAGTTCATAAAACCCTAGTTTTCATTATCTTTATCTTGGGATGTGAACTTATGGAGCTGTAATTTTTTTTTGGAGAGGATAATATTGATGCTAGAGAATGGTGGAAAAAGTTTAGGTCTCTATATATTAATAGTCCTTTTTGGTAATTCTTCCTTAGTAGAAGATTTAAAGAGGAATTTTTTTCTTGGTGGGTAAATTTTGATAATGAAAGGAATGGTGTATATACTTGGGATGAAATGGAGCATGCATTCTTGAGTCAATGGGACCCATATAAAAGGATAGCTAGTTTGAAGGTCACCATCAAGGGATATGAAGAAGAAATTTACATGCTTCAAAAAGAATAAAAGAAATTAAAAAGAGAGCTAAAAATTTTCAAAGTTGTAGAAGGTAAAAAAGATGACAGTGTGTAGATAGAGGAAACCATATCTTTGGTAGTAGATAAGTTAAAACGTGGACAAAGAGATTTGTTTGGATCTAAAAAGTCCATTTTGCAAGTTCATGGTTACATTCAGAAAGAAAAGGTTATTATTTCCATTTAGTCCTAGCAGTAGATATAGTTTCATTAATAGTGCTTTGGCTAAGAGGTTATAGGTTCATGCAACACAAATTAAGGACATGCAACTTGAGGGTAAGATTGTTAAGATTTTTATAGCTGCAAGCTTATTGCAGTGGTAAGGGCTTTAGCCTCTTTTTGAGAGGTCCAAGGTTAAAACCCCACTTAGTATGAGGGGACCAGGGCTCCTCATAAAAACCTGTGTAAACAAAAAGATAACTCAGTGAAAAAAGAATGTTAAGATTTTTGAAGATTTGAAGATCATCATGAATAAATATATTTTACATTCATATTTTTATGCTATTTAGACAGATGATGTGGAAATTGTTCTTGGTCATTCTTGGTTGGATTCTTTGGGTACTGTTAACATTAATGTTTAAAATAAGTTTATGAAGTTATAGTACATGAAAAATAAGATAACACTGCAAGATATTTCTCAACTTAAGGAGCAAGGATCCAAGGAAAAACAAGATGTGGCTGTAGAGAAACAAATTGAAGAATAAATGAAAGAACCTGAAATAGAATCCAAGAAGGAATTAGCAGCAACAAAGTCCATGGAGGAATCTATAGCAACAAAGTCCGTGAAAATAATAGTAGCAAAGTCCAAGGAAGCTTTGATACAAGAGCACAAGGACACACCAAACAAAAGAAATATGAAAGAACATGTAGAAGAATTTAAAATAGTGGAACCAAATGTCGAGGAGTCAAAGAAGTTAGAACATAAGTTAAGGTTGCAACCTTAGTTACCAAATTCGTCAAATTGTTTAGATAAAATTCAACATTTATCGAATTTAAAACCCTAACGAATAAGTTTGACAAATAAATCCTAAATTCGGAAAGGAAAAAAATTCTCTAATTTTATTCTGTTTGCGAATAATATTTTATTCAAATTTCGAGTTGTCACCAGGATTCTGCTCCCCTCGAGTAGGCTTCACAAGTCTCTTGGGAGCAGCTCTTGCAAATATTCTACATGTAGAGCATTATCAATAAAAATAAATGTGGGCTTATTCCTTTCATAGTTGAAAGCCCTTGAAAGATGGTCTCTACCATCTACAGAACTTCTGAATACTAAACTTCTATCGTAAGCGTATTCAGTGAAGGCATCATTCAATATTTTTTGCTACATGTCGATGTAATCATTTCTCAGAGGGTCTTCAGAGAGTTGGACCGGGATGTAGTTGTAGCCTTTCAGATGAAGAGTGGCAACAACAGGATAGGTTAGTGTTGTCTTTCCGATGCCGCCAAAACCATATATAACAACAACCAGTGATGATTTCTTCTTTATGTCTAACAACTACGTCACTGTATTTCGTTGTTCTTCGATTCCAACTGTCCATAAAGAAACAAGTAACCCATGATTTTAATTTCTCTGAAAGTGTAGCAAACATGCAATCAAGAAACTCTGGAAAGTTTGTTAGTTTCTACAGTTAATGAATGAAGGAAGAACAATTTTATGTATATGTTTACCTGCATAGTCAGGATAGATGGGCTGAGATGGAGGAGGCGTGGTAGGATGTTGGTGTATTATTTCTCTTTTAACTATCAAATTTAAATCCTGATACAACTGATTTCTTTTCCTCCTTGGAAGTCGAATATTTCCCAAGACAACAACCCATATCAACATATGTGATAATGAGGGTTGAACATGTCTAGGCTAATAAATAGAGTGGCAAGAATGATATATAGGTAACACACCCTTTGCATTTTCACTTTTTGCTTTCTTTGAATTCATGTTACATTTCACTTTTTGCTTTCTTTGAATTCATGTTACATTTTTTTAAGGTTATTCCCTACAGAGCATAATTGCGGTTTGTCGAACATAAATCAAATGCTTGGATGAATCCATTTAACTTTAGATGTAAAGAATTCAGTCACAGTTTGGTTGGAATGTAAAACATATTTAAAATGATACCATTAAAATTTAATGTAGAAGCTTAGAAATATACGATAAGGAAATTATTAATGTTTGTTTCAAGTCTTTGTTTGAGTTTCTTAGTTACTAATTTATTTACATAATATTTTGAAAGGATATATGCACATTTATAATATATCGAATTTTATATGTCGAATTTTATTTTGAATTTTTAAACATGTTGAATTTCTTTCGAACTTCAAGAGTGTCAAACTCAAACATGAAATCGAACTTGGTAACTAAGGTTGCAACATATCGCCATCCACACTAGGAGCAACAACAATCTTGGAGGCATAGCCTAGGTCAACAATATTATGGTTCTGCATGGAATCAGAAGGGTACCAAGTATGGCAGAGAGTGACAAAGAAAGCATAGTGATCTTGGTTTTCAAAGTGGTGCACCACATCAAGGAACAAATGGATCCATAATTCGAATTATCATCATAGAGTAGCAAAAGTGTGAAGCCAATGAAGTGGTTTTAGATACTCAAGTGGTAAAATGGAATACCAGCATCAACGTAGACCACCACAAAATAGAGTTTCACTAGGATGGATGGATGATCAAGATGGGTATTGTTGCCATTCTTGCCACATTTTGAAAAACTTTAAGTTGTATGCAGTTTTTGGAAATTAATCATTGTAAAACTTCTCTTTTTCCATGAAAAATGGTTAAGATGTTGTTATGTTTGTTGTGTTTTCACCAGTTGTCTCCTTTTACTCAAATGTTGTTTTCTTTCAGATTCTATGGTTTCTCTACTTTTCTGCACTTTTCCTATCGTTTCGCATGCAAAATTGTAAATGTTTTAGCATGGGCGATGTTGTGAATGTGTTTTCTGCCTTAAGGCTGTTTTCTGCAAGTTCTTTCCACTCTGCGCACATGATAATGGTTTCCAACACTTGCACAATTTTCAGATCAAGTTTCCCTTTGAGTACAATGCAGAAACACTTTCGTTCCCAGTTGTGGAGCGAAAGTTCCCAGAAAGGCAGGGGGAGGCAAATGGTTAAGTCTTGGTTAAGGCACAAAGTGCTTTCGCTCCATGTGGAGCGAAAGTTCCCCAAAATATTAAGTGCATGCCGACCAGACTTTCACTCCAAGAAGGAAAGTCAACATCTTGGTCAAAAGGGTTGTCGCTCCACCAGGGTTGTCGCCTCCACCAGTGGAGCGAAAGCCTCTGTTGCTCCACCTAGGGAGCGACAAGTCCAAGGAAGTTAAAGCACGGTCAAACTTAGTGTCGCTCCACCAATGGAGCGAAACTTCCTTTCACTCCACCAGTGGAGCGAAAGTCTCTATCGCTCCACCCAGGGAGCGACACTCAAAGTAAAGCATAAATTACTAAGTGTAAGGCCAAGGGTGCTTTCGCTCCACTTGTGGAGTGAAAGCATCTTCGCTCCACTTGTGGAGCGAAAGCTGGCCAAAGTGCAAGAAAGTTTCTAAGGCAAGGAAGAGGACACTTTCGCTCCACTTTTGGAGTGAAAGTGTTGTCACTCTAGTTATGGAGCGAAACTCTAGGCGGGCCCCAAATATAGTGAAAGCTGCCCATAACCGTCATTGACTGCTCAACCGACCCCGAAGATGCGCTCTGAGCCGTCCGATCATGGTGGATCACTGGAACCTTCTACATTCAATGCTGAGTTATCTGCAAGGTCAAATTTATGATGTTAAGTCGGTTTCGGATCAAATCTACCTAAGTGGTTGGGCATTAATGTTTTAGGAGGGAATCCTCTATAAAAGCTAGTCTTTTCTCTGTAACTAAGGATGGACAATCTCTGCTAGAAAAGTAGTTGTATACTTTGAAATCTGCTTCCGAAATATAGACTTCTGGTTCCGGTCTTGAATCTTCTATCTTTGTGTATGCCTTCTATCATGTTATTTCTGTTAAGTTAGTCTCTTTGTTATACAACTTGAATTCTGTTTTCTGGATTTAGCTATCGGTGAAGGATTAATTTTGGAGTACCCCTAGAGGTTATGCAGTTGAGAAGATTTAATGTTGGTTTCTGTTAAAGGTCTATTGTTTTGATTGTTGTTGGTTCAAGTGTTAAGTTGTGTATCGTGCTTCCTATCCATCACCCTCGTATTTCAGGCTTTTAGCCTCTTTCCCATTCCTTTCAGTTATTTCCCTCTCTTTCAGCATCTTCCTAACCCTTATCTCAAAAAACCAATTTTATTTTCGGAACCAACCCTACTGGAGATTGTCACGGAGGACATTCCTTTCCTTCGGACATTCAATGCTTGGCAGTGGGTCTAGGGTGTTGTAGACTTAGAAAATCTATATCTAGGCCGATTCGATTGCCAACAATTTATGGCACGCTCGATGGGACGCAAACGTTCCACATCAAAAGTAGTATTAAGAAGTTGATGTTCATCTTATTACTATCAAATCTGAACATCTGGCGACTCAGCTGAACTCAGACACCTCCGAATCTCGAAGACCAGTTTAAAATCTCACACCTTCATGCACACGAGATGGAGAGCTAAGAATACAGAAGAAGAAATCGAGTTCTTCGAGCTTGACATCGACGCTTTGGGAGAACATCCTAGAGTGGTCCGATCGAATATCCCGTTAGATGGGACATCTTCGCAAGTAGCTATTTTTGCTTCACGGACTCCAACTCCCAATAACACAATGACTAGCTTGCCCTCGAATCCTCCAAATTCTTTGGATCATCAGAATCCTTTGGTTCAACCAACAGTTCTACCAACTCCTCCGGCTCAAACAACCCTGCCAGCCCAGATGGCGCAGTAAGCTCCCCTAGGAAATTCCCCACATGGAATCATTCGGGGCCTCTAGCTTTGATGACTCAGAACCAAGTACCACCTGAACATTGAAAGCTCTACCCACATACGATGGTATAGGAAAGACAACTTACGAGCATATCCAAGACATCATCGGACTAGCAACCATTCACCACATCACTGAAGAAGATATTATGGTGAGGTTACTAGTGCTTTCACTGAGAGGTAAGCTCCTCTACTGGTATCGATCGCTCCTAGTCGACACTATCACTTCATGGGACCTATTAGCAGAGCAACTAATTAAGGGCTTCAATGAAGTAGCGGACCCCTTCTCTCTGTTGCACCAGTTCACCACTATCCAGAGGCATCCTCAAGAGGAGATAGCTGACTTTAATGTCAGGTTCACTCGAACCTAGCAGAGAGTCACTCTCGGCTTTGGCCCACCCCAGAGCAAGCAACGTTCTACTACTTGAGAGCTTTTCATTCGGATATTAGCATGAGCATCCGCCATTCTAATATCAACACATTCCCTGGCTTGTATGAGCAAGCTCAAAGGTCGAGGCTGACTTGATAGCTATCGGAAAGTTGCCTCCCAAGGTGACTATGTCGATTTACCTAGACTTTCCCTAGAATATGTATCCCAGTGCATCTTCTCCACCTACATCTCCGATGTACCCTAGTCAATCATGGAACCCCAACCCCTAAATCAAGCGGTACCCATGTCCTCCCGTTCCTTAGCTCCCAACTCCTGTCCAATATCTGGCATTGCCTCCACCATTGGCACCATTGCCATTACCCGCGTCTCAGATAGCACTTAAATGCAGACCAGGTCAAAGAGTTGCAAGATTTACGTGCATATGTGAAAATGATTGCGAATGAGATGATCGTCATGAGGAGGAGGCAGAATGATCAAAGCTTCCAGTCAAGAAGATTTCCTCCTCGGATCACTAGGGAGCAAGCCACTTCCACTAACAGGGCTCCTCGAAGAAATAGTAGTATTAGAAAGTGAAGAAGCTGGTTCGTCCTGCAGAACTTATTGGTGTACCACGTGCAATGACCCACACAATGAAGAAACCTGCATGGTGCACCTCAACTATGTCCAGACGTTGGCCGGTGGCACTTACGATGGGCAAATCAATATGATCAGAGAAGCTGGTCATAATTTCATGATGCCTTCCATCGAGCAAGTCTCAGTCCTCACCAAGGCTGGGAAGAAGCCTATCGAGGTAGATCCAGCTCAGATGGATCCGCTAAAGGTGCCTGCTGCACCCAAGCCGCAAAGCAAAAAGGCCCAGTCACCGACGAAAGCTCCCAATCCAACCCCAGAGCCATCTGACTTGCTGAAGGACTTCCTGCCCCCACGGGCTAGAGAAAGGGGCCTCTAACCCAAAGCTTCAACTTCGCAACCGCAAGCCAAGACGCGAGACCAGGCCAGGGAGAAGCTCCGATACCCCTCACTGACCAAGCGTCAAAGGGTGGATGCCACGCAATAGTACCGAAATACGTATGAATCTGCAAAAGGAGTTGAAGAATCTAGCACTTCGACATACAACATAGTCGAAGAGATGAAAAAGGCACCCACCAAGGTAAGCCTTTATGATGCCCTCCAACTTCTTGGTCAAGTAGACCTTTTGCAGGAATCTCTCAAGTCTGCCAAAGACAAGGAGAGTAGGCCGACGCAGATGGTGTTTGCTCAGCCACTGATGACTTCGGCCACAGGTAAGAATAGGCCCCACCATTCTACCTTTCCCTTCGGATGGAAGGATGGATCGTGCACAATTGCATGATCGACTCTGGTGCTGCGACAACCGTCATGCCCAAAGCAGTATGCGATATCATGGGCATGGAGTATACCCAGAGCAGCCCTGGAGTGCTGCAGCTAGACGAGACTCCCGTAAAGATGGTGGGAGTGATCAAAGACGTTCCGATCCAACTCCACAAAATGCCGCAAGTCACGATCATCCAAGAGATCGTGGTAGTCGACCTTGAGCCATACTTCAGTATGTGCCTCTCAAGAGAATTCACAGCTAAGTTGGGAGGCTACCTCTCCCTCGACTACTCACACTTGGAAATCCCCTTCAAGGGGAACAAATTTAAACTCTTCAATGAGAAGCCTACCAGTTTTCATGTTGAAAAACTTGAAGACGAGGAGAAGGGCTCGGTCTCTATCAACCTGATGACAGAAGAAATACAAGAAGTGGACCTGATGGAAGAATCTCTCGACGAGCTCCGAATTGAAGATGAGTTCTCCATGACCGATTTTAATGCCATTATCGGGATGGATTTAGGGTGCTACTCACTCACCAAGCCTGAAAAGGCTGAAACGAAAGCACCTGAAGAAGAGCCCTCGATACCCGATCAGCTATGGAAACTATACTTCGATGGTGCACGATGTAAGAATGGCGCAGGAGCTGGCATCGCTCTTATCTCTCCATCCAATGAACAAAAGACTTACTCGTACAGGCTCGCATGGAGTTGTACGAATAATGCAGTGGAGTATGAGGCTTTGTGCCTCGGACTCAAGAAAGTCGAGAAACTCGACATCAAGCAGTTGCAGATATTCGAGGATTCCAAATTAATCTGCAACCAAGTTACCAACAAGTGCATCTCCAAGCAGCACTATCTAAAGGCGTACCACAACAAGGTGTGGGATTTTCTTGAATCCTTCACCGCACTGAGCATCAAGTCAATTTCACGAGAGCGAAATAAGCTTACGGACATCTTAGCCTCCATCGATGCTCGGTTCTCACCGGTAGATAATATGATGCATAAGCCAAAAATTGTGAGGCTGATTTATAGGCCTTCTATGCCTGATAAGAAGCTCCATTGGCAAGTGTTCGACAATGATGAACAACTTGTCAATTTTTTGGTTAATGAAGCGTCCTCGATTGAGAATCGGACTCTGGATGAAGAAGACCGCGAGGGGTTAATTCAATTGAAAAATAATCATATCCCCAAGGGTCTGATCACATTAGAAAGTCTGTTTGATCGAAACGATAGGTCTGTCAGGCACAAGATCAAAGTGGACAGAAGAGAGTTCGTGGACCTGGAGTTAGAGCCGAGGAAAGTTATCAAAGTAGGGGCTGATTGCACAGTCAAAGAGCTCCAACAGATTCACGCCCTATGCAAGGAGTACCCAGATATCATCGCTTGGTGCTACCAAGATCTAAGGGGGTATGACAAGAATGTCATCCAACACACCATTGAGCTGGAAGAAGGGATCAAACCCTTCAGGCAAAAATAGAGGCCCGTCAACCCGAAGATCGAGATGTTGATGAGAGTTGAGCTTCTGAAGATGCTTGAAGCAAAGATCATCTACCCGATCAAGCACTCCTCCTGGGTGGCCAACCTTGTCCCGGTTTGAAAGAAGAATGGGGACATTCGCTTGTGTATCGATTTTTGAAATCTCAACCAAGCGTCGCTCAAGGACCACTACCCACTACCTCAGATTGACCAGATTCTTCACGTAGTGGCAGGAGCACAGAGGTTCTCTTTGTTGGATGGCTTCTCCGGCTACAACCAGATATGGGTCAAGGATGAAGACCAACATAAGACTGCGTTCACCACCAAGTGGGGAACCTTCGCCTATCAACGTATGCCCTTCGACCTCTCAAATGTCGGAGCGACTTTCCAAAGGGTGATGGACCTCACTTTTGGTGAACTGTTAAATCATGTCATCATGATCTACTTGGATGATATGATAGTCTTCTCCCATAAGAGGGAGGAACATGACCTACATTTACGGTAAGTCTTTGAGAAATATCGGGAGTTCGGGGTCTCCATCAACCCCAAAAAATCAATCTTTGTAGTGAAGGAAGGCAAACTTCTCGGGCACTTGATCTCTGAGAAGGGATTAACTATTGATCCTGCTCGAGTTGAAGCACTCCTCCGACTTCCACTATCATCAAATAAGAAAGCCCTGTAGTCCTTTTTTGGACAAATCAACTTCGTTAGGAAGTTCATAGCCGACTTCGCCCAAGTGGTGAAGCCGATGACCGAGCTTCTGAAGAAGGATGTCAAATTCAAGTGGACCGATGTAAGGAAGTAGGTATTCCAAGAGATCAAGGAGCGGATCACTCAAGCTCCAGTCCTCATAAATCTTGACTACGCAAAAGATTTTATCTTGTACGCTGTCGGGGAACCAGAAAGCTACGCAGTTGTTCTGACCCAGAAGGGGGAAGATGGAGATGAGCGCCCGATAGCGTTCCTCAGCCAGATCATCCAACCGCATGAAGAAAGGTACAATTTTATCGAAATACAAGTGCATGCGGTGATGAAGTCACTCCAAAAATTTCGACATTTCGTCTCCCAGAGTAAGACGATAGTGTACGTGGTACACCCCGACGTCAGGAATTTCATTATTCAAGGGGAGCTTGGCAATAGGAGGGTTGGATGGGTCTCTAAGATCCAAGAATTTGATATTGAAGTGCACCCTACCAAGTTGGTCTAAGGTAGAGCGCTCTATCAGGAACTAGCTAGAAGTGTTGCAGTTGAAGCAGCAATCCCCGAATCAGACCACTCTACACTGAAAGCAACCTTGCCAACCTGTCGGTTGACAGTCCAGATTGGACAGATGACCTTGTCAAGTACTTCGACATGGGCAGATGTCCTTCTCGCTTCAATGCTTCGCAAAGAAGGAGATTTCGCTTGCAGGCTGGTCGGTATGTTCCGACACCCAATGGACTATTCTATCAGAACATCGACGGAGTCCTCTTGAGGTGTATCAGAGAGTCGGAGAAATCGAAAATCCTTGAGGAGTTTCACTCTAGGATTTCGGGAGGTCATTTCGTGGGTAGGCCAATGGCCCTGAAGATCATCAAGGTAGGTTACTACTGGCCCACCCTCTTCATCGACGCTTTCAAGGTCAGTCAGTGCTGTGAAAATGCCAGTGCTACTCGGGCAGAACCCAGAATGCCTCGCTTCCTCTCCACCCCATCCAAGCAGAAGCTCCGTTCCAGTAGTGGGGCTTAGACTTCATCGGGATCATCAATCCCAACTCCTCCATCGACCACAAATACATTTTGACCGCTACAGACTATTTCACTCGGTGGTCGAAGTAGTGCGACCAAGCAGGCCAACCAAGATATGGTTATCTCCTTTCTTCAAGGGTTGATCACTCACTTTGGCATGCCTGAAGCCATCGTGTCTGATAATGGCTCTCCTTTCACCGGTGCGAGGATCTACGAGTTCGCAGTCAGGTATGGAATTTACTTGAAGACCTCGTCTAACTATTACCCATAGGGCAATGGATTGGCGGAGTCTACGAACAAGAACCTACTGCGGATTTTGAAGAGGTCCCTGGAGAAGAATAAGCGAAGCTGGCATCTGCTCTTAGACCAGTCGCTTTGGGCTGATCGCATTTCCATCAAGTGCTCAATCAAGACATCACCCTATTCGCTGGTGTACGGGAAAGAGGTAGTCTTACCCACGCACATAGAGCTACCCGCATTGCAGTTACTCAAGTGGCTCGATGGTGAAGAGGGCGAATTTGACCCGATGGATGCAAGGTTAGCCCAGTTGCTGCAGTTGGAGGAGGAAAGAGAGAAAGCTTATGAAGCTTTCGCAAAGCATGCCGAATCCACCAAGGGCTGGTTCGGCAAAAGACTTCTGATAGAGCCTTCAGTGTCGGGGACTTGGTCTTAAAATGGAATGAAAACAAGTCTAAGTCGGGGAACCACGAGAAGTTCGACGCCTTCTGGGAAGGCCCATTTCGAGTCTCCGACGTCAATCAGATCAACTCCTTCATTCTGCAGGACATGGAGGGTTTCACTCTCCCGATTTTGGTGAACGGTTTTCTTCTGAAAGCTTATCACCAACCGAGTTCCAAGAAAAATTAGTAATTTGCTAGGTATGATTTTATGTATATATGTTATATATGTTTAAAAAAAAGGTTTCGCTCCACTTGTGGAGTGAAGTGTACTTTCGCTCCACTAGTGGAGCGAAAGTCTCCCCCTTCCCTTTTTGTTTTTCTTTTTTATTTTAATTTCCTTTAAGGTCGTCCAACCAAAAGGTGCCAAGTGTCAAGGAGAGTTAATTTGAAAAGTGTTTTCTAACCCTAGTGTAACGTTATAAAGTGGGGCCATTCATGTCTCTATCCAATCAAAGTATTTTCGCTCCATAGCATCCGAAAGCGCCCTCGTGGCAAGTCCAAGTGAGCGCGCCTCTCGAGAAGCACACGCCCCAAGGAGGATTTTCTTGTCCGATCGTTATTCATCATTTAAGAGGGTGAACTACCAACACGAGGGCAAATCAGAGGCGCACGATTTCATCCACGATTTCCACCTGCATTAACTCTTGATGTTGGCATTTAAGGTGGTAGATTTGAAAGGAGCGCTATAAGGTGAAGGGTTGCCAGATTCATTTCGTGCCCTCAGTTGCAGTTGCAGTTGTGTTTTCCTACTACCCTTGCACCCTATAGTTTTTAGAGCGTTTATCTATGCAAGAGTTTGATTCATAGTTTTCCATCGATAGACATGGGTAAGAAGAGTGGGGAATAAAAGGAGAAAGTACCCAAGGAAAAGGCGACGTCCATGAAGGAGAGTGGCTCGAAGAAGTCGTTAAAGTGTGATAAGAAGTTGGTAAAACTGACGTCGTTCGAAGATAATCTCTTCAGACTTCGGGACTGTATGATGACATACAAGGACCTGGAGCAGCTACGCCAGGATGTCGAAGAGGTGCATAAAGAAAACCTATTGGGAACCCACTAGCTGCAGTTTATCATTCCCACTTGTTCTTCTACATGTGCACGCCTGTACACCATTACCCAGAATTTGTAGGTAGTGTCGCAATTCTATGATGCCTAGACAAGAACAGTGTGGGATGCCAAGGGAAATACATTGTTCGCCATAACAGCTGATACTGTTCGAGAGGCTTTGCTATGGGAAGAAGCCCTTAGATGATTTCAACCCTAGAAAGATCAATAGTTTTGAGCAAGGAGCTAGGTATCATCCCATGCCTGAGATGCACCAGTTCATGGGGAGCAGTTGGGAGGAGCATCATCATCTGAGGAGTTTCCCTAGTTACCCATGCGCTTGATAGAATTTGTACATCGTGATATCTATTCGATTCTGGCATGGGTGATGGGACTCTCTACTGACATTGTAGTCTACGACTGGTAGGTGTCCATGGTGGAGTCCATTTTTGAAAATGAAATTTATTTCCCATCCAAGATGAAGTCGGGTGCTATACCAGTTTTCTTCGACTGGGCAGAATGGGTGGCGCGGCAGTTGCACGTATCGTTATCCTACCTGCAAAGCCACAAAGATGATCAGTTCAGGCTTTGCTCCTCCCTAGCGTGGTATTTCTTTTACCACTTGCATGATAAGTTCCCCTACATCCCCAAGAACCAGATGGACGAGGAAGGCAAGGCATTGTCGGTTTATCTCTGGATGCAGAGCTTGTCCAGAGATGAATCGTACTACGTTTTTAACCAAGTTTTCTTGGGGCCGGCACTGGAGCTGATCTACGACCACTACGAGCGAGTTCTCATGGAGATGAGAGATAAAGTAGTGGATGGGAAGATGGGGGACGTTTTTCTGCTCACCCAGGGTTTGGTTATCAAGATTTTCGGGTTCATAGAGAAGCCCTTTCTGTTGCCCTTTTACACCACGCCCTACCTGTTTGCCCTGGAGGTCACCCGACAGTGCGACTTCACCAACGAAGTGTATGGGAAAGGCAGGGGGAAGAAGCTCACATGTCCTATACCCTTCGAGTTTGGGGACATCAAGGTGATGCAGTGTGGTCAGAACGTTGTGCTTACAGTAACGTTGTTCGACTTCGGATTGATTGAGCTCCCCCAATGCTGGAAGTATGATCCACGTAACATCTTTCGAGATCACATTGGAGCGAAGTCTTTTCACTGCTGCCCTTGCCCGGACATTGTTGCTCAGTGGAATAACCCTAGGGGACGTGAGTTGGAGTGGCACATCGATGAGATGGTGCCCTTGCCCCCTGGCATGACTTTTACACCATGGAGAGTGAGTACGACCCAGCTGTCAACCCGAGCAGAAGCTCCCTAGGGCTGTTTTTCAGGTGATGAAAGAAAAGTTGAAGCATTGGTCAGACCACAAGATCAATGAGTGGTGGATCATGAGGGTCCATAATGACAAGACGTCTTCGGACTACCCAATGGCGTTGGATGACAAGTTCTCAATGACGTACGATGAAAACGTGAATACCTATCGGGCCCTCTCATTTTTTGAGATTGTGCCTCAAAGTACGTGAAGCCCTGACGAGGTGGATGACCTGGCAGTAAAGAAGCACGTGGTAGAAGGCAAGGGCAAGGCAGTCTTGAGTGATTCACCATTGGCTGGAGAGAGTGGGCCATTGCCCCATAAGAAGAAGAGCACTCTCCCAAAGAGAAAAGTTGAGGAGGCGCCTCTCTTACAAGCGACAAAGAGGTCGTGCACCAATGCTCAAAGGCCCTTCAGAGCGAGCTCTCAAGCGGCACCTGAAACCCCTCCATCGAGCGCTCTCGAAGTTCCTGTGATGGAGCATTTGGAAGAGCAGAAAATTGAAAATGTGGAGGTGATCGACGTAGACGCGATTGACGAGCCCAAGGAGAAAGAAGACCCACACACGCAGCATTCCACTTCCTCGGCTCCCTTGATCATGAAGCCCGAAGGTACGTGCTCACTCATTCCCTTTTCTTCTTCCCTCTCTGTAGCAATCATTTCCTCAATGGTTGAAACCCTAGTCGCTGCCCCTATTTCTTTTCCTCTGCCTCTCACTATTGTTTTTGACATTTCGGTCTCCCAAACCCTTTTGTCACCCTTGACTGCATTCATATTTCCACTAACCCTAACACTTTCGCGATCTCTGCGTCTATCAGCCTTCCTTTTTCTTTTCAGAAGACCCTATCATTGATATTTCCTCATCTAAGAGATAAACCCTTTTTCCCTTTCACCGCCCTCTGCTATCATGGCTTCAGTTTCATTGATATTTTAATGCCTAAACCCACTATCTCTATGGTCGTTATCCAAACTCAAGCACCCTTGAGGGTTAGCGTAGTCGCTTCCCCTCCTGTTTCCCATGTGTTGTCTGAACTAGAGTCGCAACTTTCCCTCCTTCCTTTCATACCAATCCTTAGAGTTGGAGTTCAGGAGCCGCTCGAGTCCGAGTTGGAGATGACGCAACACCTTGTTGCTATAGAGAGCATCCGCAAGGCGCGTCATAGTTCATCGCGTTGGCTGAGGGACCGTCGGAAGGAGGTGCAGGCTCTGGTGCAAACTGAGAAAGCATCCATCATCGATCCAGAGAAGATGGAGCTCCACACGGTAGAGAAGATACCAGTTGTTCAGAAGCCCTTGGGGGAGATGACCCCGATTGATTATGCTTACCGCCATACCGTGGAGGATGTGACCAAGATGAATATGGCGTAGAAGATGGGCAACATTCAAGTTGACATGGGCTCCATCTATGTTCATGGTGAGTACTACAAGGAGCGCTTCTTTGAAGCGCAAGCCAAGAATTTTGAGCTTGAGGAGGCCTTGGCGAAGGCGAGGAGGCAGATTGAAGTGCTTGAGTCTAAAGCCGTGTAGTTGAGACAGCGCATGGTTTCGCTAGAGGTAGAGGTTGATGAGCATTCCAGGGTGCATGATCAGTATATCAAGGTGCATGCCCAAAAAATCAGCAGGTGCAAGTGCTCACCGTTCAGGTCCAGTAGTTGCAGGCTGAGTTAGAAGAGAAGATGTCGCAGACTGTCACGTTCTCTAGGGAGCGCATCAAGGAGATGCGCCTGCAGTTCCTGGCAGATTTCTCGGTGAGAGCTGTGTAAGGAGTCATAATTTTAACATTTTTTAGGGAGGCGCAGGAGGCAGTTGCCGAGGGCCGCTCCGTTTTGGAAGTTGCTCAGATAGACGTTGATCTTTGGCTAGACCTAGTCATGCAGCTCCAAAAAATTGAAGATGTGCATGTGCACTTTACTCCCATGAGCTCCTTGGCTCGATCCTGGGCAACAACAAAGATGACCCTGTGCTCTTTCTTCATGAAGCTCGAGCTGACCAAAAAGGCTCGTAAGCTCTCAGATGCCCTTGAGCAAGAGAGGGAAGTTTCGCTATAGTACTTTAATACCCTCGCTCAAATTGGCATCCCCGGCTTCATAGACCATGAAGGACCTATTCCCTCTCTCGAGGAGTTAAAGCTGATATGGGCGGCATTTGTTGATAGCGCCTCAGACATTGACGCTTGGGAGGACCCAATTTCAGAAGAGCAAGTGATGCCTTTCATGGCTAAATATGCCACTATTGAGTCTTGCTTGCAGGAGTTTGATCGGAGGCTGGATCTTGCTGATATTGAGCGCATTGAGACCTTTCGTTACCTGATCCAGGAGCTCCAAAAGCAGCCAACCTTTTCCCTCGACCACTGGATCGATGCTTCCGTGGTATATGAACATGTTTTTAAGAGCTCTCTGGAGAGATTTCTCCCCTATCAATGCGAGCTAGATTCCGAGGAGGAGACAGAAGGGAGAAGGTGAGCAAGAGAAAGAAGAGGAAGAGGACCGACTTGAAGAGCTACTAGGCAGCAGCGATGAGTAGGACCAATCAGAAGGATCTTGAGAGTGAAGATGACTCTGCAACCCAAGGATAAGGCCTAGGATCTTTGCATTGAGGCAGGCTCAATACCCCACGAGCCGCCAGAGATGTTGCCATTCTTGCCACATTTTGTTAAAATTTATGTTGTATGCAGTTTTTGAGAGTTAATCATTGTAAAACTTCTCTTTTTCCATGAAAAATGGTTAAGATGTTATGTTGTTGTGTTTTCACCAGCTGTCTCTTTTACTCAAAACTGTCTTCTTTCAGATTCTGTGGTTTCTCTGCTTTTCTGCACTTTTCCTGTCGTTTCGCATGCAAAATTGTAAATGTTTTAGCATGGGCGATGTTGTGAATGTGTTTTCTGCCTTAAGGCTATTTTATGTAAGTTCATTTCACTCTGCGCATATGATAATGGTTTCTAGCACTTAAATAATTTTAGAGCATGTTTTCCTTCTACAATGTAAGGACACTTTCGCTCCTAGTTGTGGAGCAAAAGTTCCTAGAAAGGTAAGGGGAGGCAAATGGTTAAGTTTGGTTAAGGCACAAAGTGCTTTCGCTCCATGTGGAGCGAAAGTTCCCCAAAAGAGTTAAGTGCATGCTGACCAGACTTTCGCTCCACTTGTGGAGCGAAAGTACTTTTTCTCACTCAAGGAGTGAAGTTCCTTCTAAAGGCAAGGTCAAATGGTCAAAGTTTCGCTCCACTAGTGGAGCAAAACTCCCAATCGCTCCACCAGTGGAGCGAAAATTAGGTAAAGCACAATGTAAAGCAATTATGAGGCTAAGGGTGTAAAGGAAAGTCAAAATCTTGGTCAAAGGGTTGTCGCTCCACCAGTGGAGCGAAAGCCTCCGTCGCTCCACCCAAGGAGCGACAAGCTCCAAGGAAGTCAAAAGGCCCGGTCAAACTTGTTGTCGCTCCACTAGTGGAGCGAAACTTCTGTCGCTCCACCAGTGGAGCGAAAGTCTCTATCGCTCCACCCAAGGAGCGACACCCAAAATGAAGGCACAAATTGTTCTAAGTGCAAGGCCAAGGGTGCTTTCACTCCACTTGTGGAGCGAAAGCATCTTCGCTCCACTTGTGGAGCGAAAGCTGGCCAGAGTGCAAGAAAGTTTCTAAGGCAAGGAAGAGGACACTTTCGCTCCACTTCTGGAGCGAAAGTGTTGTCGCTCCAGTTATGGAGCGAAACTCCAGGCGGGCCCCAAACACAGTAAAAGCTACCCAGAACCGCCATGGACTGCTCAAACAACCCCAAAGCTGCGCTCTGAGTCGTCCGATCATGGTGGATCACCGGAACCTTCTACCTTCAATGCTGAGTTATCTGCAAGGTCAAATTAAATTTTGTTAAGTCGGTTCCGGATCAAATCTGTCACCATTGGGGAAGTGGTTGGGCATTAATGTTTTAGGAGGTAGAATCCTCTATAAAAGCTAGTCTTTTCTCTGTAACTAAGGATGGACAATCTCTGCTAGAAAAGCAGCTGTATACTTTGAAATCTGCTTCCGAAATACAGACTTCTGGTTCCGGTCTTGAATCTTCTATCTCTGTGTATGCCTTCTATCATGTTATTTCTGTTAAGTTAGTCTCTTTGTCATACAGCTTGAATTCTGTTTTCTGGATTTAGCTGTCAGTAAAGGATTAATCCCTGGAGTACCCCTAGAGGTTATGCAGTTGAGAAGATTTAATGTTGGTTTCTGTTAAAGGTCTATTGTTTTGATTGTTGTTGGTTCAAGTGTTAAGTTGTGTATCGTGCTTCCTGTCCATCACCCCGTATTTCAGGCTTTTAGCCTCTTTCCCATTCCTTTCAGTTATTTCCCTCTCTTTCAGCATCTTTCCTAACCCTTATCTCAAAAACCAATTTTATTTTCGGAACCAGCCCTACTGGAGATTGTCACGGAGGACATTCCTTTCCTTCGGACATTCAATGCTTGGCAGCGGGTCTAGGGCGTTGTAGACTTAGAAAATCTACATCTAGGCCGATTCGATTGCCAACAAGTACCAGTTGTTAACATTTCTTAGCAAATCATATTATGTTATTTCCTCATATGTTTCAAGGACAAAACATTTGTAAGGAGGGTGGAATGTTAAGATACCTAGGAATATGTATATGGGATATGATATTATATTGTATAAGGTTGGCATGGGCCATACATAACCTAAGTTGATTATATTTTAATATTCTATTCTATTATATTATATGATATGGTAAGTAGTCAGCTCTTCAAAGTAAAATTAGAAGAAGGGTATATAAAGAAGAAATATTGTAATTGTAATCATCATGGAGATCAATCATATGTAATTATCTTTGCCCATGAAGTGGTTTATGGGACTTTGCCCTCTCTAAGTGGTGCTCCCATCTTAGGAGATCATGTGGAGCTATTCCTTCCTTAAGGAGTATTATTGGTGTTGCCCTATCTTAAGGGTATTATCTATCTTTATCTTATTTTATAGATTGTTATTGTAAATGAATGATTTAGTATTTCTGCGTATTGGTGAATGATTTTTGTTAATGAGAATAAAGTTTCGTAACATAGACCTATGAATATTCTACATAGAAGTTCTAGTTAAAACAGTTGAGCAGAAACAATGGAGTTGATCAGCATCGTGATTGATTCTCTCTCGCATTGTCATTGCAAAGGACTTCAAGATTAATTCACCATGCACAAGCATTTGAGAGAACAAAAGTTGAAAAAAGATCTTTCCGTAAATGTTAAATAAAGGACATTCTGTCTGCTATACCTGTCGGTAATCCAGATTAGAGTATGGAACAAATAACTCTTGAAACCAATTCTTTTTTCTCATTGGCTTCCATCCCATGTCTCTACAAAGATTATCATTGTCCCATATCTGAAAAGTAGCATAACAAGATTTCCAATAAAAGGGTGTGATTCTTTTCATAAATTTCGCGAGCCTGTCTGTGTATGCCTCCATCTCCTTGATAGTTGGCAGCACCAATTTGCCAGATAAAAAATAAGCCAGCCACTGACAACGCATCTCAGAAGAATGAAGATTTGACAGACTCTCTGGGTATCCAATGATTGCCATTTGAGGAATGTGTGGATGGATGAGACCCCTGTTTACATATCAGAGGTCGTTCAGATTCTGAGGAATTAAACTACTTCAGTTGATCAGCTCTTCAATGAACAAGAAAAATTCAAAATACAGATGAGAAAAAATATTGAATAAATTACCAGACCTATATAAAGGGACTACACCCTCTGATGTTTCAATAACATCTGCAAAATGCTTTGGAAGTAGAGTTTTCAGTTTCTTTTCCCCATCATATCCAGTACCCAAAATCACAAGATTAGCTTCCACCTCTGTTCCATCATCTAATATAATTCCCTTACTTGAAAAATGCCAAGTAGATGCTTTTTTAAATCGGATAAGGCCTTCCTCTGCACTTGGAAACAATTTTTCTGGAAGTGTTGCAATTTGGCAAGAGGATATTTCCTGGAGAAAGCTGTGATCTGGAACAAGCCCATACTTTTTCAGAGGAAATTTCCAAAGCATGTAAAGCTCCACAAACTTGGACACTACCCATCTCTGTAAATTAAAAATGGGGAAAAGGTCAAGGTATCATTACCACATATGGCCCAATTGCAAATTTTACAACGTAATTAGATTGAATTGTCTTTGATTAGACAAGCAATTCAAGTCTATTGAATTAGAGAAATGTACCAATGGTGCAAGTAAGTGAGATATTGAGCTCAGCAGAAAACCCCTATCAGGCTTTTCAAGTAAAAATTGGGCAAAACGTGTACCATACAAACACGTTAAGGGCACTCCCCAGCATCTGTGATAATGGGGCACCGTCCAGTGCACCGTTCTGAAGACCATTGTGCAGGGTTGCCCACCTTCTCCTTCTAGCAGTCAGCGAGATTCCATCAGCCTATGTCCATGTCCATGCCAATCAAAAAGCAAAACATACATAAGCTCTTTCCTGTGACATCTGAGCTACATACCTTGATTTGCCTCGGCACATTCTACAGCAAAGTCCATTGCTGATTTCTGAAATCCAATAACTATTACTCTTTTTACTTTGAGAAGCTCATAGGCCTGTATTTTGTCTAAAGCAGAATAGTCCATGGTATGCAAAACTTTTCCTCGAAATATTTCTGGCCCTTTGTTTGAAGGAAATGATGGGATTTTTGGCACATCCCCATATCTCCCATTGCATATTACTAGGAAATCAAAACGATGCCACTGCACAAAAACAAGGTATATCAATGTGGTAGACTGATCAAAATGGGTAACATTAAAAAAACAAATGTGCATCAGCAAGTGCACTGCAAGGTCAAAAATAGTGCAGGGGCATAGGATAGGGGACCCCAAAATGGATGTGAATGAATCTTAATACAACATGGAAGTGATAAGCATCTCCAGCCAAAGGTTGAATAATCCAAGTGAAATTTCCAACTCTACTCATGCAGTGAGAGAAGCTTTAAGAGAATTCCAACTTTTGTGTTCCTCCACAATAACTTTTGTAACGAGGCTACAAGTGCTTTCCATGAAAAAGAATCTCTCTTCTCTGTACACTTCAATTACCAGTTACATTGCATGGGATCATTTTGTTAGCCTAAGAATCGGACGTGTATACTTCAATTACCAGTTACAAGTTCATTCTAGCTAAAGAGCTAGAAGCCATTGAGAAGCGCTATGCCAGGCTGCAAACAAGTGCATAGTCGTTGTACATCTCAGCAAAGGCCAAGTTGATGGCCATGTAAATCCTTCATTTTTGATGGCCAAGTAAATTCTTCGTTTTTGCAAGGAATACTGATTGACCTGTGGCTGTTCTTTCCCTAGAGGGTTTTCTCCACTCTACGTCATTGTGTTATTATTGTTGTAAGCATATTTTTTTTAAGAGGATAATTTCATGTTGCAATCCACTTCATTCAATGAGATTTGTATAGTTTCATGTGTTTTCTCATACTTAGAAGACTAGTAACTTTGAGTTTGAAGCAAGCAACATTTTGACAAAGCAATCAATAGTTGGCTTTATAGTCTATTTCAAACTTCATTAGCATTGTATCAAGCTCTATGAACAGTTAGAAACTAGATTTGATGCCAAATTAAAGAATTATTCTAGTCATTAGCAACTACTTTTCTTACAGTCCAAATGAAAGCAAGCCAAAGACCACCTTAAATGTTCAAAATGATCTGTTTAAAGTTTCATCAGTAAAAATTACATATCAAACAAGGATTAGAAAGGAAGGAAAGCAAGGAGGAAAACAAATTAAAAACTCTTGATTATATGTTTTACGAATAACAAGAGAAATCTAAATGCATGGTGCAGTTATTGCTCTTTAACCCTGTTGAACCAATCAAAATAATATTCTTGCAATGACAGCAAACCTAGTTCTCTTTAGCATGCATCATTACAAAAATAAAACAAAAACAACCTAATAAGCCACCATTTTAGACAATTTAAACGGAAAAGATAAAAATGGTATACAGGGATACACAAAATGTTGATATTTGAGAAAATTTACAATACTTTTATGGAATCTCCATTGCTTTTCCGAACACCAACTTCCCAAACTGCATCATCTGCATATGCTCCTCCACTATTACCCCACAATCCAAGGCTCTCCATGCAATTTTGACCAAGATAGCGAATTTCCACTACTTTGGAATTGAACTGAATGTAATCCAGCAGCCCAAAAGTCTCTGCATATCTGCGAAAATAGTCCATAACCTGGGCCTGTGTAGGAAATTGGGTGCTCACATGACTTGGCCACGGAAAATCAGTGAACTGGAAGGCAGGACGAGGTGTCTGCAGCTTTGTTGATGCAAATGTTTCTCTCCACACTCCTCCAATGCCCTCTTTGGCTTCAAATACAGTGGGATTCAGATCATCCACTGTCAGTAAATATTTAGTTGCAATAATCCCACTCATTCCAGCTCCTATAATACCCACCTTCTTCTTCTTTCTAAGGCCACTCTCATTCTCAATCTCCATAGAAATGCGCCTATATCAATCAAACTATGCAATATCAGTGAAGAAGTCTAGAATAAAAAGACATCAACTATAATCAGTCGTTATTAGCTCCACAGAAAGGAGAAAAACGAACAATAGGCTCTGGTTTTCAAGCGCAGATAAGATTTTCGTGTACAAGGAAATTCTAATCTTAAACTCTTGGGTATTTATTTTTACAGTAAACCCTGGATGTAACCGCAATAAAATTAATTAAAAAAACACATCGAAATTTTATTAATTACTTTTTAAATTTATTATATAATAAAAAACACATAATTATTTACAAACTCTAACCTTAATTCTAAACAATTAAATTCTATTAACAAATAATAATACTAACTATTAGTAATAGAGTAATTACAAACAGACCTGACAAAACCATTGTCAACCATTGAAAATGCACAGGAGGAAAACTAGATCGGGATGGATAAACTTTGAAGAAAACCAAAAACAAAAATCTTGGAGCACGCAAATGAGTGTTTAAAGTTGAATAACATGATGCAATATGATAAGATTGTCAACTTATATAGGGCCACCTGGTTAATCTGTCGATTGTGGACTGACTAAAGTGGTAGTAGTTGTTGAACATTCTTTTCAAGTCTATCTAAATATTTATAGCTTCTAAATACTTTGGTTTTTATGTTAATTTTGTTCGATAGGTTATATGAGATTGTTTTGATTAAAGTGGTAGTGGCTGCTGAATATTCTTTTCAAGCCTATTTAAATATTTATTGCCTCTAAATACTTTAGCTTTTATGTTGATTTTTTTCAATGGGTTATATGAGATTGTTTTGACTAAAGTGGTAGTCGTTGGTGAACATTCTTTTCAAGCCTATCCAAAAATTTTATTGCCTCTAAATACTTTGGCTTTTATGTTTTTTTTTTCAATGGGTTATATGAGATTGTTTTGACTAAAGTGGTAATGGCTGCTGAGCATTCTTTTTAAACCTATCCAAATATTTATAGATACTTTGACTTTTATGTTGATTTTTTTCAATGGGTTATATGAGACTGAAACAAGTTTCACCTGTATTACATCATCACCATACAGTGGTATTACAACAAAACTTGAATATTGTTTATATATAGTTTAATGGATTTCTTCTTTAAAATGTTAATACCACTTGATAGATTTTTATGTTGATTATCTTAGATGAAGATAATTATATTTTTAAAGTTATATTGAATGCTTGGCAAATTATCATCATATCTGAATTGAATGCAGATTTTCAGACCATAAGAATTTAAAATTAGAGAAAATGACACTATGTATTTAATAAAAAATTTATTCTTTAAATATGAAATACATAAGAATAAAAACAAAATTATACAAAACCTATTAGTCATGAGTTGTGATAAGTTTGTTTGGGTCCTTAAAGAGCTTCTCCGAAGAAAAGAAGAAATACAATATAATTTGCAAAGCCAAGCCTTTGAAGCCCAAAATGCATTAAATTTCAATGGACCAAATGTATTGTGATACATCCATCAAAAATTCTCATTTTGATGTTTGGCTTCGTTGCAATCCTATGAATTATTTTGTCCAAGAAAGTCCTTTAACCAAATTTGAATGGTTTGATAGGTTTTGTAGTTGGTTGGAAATGATTTTTCATGTCCATTTTGGAGATATACCATTAACAAACTACGGTGCAAAGATTATAAATCTTTCAGATTATAAAACTCCCAAGATATTAGATATTATGATCAGAATGATTACAGAGACAATAAGATCTACTAGACCGATTAATGCTTTAGGGTCTAACATCTAGTATTCAAGGTGTCTGCAAAGATGAACTCGTGTTGAATACATAAAGCCTAGACTCTAGATGCCCTAAAACTCAAGATACCTTCAAATGGACCTGAAGGTCTTATTTATACAATTCTCAAAGCCAAGAGACTACTAAGATTTAGATCTATAAAATGGGACATGCGGCATCCATATTATTGTGGCCATTCCACAACAAGCCCCAAAATTGGGGACCCACCTTTAAATTTTCGATTTTGAGAAGCTTTGGTTGTTTTTGGGTGATTATTTTGGTCATGGTTCCTTTAATTTGTTTGTCAGTTGTTTTATCTTTGGTCATGGTGGTTCAGTGGGTTTGCCCTCTTACGAAGTTGTAGTTTTGTATGCGTATGTAGTGTGGTTTTATCTTTGATGTTTGAATTGAAACAAACATTTGAATTTTATTAATTTAAATTTAAATATTTAAATTAATTAAATGAAATTTAAAACCAAAATAAAAATAAAAAGATAAGCATATATATATATATATATATATATATATATATATATATATATATATATATATATATAAACTAAAAATAAAAACAAACATAAAAACGATCGATATACATATGTATATACATATACATATACATATATGTATATACATATACATATACATATACATATATGTATACATATACATATATGTATATACATATACATATATATATATATATATATATATATATATATATATATATATATATATATATATATATACAAGAAAACAAAGAGAATGAAAAAAATAAATGCATTAAGGGATATTAGGAAGGAATGAATAGAGGGGACGTTTTTCGCAGGACTACCAAAACTATTGAACTTGTTTCGGCCATATTTCACTCATACAGACTTGGATTGAGCTGAAATTTGGAGGGTATATACCTGACAAAACCTAGAACATCTCCACCAATTTTTAGACCATTTGGAGCAACACAGATCCTAGTGCATCCCTATGTGTGAACGAGATTTTTGGCAAGCGATTGTGCGAGGGTTTCATCTGGGTTAAGTGTAAACATCTCCAGCAGTTGGTTTTCGGGGCCTTCGGGCCCTAGTGGCCAATATTTTTGTTGTTTCTGCTCAATACTTTAGCAGGAAATACTACAGGGGATCCAATATGGGTTAGAAATCTATCTTTCAACAGATCTTCATGTTGTGAAGTTGAGTGACAACAACTTCTAATTTGTTGCACAAGAAAAAAGTGAAAATCATATCTTTCCACGATGTCTAGGGCATGGATTAAAGAGATCATGAAACAAGTTTCAAGCAACTGATCCAAAAATGGCTCAGATCTCAAGTGAATCGGGTGCTAAGGTGCACCCACAAAATAAATCTATTGTGGAAGCCCTTGCCAAGGGTCAGAATTTTGAAGAATCAACCCCAAAAATGAATTTTAAGGATTCCCTCCGTGGTGGACAACCTCAGCCTAATGATAATATTAATCTTAAGGCTTCCCGTAAACCTCTAAGAATGCCTAAGATTGATCCTAGGAAAACGGAGTCAGGATGTCTTAAATCAGCTGATGGAACTCCTATTGTTAAGCTTGATATGGGCAACATTCAAACTGACATTGAAGATATGGAAAAAAGAGGGCTAATTTGTCGTTTCAGGGGTTTTCGTTCGAGCCTATATGCTTTCAAAGTCTAGGCTGCAAAAAGCTGGAAAACTAAAGGTGAGTTACAAATCTCTATTTATCCAAATGGTTATTTTCTTGTTTTATTTGCTAATAATGAAGATAGAGAGAAAAAATTTCAAGGGGGTCCTTGGTTCTTTGGAAGGGTAGGGCTTTTCATGAAGTCATGACATACTAAATTTAAATCCGAAGAAGAGATGCCTTCTACAGGTCCTGTGTGGGTTAGACTCTTTGGCCTCCCAATTGAATTCTGGAATTCGACTATTTTTTCTTCAATTGGAAACTCTTTAGGAACATTTATGATGACTGCTGATTGTACTCAAAAATTTGAACATATTATTTATGCTCGGATTTGTGTTTTAATAGATTTTGACAAACCCCTACCTAAAAAGATCACTTTACAATTTGGGGAGGATACTTGGGAGCAAGTAGTGGACTATGAGAACATTCCTTTTCATTGTAGAATTTGCCATGATTATGGTCATTTGGCTAGTGTTTGCCCAATTAAAATTCTAAATCAAAAGAAAGAAGATATAAATTCAGCAAGTTTCCAAATGCCTAAGAAGAAGAACACTCAGAAAAAACCAGTTATGAAGGATCAATCAAAGTTATTTGCTAATATGTTTGAAATTATTTCCACAAATGAGGTCCCAAGTGAGGAAGAGGAAATAATGGAAACAAAAATCTTAGAAACACAATTTAAATATAAAGGGAAGAACTCGGAGATAAACCAACAAATCAAAGGATTTCAACAAAAAAAGGAGAAAATATTCACAAGAAAAATAATCTTTTAAATGTTAAAAATTCAAATAATACAGGTCCCAATATAGACTCTGTTGAACCTTCTAGTAACATTTTGACTGTGTACAAGCATTCTTCAAGGCTAAAATCCATTTCAGATTCAATTTGAGTAAGTCAAGAAACTGGGAAAAAAATTTGAATATGGATTCTAATCAAAAGGTAGGTCACAAGACTAATCAATATGGTAAAAGAAGGTGAAAATCTTGTAGAGGAAGGTAATATTAATGCCCTTCCCAACTTTTTAGCCATGGTATTAATGAAGATCATCACTTGGAATATTAGACGACTCAAAGAGAGTCTTTCAAAACAAAATGAAATTAGAAGAATGATTCAGATAAATCATCCACATCTTGTTTTCCTTCAAAAAATGAATATGTCAATAGAGGATATGGAATCAATTGCTAGTAAAATTTGGCCAGCTGGAAAAGTGGTTTCCCTCAGTTCCCAGGGGATTTTGTGTGGCATTGCTTGCTTTTGGGACCTAAAAGAGGTAGTTATTCACCATATGGTTAGCAGTTGGGGTATTTTGGCTATAGCTATTTAAAGCAGATATTCCAACCAAATTATGCTCTGCAAAATTGTTTATGCTTCGACTAATTTGGAGGAAAAAATAATATAGTGGAAGAATATTACTTATATTATCTCTCATTTTACTGAAGCTTGGATCTTGATCGGAGGAGATTTCAATACCATCCTCTCTAGATGATAAAATGATGGGAAATAGAAATTTGGACAGGAGCACTGACCTCATGAGAGAATATATTATAAACCTCCATCTTGTGGACATCCAACCAGATAATGACCTTATGAATTGGTCTAACAGAAGGCAAGGCTTAGCTTGTATAATGGAGATATTGGATAGGTTCTTGCTCTTTGATAATTTCTTAATCCAGGGTCATATTCCTAAAGAGAAGACTCTTAACAATAATGGTTCGGATCACTGACCTATCATGGTGGAAATGTGGAAAACCAATGTGAGTTTCTCTCCTTTTTTATTTTAATTAACGTGGCTAATAGATAGTTCCTTTAAACATCGAGTGCAACAATGGTGGAAGGAATATAAACCTAGGTATGGGACTAAGATGTTATGTTTTTCCAAAATATTGCAATACATTAAATTCAAAATCAAGACTTGGAACTGGAAGGAGTTTTGGGATGTTCATAAAAAATATGAAGTTATTGCTCAGCTTGAAAATTTGAATAAGAAAATCCATTTAGATGGCCTCACAGAGAGTACAAGTGTAGATGAAATTAAACTCACAACTCAGTTAGAGGAATGGGAAAAAAGATAACTCTTATGGAAGCAAAAATCTAGAATTCAATAGCTCAAAGAAGGTGATCAAAACAAAAATTTCGACCACAAATCTCTTTTATGTCAAAGATCTCACAACTTTATTTCTTCCTTGAAATTAGATTCTGGAGATGTTGTCTACACTTGGGATGGCATGAACTCTATTGTTGTCAATTACTTTTATAATATTTTTATTGCTACTCCTCTTGACTCAACTTCTCAACAAAATGTTCTTCAAGCAATCCCTTATCTTATCACTTCTAAGGATAACTCTATTTTGACTGCTCCTATTACTATCAATGAGCTTCAATAGGTAGTTTTTAAAGTACAGAAAGGAAAAAACCCAGGTCCTGATGGTTTTCCCATTGAGTTCTACCAAGATTTTTGGGATATTCTTCATGCTAATTTATTAGAGGTGGTGGAAGAAGCTAGGAAAGCCAAATAAATTTTGAAGGTTATCAATAAAACTTATATTACTCTTGTTCCAAAAGCTCAAGAGGTTGAACATATCTCAACTTTTAGACCTATTGCTTTATGTAATGTTCTTCTCAAAATCATTACTAAGATCATGGTAGAAAGGTTGAAGCCTATTTTGCATAAGATTATTTCCCCTAAATAAGGGGGTTATATGGAAGGGCGTAAAATAGTTGATGAGATAGTTCTTGCTCAAGAAGCCATCCATTCCATGGATATGCAAAAATATTCTTCCATGTTCATTCGATTAGACTTATCCAAAGCTTATGATAGAGTGGATTGGCACTTCCTTATCAAAGTTTTGAGGCAATTTGGTTTCTCTCAGGATTAGATGATTATGGGATGAATATCTTCAGTTTTCTACTTAGTTATTATCAATGGTAAGCCTTCTCAATTGTTCCCAACTTCCAGAGGTATTAGGCAAGGTAATTCCCTATCCCTTTATTTATTCATCATTATTGTTGAATGCTTAGGTAGGGCTATAACCAAAAAGAGAGAATACAAAACCCTTGAGAGAGTTACCATTGCTCATGGATCTAGACCTCTCTCTCATCTTCAATTTGTTTATGACTCTACTCTTTTAGGTAAAGCTATAGTTAAGGAAGCTTCTACTATTAAGCAAATCATTAGCTATTTTTCTAAGGCTACCGGGCAATTGATCAATGAAGATAAATCTAAAGTCATTTTCTTTCATTGCTCTCCTAGATAGGAATCCATGGTCTTGGATAAATTAAGATATAAGAAAATCTCCCTTCCAATCACTTATTTAGGTATTCCCATCAATATTCAAAGATAGAAAAAAAAAGATTGGAATTGGTTGTTGGACAAAGTCAAGAAGAAAATTGGAAAGTGGACCAATAGGTGGATTTCTTTTGGGGGTAGAATCACCTTGGTAAAATCAGTCCTTTAGGCTATTCCTATTTATGTTTCTACCGTGTTGAATATCCCAAAGGTTGTTCTTCGAGAACTAGATCAAATCAGTCATTGGTTCCTCTAGAGTGGTACTAAGGAGAAAAGAAAATGGGCCTTGGTGAAATGGGAAACTTTATGTCTTCCTAAGAATGAAGGGAGGTTAGGATTCTGATATGCTATTAATAACAACAAAGCTTTAGTTGCTAAATTATATTTGAGGATTTTGCATAACCCCAATGCTCTTTGGGCCAAGAATCTTCGTGCTAAATATGCTGAGAACAAAAGTCCTGAAGACCTTGTTCGCTATCAATTGCCTTCCAAAGGTTCTCCTATTTTAGCAGTTCTTAATACTGGTGAGGATTTGATATAAAAAATTATTTTGGATCATTCATAATGGTCAACAGGCAAATTTTTGGACATATTATTAGGATGGTCACAAGCCTTTGATAACTCAATTTTCCAATTGGAGGCCTTGGATGGAGGAGCTTCACCGAGCTAACTGGATAAAGGTGGCTAATTATTATTGATACCATACTGGTAATTCAAATTTTGGTAGATATTGGATCCCTATTGAGGATTGACCTATTCAAATCCTAGAAAGGCAAAGACAAGATATCTAGTGCATCCTTCATATGAGATCTCTCTCTTGGTCCCATGATAAAGATTGTTTTGGATGGAACAACACTACTAAGGGTGAGTATTCAGTTGCTCAAGGTTATTTGACCTTATGCCATAATAATCCCAACCAATCATCTGACATATTTTCTTAGTTGTGGGCTCAAAAGCTCTGGCCTAAGGTGAGGTTCTTTACTTGGCTTTTATTGCATCGCAGGGTGCTTACTGGGGAGCATCTTATGAAGTGTGGTTTTCATGGCCCTTTTAGATGTGAAATGTGTGAAGAGAATGTGGAAACTCTCAGCCATATTTTTATTGAGTGTACTTTAGCCTCTAAGATTTGGAGGAGAATGGCCACTTTACTTGGATTACAATGGTCCAATTTTTTTACTTTTGAAAAACTTTGGAGGGATTGGCCTAATCAAGAGGGTGTTGATCATTTTATTAGGCAGTTAGTTTGGATGGGTTCTACCATTCTTCTTTGGAATATATGGAATGAAAGGAACAACCAAATTTTTAATCAAGAAAGGAAGGATATTCACTATATCTGGAAAAATACCATTGCCAACTTAGTTGAATTAGTCCATTAGCTCCTTAATAACCCCCAAAACTCCCACCAAATATGGGATCAAGTGATGCAAATATTGAATATTAACTCTTCTAAGAGAAACCAGCTTAAAGGGAATGTGAGTAATTACAATATGGATAAAACAAGGAATAGGCAACCTCCTCCTAAGGATTTTAGAAAAGTCAATACCGATGGAGCCTCTAGAGGGAACCCTGGAAAAGCTAGTGCGGGAGGAATTGGTAGACTTTCAGATGACTCCCTGGTTTTTACTTTTGCTGAGAATTTGGGTATTCTATCCAATAACCTTGCTGAGGGGTATGGTATCCTTAGAGGCCTTCAAGAGGCTACTAATATTGTATGGGAAAAGGTACTAGTTGAGTCTGAATATCAACTCATGATTAATATTTTGAAGACTCATTCTAAGAATCATAAGGTTGATTGGAGAATAAAAGAATTATTGAAAAGATTTAGTTAATCCAAATGAGATTTTTGAAATTTGATTACAATCATGTCGTCAAAGATCATAACAAGAGTGTTGATGCTTTAGCTAATTGGGCTTTGGACAAATCTGATCTTACTTTCTACGACCACTCTCCTAGATGGTGGGCTTCACAAATAAGGGAAATTCTTCTTTCTATCATTTCTTTGGATGGCTCCATTTCTGAAGGTACCTAGTTTCTTCTTGCTTTATTTTTGCTTCTCTTTAGTTCGATCAGGGTATTTTAGTTCCCTAGCTCAAACTAATCTTTCTTTTCTTTCCTTTGTTGATTCCTGCATTAATAGTCATTTGGTCTAGAAAGGTCATTGTTGTGTTCTATTATTTTATTTTTTATTTTCTTGTTATGTGTGTGTTTTTTTGTGTTGTTTTGTTTTTGTGTTATTCTTGTGTTTTTGTTGTTTTGTGTTTTTGTTGTTGTTCTTGTGCTTGTGTTTCTATATGTTTGTGTTAATTGGTGTTTTTCTATTTTTGTGTGTGAGTGTTTTCTATATTTTTATTTTTCTCTGTTGTCTGTTGTTGGTTGTTTTTTTTATTTTTTTTTATTTTTTAGGTTTTGGTTGTTTTTGTTTTTCATGTTTTTGTTGGTTGTCTTTGTAGCGTTCTATTGTTTTTTTTTATGTTGTTCTTGTGTTTTTTTGTGTGGTTCATGTTGTGTTTTTTTTTATCTTATTGTGTGTGTGTGTTTGATTGTGCTTTATCTTTTTGACACACTCAAGGAGCATGTTTTTTTTATTTTTTATTTTTTTAATTTTTTTGTGTGTTTGTGTTTGTGTTTGTGTGTTCTTGTTTTTTATTGTTTCAAGTTTGTTCCTTGAGTATGTCAAAGGTGGTAGGCCAGGTGCGAGCCCTGGACGATTTTGGCGAAAGAGATACCCCTGCCTCATTGGGTCTTACCCAAAAATGGCATCCCTTCTAGGATGTTTTCCACGATATATAGATAGATAGATAAATAAATAAATAAATAATTAAAGTAAAAGAGGAAATAACAATAGAAGTAGTTAAAATAATTTTGTTAAGTTATGCTTGCTAGAGTTTTCTTTAAGTGAGGTTATTGTTTATGAAATGTTGACATGTCTTTTATTTTGCGTTATGCTTAGAACCAAAAATTATATTCAATAAAAGATATTACAATGATATTATTTATGTAAATGTGATTTTGTTTTATTTTATTTAACTTTGTGGTTTACGACAGGTTGTAGAAAAGGGTGACGGTACGATTTTGAAGCTGCCTATAGTTGTGGGCACCCAAGAAGTCGGGATGCATGGGAGACTCGACATAGATGGGAAACCCAACATATGGTGATGCACGATCCAATGTGGCAGTGTGATGATAGGATAGAGTAGTCGATCCTTGCATGGAGAAAAGTGTCAAACGTGGAGCCGATATAGGGTAACCCTGGCAGATTGGGCAACAAATTTAGGAATGACTCAAGGAGGTTTTAATAGAGAATGGAGTATTGTGATAATGTTGTAGATGGTGTGTGTAGAGGAGAAAGCATGGCCTAGGGATGAAGACAATGAGAATTGGTGACGAAGATAGAGAACCAGTCCAGCAAAGGAATCTCACGGTAGAATTGGGTTTATGAGAAAAAATGTACATTGGAAAAGTTTTCAAATTTAACAACTCTTAAAATGTACATGATGTGGAGGCTACACCTACGCGTTGTAATGACGTGCGAAGTTTAATGTAAAAAATATATAGCAGCCCTCCTGAAAGCCTATACTAGTGGATAACATCAGCGTAGACCACCCGGATGCAATGAAAGCATAGCATACGGTTGACGATGCGATTGACAATGCGGTTAAGAGGAACCAATAGTGGACACATTATCGATGGAAAAATAAGCAGTGAAAATGAATATGGCTAGGGCTTTTTTCAACCATACGACTACCTATGCATACCATGACAGAGTGTTTTAATGAATTGAGAAACATTTTGTCAGAAGCTGCCCAGGAGAAGTCAAACGGATCAGGGCACGTAGGTTTAATATTGAAGGCAGGGCATGGCAACTCATGCCATGGTTTCTCTATTATGTCATAATCAACCATTGTAAAAGGGGCATCTTATAGATTTGTAAGAAGGGAACATAATATCTTTAATAAAGGTATTACTATTAGTGAAAAGGAAAATAAGTTATTTAACATGTTGATTAAGATAAAGCTCGATAGGAAGTGTTACGGAAGGCAACAAAATAAACGAAACTAAGGGAAAAGAAGCCACAAAATTAGAAGCAGCAAGGAGAGGAAAAGGGAGAGGTGAGTCAGAAAATCAGAAGTTGGAACAAAAAGCTTTTAAAAATAGATTGAAACGTAGGCAATGGAGTTGGATCTTTTTGGAGGCCATATGTTGGATTTTTTTAGGAAAATCTACCGTTGGACTGGAGTTCACCACATGATGTTAATTTGGAGCATGATTTTATGCACTTATGTTTGATGTTGAAGATATTTTCTGCAATATATTTGAAAAACATCAATTTTATGCATGTTAATGGTTTATCTGTGTGTCATTTTCGATATATTGCACCATTTCCTTATAATCTCGCATCGCATTAGATGTTTGATTGCATGAATTCGGGTCACACTAATGCTGGTTTTGTGCAAAAATTTAATGCTTGCAGGGTCTATGGAAAAATTCTGAGTTGCAACAATTTGTTTCGTTTCTTTTATTTTATTTTTATTTTTCTAACCCTTCCTTTTGCAGATTTTTTAAAACTTTGACGACTAAAATAAAATTTGAAAAACAAAGTAAAATTTTAAAAATAAATGCATGGGTGTGAAGAATGAGCTTCAATATTTCATCCGAAACAATTTTGATCCCGCAAATCAATTTTTAAGCTTTGCATTTGCATTCACAAACAATAAATGAACTTCCCTTTATGAAAATTACAATTTCATTAAAGGGGGGTAATTTATATGGCATTCCATAGGCCATCATTTTCAGAGCAATAAATTCGCTTCTCTTTATGAAAATTCTGATTTCATTAAAGAGAGGTAATTTATATATTATATCAAAGACTATTGTTTTTAAAGCTATAAATTATTTCTTCTTTATGAAAATTATGATTTCATTAAAGAAGGGTAGTTTATAATGACATTTTAAGGCCATTACATTTTATAGTTAGTAATGCATATTTATTTCCTTTTCATTCATCAAGCAATAATTAAAGGAATTCAATCTTCATTTCACATTCACATTTAGAGAGATTTTAATCTTCTATTTCATTGTTCAAAGCAAGGTTTAAACAAGATAAAATGTGCTTAATCAAAGGAAGATAAGATCTACCAAAAATCCTTCAAGATAAAATGAACTAAGGCTTTACATCATGGTCATATGAGGGCCAATCACATTTCCATTTATTTTTTTTTAAGTTTCATGAACAATAATAGCATAGCATAATAAAGTACTACCAACACAGGCCCCTTGTTAACAGTTAATAACTAAGGTATTCTAGCACTTATTTGATACATTTTTCATAAGCGTACCAGCACACATAAGTAAAAGGAACCTTGGAGAAATTTATAATTTTTTGCAAGAGAGGGTTTTTGGATTAATACCTTGATTGTGATGGGGATTTTGCAATTGGACAAAATATCCACTCAACACATCTACGAGACACAAGCAAGTCATATTTTCTACAATAACTATCATATAAGATTTGATACTATTGTGGTACAGTCCATGTGTAACTTTAACAAAAGAGGTTTAAGGAAAACCATCATGAACTATAAGTGTGTGGATTAGGGGCCCAACATGGCTTCAACTGGATCTAGAAGAGTCTTCAGGTAATGAGGGTACATGAGAGAAGTCACATTCAGAGTAAATTATTGGAGGAGGCACATTGTTTGTAATTTTGCTAAAAACATATTGTGATGAGGTAGTGGAAATTCTGGGGTAGAGTTAAAGATCCATATCTGATAAGAACTTTGTATGTGTCAATATATTCTGGATTTCCAATACAAATTTGATTGAACATATCTTTGATAAAGCATACTCTGATATAACTTAGTATTAAATGCAACACATCTGGAGGGAAGATATTTTTTTACAACATCTAGATAGCAGGTAGTTAGAAATTCAAACTGGACACTAAGAGGATCTCTAATGGGTAAAATCCAAGAATCTCCAAAATAGACATGAAAATTCATTTTCGACCAACTAAAAAACTTGTCAAACCATTCAAATATGTTAAAGGACTTTCTTGGGAAAAATAATTCATAGGATTGCAGCAAAGCCAAACATCAGAATGAGAATTTTTGATGGATGTATCACAATACATTTGGTCCATTGAAATTAATGCATTTTAGGCTTCAATGACTTGGCTCTGCAAATTATACTGTATTTCTTCTTTTCTTTGGAGAAGCTCTCTAGGGACCCAGATAAATGTACCAGTATAATATTCCCATGTTTCTTTATCAAATTCAAATAATTTGGTTTCCTTCAACTAGTTGTTGACTAAGAAAGTCATACAAAATGTTATTCTTCTCTACAATATGTTCTATATCAAATTCAAAATTATCCAGGAAAATATTCCATCTTACCAAGTGACTTCCTTTAGTAGTATCATTGACTGCATTGTCCAAACGTTTCTACCAATATTTCAAGTTTGACCTGATAAGAAATATTTCATTAGTAAGAAAGAATTTGAAAGTTTTAACTACTCTAACAATTCCCAAAATTTCTTTTCGATAACTGGGATAATAAAATTCTTCATTTTTTAAAGATCCAGAGGCATAACGATAACTTTCTCTTTACCTTGATCTTCTTCCATTAAAATGGCCCACCATGTGTTTACAAAAGCATAAGTGTACATAATTGTTTTACCATTACTTGGAAGAGAGAGTGGTGGAAGTTTTTCAACCTATAGTTTTATTCGCTATATAGCTTTGGTATGATTTTCTGACCATGATGGTGCATCCTTTTTTAGTAACTGATTTAAAATCAATCTTCATCAACATGGTGATAAAATCCTGCAATGTAATTTATGCAACCTAACAATTGTTGAATGTGAGTTTTATCACGTAACTTATCAGGAAAATCCAAAAAAAAATTAAAACATGCAGTTGAAGTTAGACTTGACCACCTTCAATGGTAACTCCGAGTAATTTAACTGAGTCTTCTAAAAACTCACATTTTGTAGGATATAAGGTTAATCCAACCTTCATAAAATGTTTGGAGATGCTCTAGGTGATCTTTTGGAGTTTTGAAAAAGATAAAAATATCATCTATGTAGACACAAATGAAATCTTGAAATTCAGAAAACAAATCATCATTATCTTTTGAAAAATAGCAAGAGTAGTTTTAATACCAAAGGGTGATACCTCCATCTGATAAAAGGAACAATGAATGTTGTCTTATATCTATCAGTAGGATGAACTAATAATTACCAAAATCTAGATTTTAAATCAAATTTGGAATAAACATGATTGCCAAAAAACCTTCAAAGAAATTCATCCTTAGAAGGAATGGGATGTTGAATGGTTTTGACAAATTTATTAAGAGGTTTTTAATTGATAACTAACCTCTTTTTTCCTCAGACTTTTTCTAATATTTTGTTGACGTAGACGACTGAGCAACCCCAAGGACTACTAGATTTTTTAATCAAACCTTTTTGAAGTAGATCAGTAATTTTGACTTGGCATTATTTGGTCAAAGTGGGGTTCATGCCATTGTGATGAGCTTTGAACTTAGGTTCCTTCTGTATACCTATGATAAGATCAGTTACTAATTCCAGAGCAATTCTGCAAATAATATTGTGTTTGGACTTAGTGATATCATTAGAACATAGATCAGTATTAAATATTTAAATCATTAAATCAACTTGCGACTAAATTTTATTTGTTTTAGATCTAGAGGTTATTAATTTCTTTATGTCTAGGATGTTTCCAATGCGAAACCTGAACTTCATAAGAAATTTTAAGAGGTAGAGATATTTGATTGAGAACAGTCAAGTGATCAGGATAAAATTTAACTAGCATGAGCCTCTTAAGATTATTAATGCCTATCAACATATCATACTTAGGCATTTCAAACTATAAAAATTCACATTCTATAATCTAATCACCAAAGATCAAGAGAACTATGGCTAAGAATTTGGATTACAATATTTAGAAATTAAAAGTGAGAATATGTTTATTATGGTGCTACATATCTTCAGGAATAGTTTTGTAGTGACACAAGCTAGTGGTTGCACCAAAATCAATGATTGCATCAATTTTATAAGGTTTAAAGTGTTTATACTTGATGTTTACCTCACAGACTAGAAATTCAGAGGTATGAATAGTATTTACCTCTATATTTGGATACTGCTACTCAAGGTGAGAATATTTAAATTCTCTTTGATACCACTTGACAATCTCTAAAATGTCATATTTATAGGCAAGATTTACCTCATACTCTGCTTGTTCTTAGGATAGTTCTTCAAACTTCTTTTGAGCTCATGGAATATAAATTTCTAGGGCTTGGAGTCTCTCAATGCATCATTTGTGACACTCAGGACCTTTTCTAAGAAGATCTTTTAAATAGGAGCTACCAAGCTCTTTTTGCTTTAGTGGTTGCTAAGCTAGAGTCAAAATTGGAGGAGGTTTCGAGGACCACTATTTTCCTCGTCTATCATCTTTCAATTTTTCATTCAAGTCTAATTGTTGAAATTTTTCTTTCAACCTTTTAATATTCTGCTGCAAATTCTTAATCTTAGTTGTATTCCCTTGATAAGATTTTTCTGCCATTTCTAATTCTGCTATCAAATGACTTTTTTGTTGAAATGAAATCATTTTGATTTGAAATTCAATATTAGAGTCTACATAAGTACCAGACCATGCACAAGTGTTATTTGCATCTTCTATGTTAGAAAAGGAATTTGATGAGGCCTGGAAATGCCTCAATCATAACATGTTTTGAACACTAAAATTGCCTATAAACTCTTATGTTTAATCTAATATGCTAGTTAAGTTGATTCAATATGTTGTGTATTAACTATTTGCATGATGAATGTATTTGAAGTACTATATTCTGATTTTTACAGCTTTTTGTATAAGTTTTATGTTGTTTTGTTATGACTTGCTAAAATGAGATATGCTTAGATTAATAGCAGCACTTCACTAATCATGTTTTGATATGTCTCAAGCATTCATTTTACCTAAATCTGGCAATAGTTCAAGGAAACTGTTACTGTGCAAGCAAAACTGGGTTTTCCCATGTAAATTCCAACCAACTGCCAATGAATGGCAAGGCATGGAATTCACATGTGGAAAGAGATGAAGACCATTGGGATCTGATCCTGAGAAGTAACCCACATGAGAAATGCAGAGGAAATCATTTAAGGAGCCCACATTTGTTCATTCCGAAGTCTCTTCGGAATGAACAGATATCTTCGAAATGAGAAAACACAGTGTCTTCGAAATGAGCGGATCTTCGAAATGAGAACTGTAGTGTCTTCGGAATGAGTGGATCTTCAGAATGAGAACTGTAGTGTCTTCGGAATGAGCGGATCTTCGGAATGAGAACTGTAGCATCTTCGAATGAGCGGATCTTCGAAATGAGAATTGCAGTATCTTCGAAATGAGCCACTTATCTTCGAAATGAAAATAGAATGTGCTTTTTGACTTATTGACCAAATTCTGACGCTGGAAAAAGGGAAATAAAGATTGAAAAGGATAAAGGGAAATATCTCAGATCTGACTTTGCCGTCCTTGCCGACCAAAGTCACCATTTATGGAAAGATCAAAAGATGATCTTCTTCTAGGATAAAAACCAGGAATTGTTGCAACATAATAGGATTAGATCTTTTCAGCTTGTTAGTAAATCTTAGGACATCTATAAATAGGGCTCCCGTTCAGGTTGAGCTAGTAGGAGGTAGAAGAAAGAAAGTAATAGAAAGTAAGAGGAATAGAATAGAGAAATCAGTAATAGGTGATAGTCAGAAAGTGACTGTTACAGTCCTGTAACAGTTTTCAGCAGCATTATTGTAATCATGTTTCTGAATCAATAAAAGTATATTGTTTCTATTTCATATTGCTTGTAAATGAGTGTGATTAAGATCTAAAGAGAGAGAGACTCATACCTTCTTCTGGACAAAGAGGCTGGCCACTTCCAGACCTAGGAGGAGGACTAACAACAGGTTTTTATTCTGATTTTGCTGCAGCAGAATGAGTTGTAGAACTTGTCCTTTCATTCCTTTGTAAACAACTAATGATATTTGCAATATTAGTTTATTTTATGTTTTGTGATTAATGATTTGGTTGTAATCCCCACTTTCAGCAAAGCTTTCAATTTATTGCAGACTTTCATTCCCAAAATTTACTATTTTTTGTAATTTCTTGCATTTTATGTTTTGTTGTCAACCCCTGCACAGAAGATTGACAACCTTCTATTACAGAGCCTTGACAGTTTTCATTTCCATATTAGAATTAGATTTTCATTACTGCAAAAGTAATTAGATTTTCCTTCTGCAATTAGAATCAGACTTTCAATTCTGCAACTGTTATTTATGCAACATAATTAGGTCTCATTCTGCAATTGTAATTAGGACTTCATTTCTGTAGTTAATGATTAGTTTCCAATTCTGCAACTTAGATTAAGGTTTAATTCATGCAATTTAGAGATAGGAATGTCCTAAAACCCCCCACACAATCGGTTTCACCAATAAAACCTGTTGCTCTAGATTGACCTAAGTTATAGCCCTGTTTGCCCCTTCTTCCGCAGATAGCCTTGTACACAGCCCTGGATTGACAAATTCATTGAGAATTAATGATGTGTATAATGACAACGCATCATTTTGGCACCGTTTCTGGGGATACGTGTTGCTAGAAGGTAACAATAGTCCAATAGCTGTTAGTTAGACTGAACTATGAAAATTTAGGATAAAATCTGAATAGAACAGTTGGTTAAAATAACAACTATTGACATATAATTTATGTCATTTAGAGTGAACATGAATGAGTAAGTCTAGGGATGAAAAAGGTAGAATTACCCAAAAGGATCCCTGGCTTGTTCCATTAAGGAGATCTTCACGCCTAAGGGGTGAATCACCTGTGTTTGAATTACCAAAAAGATTGAAAGAAAAATCACCAGTCTCACCATCATTAGAACATTCTGAGAAAGGAAAATCACCAGTTTCACCATCACTAGAACATCCTAAGAAAGAAGAATCATCAAACTCATTATCAACAGAGGGTCTTGGACCTCTTGAGAGAGAAATTTGGATAAGTTTAACTAAGAAACCAGAAACTATGGTAGAGGGAGGCAATGGCCAACATGGCTATGTCCATGATGAAGGAGATGATCAGGATATTCCTCAACCTTCCAGAACATTTGAATATCCTATCCATTTGAATCCAACACAAAACTCTCCCATGAAGACTATTTCACCTTCAGTACTTCCAACCTTCCGAGGTGTTGTATCTGAAGATCCTGATCAGTTTTTATTTGAATTCAAGGTAGTGTGTCAAACCTATGATTATGTAAATGACAATCAAAAACTTAAGGTTTTTCCCTCAACACTCAAGGACTCAACATTACGCTGGTTCATGAGTTTAGAGCCAAATTCCATCCGAACTTGGGATCAAATGGAAACTGTGTTTTTAGACAAATATCAGGAGTATTGCCGTGTAAGGAACAGGAAAGATGAGTTATTCAGGATTAAACAAGAAGATGATGAAACATTAGAAGACTATCTTGATAGGTTCTCCTTTGTTCAAAGGAGATGTGGACTTGTAGAACCAGAGTTATACAAAACCATATTTTTGAGAGGATTGCAAGATGAATCCAGAGATGTATTGGATTTGATGGGAAGAGGAGATGTAAATACTCTCAATAATGAGGAAATTATGGATCTCTACAGGAATTACTCTCGCAATAAGCAAGGAAGAAAGAAAAAAAATACAAATGGCACTGATGTGAAGGAACTAATAGAAGAACTTGCAAATTTTAAAACTGATATTCTAGTGCAATTAAACACAACTTTGGGGGAAATGTCTACAAAAGCAAAAAACATAGAACCTTTGGCAATTTATTGCCCAAGATGTAGAAATAAACATGCTTTGCAGGAATGTCCTTTGAATAAAACATCTATCTCAGCCATTTGTAGTATCTGTTCAAAAAGGCATTCAACTGATCAATGCCACCTGCTACCACAACTCAAAACTGTGTTAGAAAATCAGACTGAGGAACTCAACTATATTGGACCAAAACAAGGGGGAAATTTCTCTCAATACCAAAATCCCCCTCGTTTTCCTACAAATTGGGGGCATAATCCTGGTACTATGCCTTGGGGACAATCAAAACCACCCCAACGTCCTTGGAATTATCCTCAATGGACAAATTCCCAAGAATGGCCACAAACAAATTGGAGTAATTCAGCCTGGAACCAGAATCAAAACAACCCATCATGGAGTCAAAACAATCCATCATGGAGTCAAAACAATCCATCATGGAATCAAAACAATCCACCCTGGAATCAAAATCAGACTAATCCACATTGGATGCAAAATCAACCACAGTGGAATCAACAATACCAGTCCTATCCAAGACAACAAAGAAATCAAGGTCAAAATCAGCATTTGCTGCCTGCACCTACTCAAAACTTTCAAGAAAAATAGAACCAACCACAACAAACACAATAGGTGAAACAACCTCAACTTCCAGCTCAATCAGTCACTAATCCAAACAACATGAGACAGGCATCCCCTGTCTATGTGGCTAAAGCTGAAGAAAATATTGAAATCAATGTTATTGATTGTAGTAACATCCAACTCCGTTCAGGAAAAATTGTACCTGAACCCATTTCCAATAAAAGCAAAGAAAATGAAGAACAAGAACCCTTGGAACCAATTATAGTGGAACCAACAATAGAGAAAGAAGAAGAAAAAATAGAACCACAGGCAAAACAATTACCTTCATCAAGGATAATTCCATATCCCGAAAGATTCAATACCACAACAGAGAATTCTGAATCAGACCCTGGTCAAGGAACTTAAAAAGTTAACTATATCATTGCCCTTATTGCAAGCCATTAAGGATATACCAGTGATTAAAAGTACTATCCGAGATTTGTGCATTAGAAGAGCAGGAAGGAAAAAGAAGGCATTTCCCAAGACTGTTCAGATTGAGGGAAAGATAGCTGATCTCTTATCTGGGAAACTATTACCTCCAAAGTATAGTGACCCAGGAAGTCCAGTTATCATAGTTACTATAGGTTCAAGTACCAATATCAAATGTCTTAGTAGATCTAGGAGCTGCAATAAATGTCATGACCAAGGATATAATGAAACAATTACAACTCA
The DNA here is from genome assembly GCA_028583015.1 of Wollemia nobilis. NCBI lineage: Eukaryota > Viridiplantae > Streptophyta > Pinopsida > Araucariales > Araucariaceae > Wollemia > Wollemia nobilis. Next base: position 1,565,277 of record JAQPPZ010017217.1, on the reverse strand, counting down.
AGCATCTCAGCCCCACATTTACAGTTTTAGAAATGGTTGATAGGTCGCTTGCAAAACCCGAAGGTATCATTGAAGATGTTCCTATAGAAGTTTCATCTTGGGAATTCCCTACAGATTTTTTGGTTTTACAACCAAGAAATTCAACACATGGATATCCCATCATTTTAGGAAGACCTTGGCTTGCAATCGCAAGCAGCCTTCATAGACTACAAGATCTAGAAAAATGACTATTTCAAATGGTATTGATCTAAAACAGATATCTCTGTATCCTCCTGCAAGACCCTCCAACAATTTCTCAGGTCAGTTATGGTTTCCTGATTCAGATGAAGAATCAGAGGAGGTTATTTCCACACTAGCCACCTTGGTAGTAAGGGAACACACAGAAGACCTCCATGACATAGAAAACTCAAAAAATGAAACTATCCTAATGAATGTTCTGCATGAACAAGGGTTAGAAGAAGAAGCAATAAATATCCAACAATTGTTAAGGAATGAGGAGAACCAAAATTCTGAAGGTGAACCATCTGTACTATCACAGGAAAACTCTGTTTCACTACCACATGGGTGGCACCATCACTTGATTTTTCCTTCTCACTGTTCCATACAGGATATGCTTCCATCAGAGAATAATGAAACAAAAATTTCTTACTTTCTCCCATCTCAGTAGTGTCCTCTTAACTCCCTAATCACCAGGTATGAAGAAGTGAGTTCAGTCCTTCCAAATACAAAACAAATAGAAGTCCAGCCAGGAAATTTTTTAAACATTTACAACTGGCTTACTAGGGAAGAGGAAGACAAATTGATAGTTGTCTTGTAGAAGCATGTTCATGCTTTTGCTTGGAACTATAAAGATATGTCGGAGTTCACCCTGATATATGTACCCATAGAATTTATACTGGAAGAAGTCAAGCCGGAAGACAACTCCAGAGAAGACTGAATCCTGCCCTAAGGGATATTGTAAAGGAAGAAATTGAAAAACTTCTGGAGGTAGGATTCATTTACCCAATTTTTGATAGCCAGTGGGTCTCTCCATTGGTTATAGTTCCTAAGAAAAATGGAAAAATGAGAATATGTGTAGACTACAGAGAGCTGAATAAGGTAACATACAAAGATCATTTTCCATTACCTTTCATAGATCAGGTGTTAGATACCCTTGCTAGGAAAAAGATACTTTTGTTTTCTTGATGGATTTAGTGGATATAATCAAATTCAGATTGCACCTAAAGATCAAGAGAAAACAACCTTTACCTGTCCATGGGGAACATTTGCCTATAGGGTTTTACCTTTTGGTTTGTGTAATGCCCCAACAACGTTTCAGCGAGCAGTTTTAGCAATCTTTTCTGATCTAACTACCAACAGTGTTGAGATATACATGGATGATTTCACAGTGTGTGGACAGACTTTTGACTTTACATTGGAAAACCTTGACAAAGTTTTAGGTCACTGTGAAACATACCAGTTATCCTTGAATCCAGAAAAATGTTTTATGATGATGAAGGAAGGAATAGTTCTTGGTCATCACATCTCTCCTCAGGGAATCCAAGTTGATCCAAAGAAGGTGGAAATTATCAAGAATCTTCTTCCTCCAAAAACTCAGACTAATGTCAGAAGCTTCCTAGGACATATTGGTTTTTACCGCAGGTTTATTCCCAACTTTAGCACAATAGCCAATCCCATGTTTGCCCTATTGACTAAAGATTCTAAATTTTCCTGGACTGCAAGATGTCAGGAATCATTTGAAGCTCTAAAAGAAAAATTAGTAACTCCACCTATGTTAAGAGGCCCTAATTGGACATTACCATTTCACATACAATGGTGAACACTATGCCATCTACTACATTAGCAAGAATTTGACAGGAGCTGAGAAAAATTATACCACAACTGAAAAAGAATTCTTAGCAGTAATTTATGCCATCAACAAATTTAGGCATTATATCACAAGTTATCAAATATTTATTCACACAGATCACACAACCATTAAATATTTGATGAATAAACCTATGGTAAGTGCAAGAATTATTCGATGGTTACTGTTGCTACAAGAATTTGATATCACTATAATCAACAAACCAGGAAAAGCTAATGTTGTAGCAGATTTCTTGTCCAGACTATAGAACACAGATGAAGGGGAATTAGTTGAAGACACCTTTCCTGATGAAAAACTATTTGCTATATCAGTCCAATCACCTTGGTTTGCAGATATAGCCAATTACTTGGTCACAGGGAAAGTTCCTCCACATTTCACTTCAAAATAGAAGAAACAATTAATCAGACAGAGTTCTTCTTTTGAATGGATCAAGGGTATACTCTTTAAGTGCAGTCCCGACCATGTGTTACGTAGGTGCATCCAAAAGGATGAGGTGTATGATATCCTTAGGGCTTGTCATGATGAACCCTCAGGTGGACACTACTCTATAAAAATCACAATTAGAAAAATCTTAGGGACAGGATATTATTGGCCATCTCTTCACAAAGATGTGAAAAAGTACATCGGGCATTGTGATGCATGCCAAAGAATGGGGAAACCCACTCATACAAATGAAATGCCACTACAGACCTCAATTGGTTTTAGAGCCATTTGAGAGGTGGGGGCTTGATTTTGTAGGACCTATTGATCCACCTTCTCAAGGAAAGGTGCATATTCTAGTATGCACTGATTACTTGACAAAGTGGGTAGAGGTGCGTGCTTTCAAACATGCTCGTGAAGAGAAGGTCGCTGATTTCTTGTATACTCAGATTTTTTAGAGATTTGGAGCTCCCCGGTCTATCACCACAGACCAAGGACCCCAATTTGCATCCAAAGTCATTGAGGTATTTACAGAATTATATGAAATCAAACATAGAAAATCATCACCTTATCACCCACAAGCAAATGGCCAAGTTGAGGTAACAAATAGGGAACTGGAACGAATTTTAACAAAAATAGTAGCTTTTCATAGGAAGAATTGGCTAGATAAATTACCTGAAGCAGTATGGGCTTACAATACTACTTGGAAATCCACTACTGGATTCACACCTTATGAACTAGTCTTTGGTAAAAAGCCCCTCTTACCTATTGAATTTGAGCTACTAACACTACGCACAACATTGGAAATTGGAATTGAATTGTCACAGGCATAAACAGACAGGATTCTGCAGCTGAATGCATTGGATGAACTTAGGTTGGATGCTCTGCACCAAACTGAAGTAATTCAAGAGCAGAGAAAATTGTGGCATGACAGTCACATTCAGCAGAGGAAACTTCAACAAGGAGATTGGGCTTTACTATTTGATTCTCGCTATGAAGACTTCCCTGGAAAGCTGAGAACTAGATGGCTTGGACCTTACTGGATTGAGGAGGTATTTGACAATGGAGCAGTTCGTTTATCTCCTATTGATGGGTCACAGAGAAAGTTGGTAGTGAATGGACATCGCCTCAGGGTGTACCATACACCTCTGACTAAAGAGGAATTATTGCAACAACTTGACAGTTTGGATACACAACAAGTGGAAGAAATTTCCTCTTCCACTTCAAAACAATCAGCATGATCATGGATTTCAAGAAAAAAATAGAAAAATACAAAAAAAATCAAAAAAAACAAAAAACAAAAAGATGAATAAATTCTGATTATGAATTCCTTCATGGGCATGATTTCAGGGAAATCATGAAATTCCTTCATGGGCATAGTCAAAATCAAGAAAAAAAGAGAGAAAAGGAGAGGTAAAAGAAAAAAAAAAAAGAGAGAAAATGAATAACTCAGCAGTGAAAACCTTTTTCAAGGCACTACTGGGTTGGTATGCATGAAAACCAGTTTTCTGGCATGCATAACCTTGAAAATTTCTGAACCATCATTGTACAAATTCACCAACTGCACTTGTTTTGAAATGTTGCAGAAATTCTCAGCAGAACATCAACAGAAGCAGTCATATTTCAAAAACTTGCATTAACTTGTTTTAATCAGGTATATATTTCTTACATTTCTTCATTGTAAATGATTGGTATATAGTATATAACAATTAACCATTAGCATAAAAGATATCCATAAGAGTTGGCATACTTAAAACATGTTTTGAGAATGGGAATATTGATTTTTGCCTAATCTTCGGAACAAGAATGCCAAAAATAGTGCCTGCTATCTTCTTCAGACTAATTGTTGTGTTGTCTTCGGATTGAAATTGTCTTCGAAATGACAACAGATTGTTGCACTTCATCTTCGAAATGACAATTTGTCTTCGGAATGAAGCTTTGTCTTTGGAATGAAGCTTTGTCTTCGAAATGAAGCTTTATCTTCGGAATGAAGCTTTGTCTTCGGAATGAAGCCTTATCTTCAATGAAGGATTTGTCTTCGAAATGAAGCAGGATTTGTCTTCAAAATGAAGCAGGATTTGTCTTCGGAATGAAGACCTGTCTTCGGAATGAAGTTATAATCTTCGAAATGAGGATTTGTCTTCGAAATGAAGACTCGTCTTCGGAATGAAATCATAATCTTCGGAATGAAGTTTTGTTTGCGCAATAAGTTATAATCTTCGGAAAGAACATTCAATGTAATATCTCCACGTGGCATCCAGAGAAGGAAAGAAATACAATCAAGTGAAAATTCTTTTGATGCATACGATAAAGGAACACGTGTCAGTCAGCATATGGTTTGTTTTTGCACCCATTGGAAAATACCAAAATCACGGAGGACGTGACCAACCGTATGCCACCAATTTTTGATGCTAATAAACATGCACGTGAGAATCTACAAGAAAAATAAAAAAACTAAAAGCGAATAAGGTGGATCTGATGGCAAGGACATTTGCGTAATCATTGATGGACATGTGTTCGAAGCAAAAAGTAGAAATGTGTGCCACTCTTCTTTCCGAAGACATATTTGCTAACGTAAAATTATTACGAAGTACAGTGCTCAGATTACGGTTCATTCCAAAGAACAAAAATAGAGAAACCCTGCATGACACAGAAACCCTACAAAGTTGCAAACGCCAAAAATCAGAGATCCAACAGAGGAATAGCGGTAGAAGAGAGCAGTTTGTGATGAACCAAGACAGGAAAATGGGGCGAAAAACAAGAATGGAACCGGTAGATACCACCCATCTCCGAGAAAATCCAGAAGTGGTGCAAATTTTTGAAGATGGAGGGCTTATGCCATTTTTGGATAAATTTAATGGGTCCTCTGAAGACTTGGCCGACATGTTCGCCCACACGTTCAAAAACAACCGAGCACACGTTAACGACATGACTATTGAGGTAACCCCTGAAGTTCTGAGTCAAATTATTGAGCTGCCATTAGAAGGTCTTCCAATTTCTAGGTCTGGCAAAAATACATTGGTAAACACAGTCAATCAATTTCTAGAAGAAAATGATAGGGCACCTGAGTATTTAACACATAATAACACATGCAAGGGGGTAAAAAGGGCCAGCCTGCAGGAACCCTGGGATGAAGTAGCCACATGGGTAATCAAATTTCTAACCTGTGAAGGGCAGTATGTACTATTGTCAGGGCATCACATAAAAATTTTAAATCATCTCAGACATGGTAGGCAACAACCAGAGTTTAGGGTAAATCTTCCCCTATACTTGCACCAAGAATTAAAAAACATGGCAAAAAGATATCGGGAAGGAAAAGGAAGTCTTCGCCACCATGGTCTTATCAAACTAGTTTGCCAGCACCATTTTAGAGGAAACCCTAGGAGCTTTGAGAGGTTTTACTCCACCTTAAATGATGTAATTTTTGGAGATGAGGGTGAAGAGGAAGAAACAGATACTGCTGATGTTGCTGTAGAAGAAGAAACAACTACTACAAAAAATGTTGCAGAAGATGCTATAGAGGAAGCTGCAGAAGATGCTACAAAAGTTGTTGTAGAGACAGAAACACACCCAATAGCAGCAGCAGAACACCTTGCTCCAGAACCTTCAACTTCACAAGCAAAAAGATAAAAGAAAAGAGGATCTGGAACTGGAAGCAGAATAAAAAAATAGAAAAAGGTTCATTTTTTTGAAGTTGCAACTGATTTGTCAAAACAGAGAAATGAAGCACCTAGCCCAACAAGGGAAGAAACAACAAGGGAAATAGAGGCATCTGAAACTGACCCCATAACCCCTGTTGTCACCAAAAAATAGAGCAAAAAGAAGAAGTTTGCATCTAGAACTCGGAGGTCTACAAGACTCCACTTGAGGGAAATGACGGACCAGGTCATAGAACAAGAAGATGGACAAAGCAGTCCAGATGTCACAGAGATACAACCAGCCCTTGAAAACTTCTAGAATTCCCTGAACAAATAATTGAGGAAGAGGCTGGGCAAGATAATATGGAGGTAGCTACAGTTCAACAAGCCACACAAATAGTAGATGCAATTATAGATAACTTCATAGAGCCTACTAAATAGGAGCAAACAGATATTGCAGAGGAAGAACCAATTATTGAGCAGCCTGCTATAGCTGACTTGTGCATCTGATTTTGAAGTAGAAACAGAGGAGGAAGATATCATAGAACATGTGAAATAGATCAAGTACTCCTATTGATGTCCTTGTATTTCAAATGTTACACCATTAGTAGAAGTAGCGGATAAGGGGGTGCAAGTAGAATTACTATCTGATGACAACCCAATAGAAATAACACATAAGGGGGTGCAAGTAGAGTTATTGATAGATGAACAACCAGTGGAAGTGGTAGAAAAAGGGGTTCAAATAGATTTGCTACCTAGAATTCCACCTATAGTTAGACCACCTAATACTATGTCTTTAGAACAATACAATGTAGACATAGCTAGTTGGATGATTAGGTATGAGAAGCTTGCCACTAAAACTAAAAAGTTCAAAGTAGAAGCAAAATAACTAGAAGCCAAGGAAACATAAATTCAGGCATTGAAAGAAAAGGTGTCTGATTTATGTCAAATTGCTGAATTTTTAGTCCAATTCAGATGGCCAGCTAGATTCTACAGTCTTATTCTGAAGGAGAAATACCTCAGATGGCAGGTCATGAGGATTAGTTCAAATCTTTCATATAAATTGGACACCACTGCAGATTTCTTGGAAGCATACTTTGATAGCCCTTTTGAGCAGAAAAATCTCCTGTGTGAGCTGTTTTTACACAGTTTCTTTATTCCGAAAGAAGTAGAGTTTCATCCACAGATCTACATTGGAGATGTTCAATTGAGGGCATTCATGTCCACCTTGCAGAATCAGTTTTATTGGGACCAAGAAAAGAAGCAGAATAAGGAGATTGAAACAAGAGCTGAATTGTTAGTCAGAGCAATTCAGCCAAATCACCCCATTATCACAAGACAACACTTCACCATGATGAACAGGGATGATGTGAAGAGAATGTACTTGATAAACTTAAGGGACTGTGTGAACAGATTCCATAATTTTTGTAATGACAATTTCTTTCCAGCATTATCAGTTTGTAGAAACAGATGGGCTGAACTTCCCATGTCTTTGCAGAAAAGAGAACCCATTTCCCCCATCAACTTAGAATGGTCCAGAAGAAGGGCAGAAGGAGTAATACAGTTGATTGAACTCATGCAACATAATTGGATAGGTCTCAGATTTAGGCCTCCAACCATCATCACTCCAGTCCCATTCTACTTTGAAGATGATGCCCAACCTGATGAACAATTTGAAGAATGGCTCAGGGACCTTCAAAAGAATAGGGGATTTTATATAGGCAAGAAGTTGTTCTACGGGTCATGGAATTTGACCATGGACATATGTGATTCCATAGCCCAACAGAATGCATGAGGACATGCATCGATATAAGTTGGGGGGAAATGATGAGGCCTGGAAATGCCTCAATCATAACATGTTTTGAACACTAAAATTGCCTATAAACTCTTATGTTTAATCTAATATGCTAGTTAAGTTGATTCAATATGCTGTGTATTAACTATTTGCATGATGAATGTATTTGAAGTACTATATTCTAATTTTTACAACTTTTTGTATAAGTTTTATGTTGTTTTGTTATGACTTGCTAAAATGAGATATGCTTAGATTAATAGCAGCACTTCACTAATCATGTTTTGATATGTCTCAAGCATTCATTTTACCTAAATCTGCAACAGTTCAAGGAAACTATTATCGTGCAAGAAAAACTGGGTTTTCCCATGTAAATTCCAGCCAACCGCCAATGAATGGCAAGGCATGGAATTCACATGTGGAAAGAGATGAAGACCATTGGGATCTGATCCTGAGAAGTAACCCACATGAGAAATGCAGAGGAAATCATTTAAGGAGCCCACATTTGTTCATTTCGAAGTCTCTTCGAAATGAACAGATATCTTCGGAATGAGAAAACATAGTGTCTTCGGAATGAGCGGATCTTCGAAATGAGAACTGTAGTGTCTTCGAAATGAGTGGATCTTCGGAATGAGAACTGTAGTGTCTTCGAAATGAGTGGATCTTTGGAATGAGAACTGTAGCATCTTCGAAATGAGCGGATCTTCGAAATGAGAATTGCAGTATCTTTGGAATGAGCCACTTATCTTCGAAATGAAAACAGAATGTGCTTTTTGACTTATTGACCGAATTCTGACGCTGGAAAAAGGGAAATAAAGATTGAAAAGGATAAAGGAAAATATCTCAGATCTGACTTTGCCGTCCTTGCCGACCAAAGTCACCATTTATGGAAAGATCAAAAGATGATCTTCTTCTAGGATAAAAACCAGGAATTGCTTGCAACCATAATAGGATTAGATCTTTTCAGCTTGTTAGTAAATCTTAGGACATCTATAAATAGGGCTCCCATTCAGGTTGAGCTAGGTAAGGAGGTAGAAGAAAGAAAGTAATAGAAAGTAAGAGGAATAGAATAGAGAAATCAGTAATAGGTGATAGTCGAAAGTGACTATTACAGTCCTGTAATAGTTTTCAGCAGCATTATTGTAATCATGTTTCGAATCAATAAAAGTATATTGTTTCTATTTCATATTGCTTGTAAATGAGTGTGATTAAGATCTAAAGGGAGAGAGACTCATACCTTCTTCTGGACAAAGAGGTCGGCCACTTCCGGACCTAGGAGGAGGACTAACAACGAGGTTTTTATTCTGATTTTGCTACAATAGAATGAGTTGTAGAACTTGTCCTTTCATTCCTTTGTAAACAACTAATGATATTTGCAATCTTAGTTTATTTTATGTTTTGTGATTAATGATTTGGTTGTAATCCTCACTTTCAGCAAAGCTTTCAATTTAGTGCAGACTTTCATTCCCAAAATTTACTATGTTTTCGTAATTTCCTGCATTTTATGTTTTGTTGTCAACCCCTGCACAGAAGATTGACAACCTTCTTGTTACAGAGCCTTGACAGTTTCATTTCCATATTAGAATTAGATTTTCATTACTGCAAAAGTAATTAGATTTTCCTTCTGCAATTAGAATCAGACTTTCAATTCTGCAACTGTTATTTCTGCAACATAATTAGGTCTCATTCTGCAATTGTAATTAGGACTTCATTTCTATAGTTAATGATTAGTTTCCAATTCTGCAACTTAGATTAAGGTTTAATTCATGCAATTTAGAGATAGGAATGTCCTAAAACCCCCCACACAATCGGTTTCACCAATAAAACCTGTTGCTCTAGATTGACCTAAGTTATAGCCCTGTTTGCCCCTTCTTCCGCAGATAGCCTTGTACACAGCCTTGGATTGACAAATTCATTGAGAATTAATGATGTGTATAACGACAACGCATCAGAATTTATTTAATTTTCTATATCTGATAAGATAATATCATCAAAGTCATACTTAGAATCAGATATAAAGATGTATTCTTTAGTAGAAGGAATAAGGTTGATGTTTTTACCTTTGAAATATTTTTTGTTAGCACATTTATCAGCATAATGTCCCTTTTTATTTCATATATAGCAATGAGGAGAAAATATTTTAAATATTTTTGTGATTTTTCCTTTTTTTTCGAAAAAAAATTCTTTTATTTTTCTTGAATTTTAATTTTTTGGAATTACAACTGCATTGTTTGTGGTATTTTTGGAAGGTCTTTTGTTGAAACCTTCTTCAGTATTGCAGTTGAATGAATTTTATTTGTATTTACAGGACTTGTGCATTTGCTTTTCAATGTGATGTTCTTCTTTTTCTTTGAGCCTTTCACAGAGAAGATCTCGGGTTCACCTAAGTTCTTGCACAATCTCACCAAAAGATTGTTCTTATAATCCTACAGGATGTACTAATTATGATTCTTTTTGGAACCATTTGGGAAAAGAAGAAATTAACTTTGTCTTCATTAGGGGATTGTGGACTCCCCTAAATGGTAATAAAGCTCACCCATATAGCACAAATAATCTTCAAAATATTTCATATTGCACAGGTTAGATTTCATGAATTTATTTTTTACTTCTTTATAATATTTTTCCTGACTTCCAACAAAAAAATTTACTATTGCTTGAGCAATAGCTTGATGACCTTGTTCAGATAATATTTTTTTGACTTCTACTGATACCTTATCATACCGAGCCATTAGATTATCTACAAAACTAGCAATTATGGCAAAACTGATTTCAGCATTACTTTTATAAAGATTTTTTTTTGTACATCTCCCCATCCTAATATGTAGTGTGTGAGCTCATGCACCCTATGGGGATTTCTACATGAAAATTCAAATTTGAAGGTTGGAAATTTTGGACACGGGTCATTCCTTGCAAAGGTTCTAGACCAGTGGGATGTTTTGTTAAAAAAAATTCAAACTAAGGAGAATCTAGGATACCCATCTACTCTGCTTGCATTAAAGACTAAACCATGTTAATTTATCCATATTTGATTTTCTTAAGATATTTTTCTAGTATTCTTTCACATATTTCTTCTTATTTTCTTTTCTCAAATTCAATCCAATTTGTTGGTTGAATTGAAGGATTAAATGAGGTAGGCAGGATGGATTTTCTCTAAATATTAGTAATCCCATCTTTGACTACCTGTAAGTTGTCTAATACTATTTGATGATGGTGATTGATAGTGGTTTGGATGTCCTCCATAGTCTCTACAACTTGCGAGACATGATAATTCAGACAATTTAGTACCAAATTTGTCCAATTTAGCATTCTAATAGGCTCTTCTTGCTCAGAGTTTCATTGAGAAACTCTTTAAGGCCAATACTGAGATCTGGTAGAGCCATCAGTAGAGTATTTTTCAAACTAAGAAAATTTACCCTCATGGTAAGATAGATCTCCTTGATGAGTCTTAATGGTATGCTTATATATATATTTGGAACTACCCTCCATGTTGATTTCTTTAGATTTTGAAGGAGAATCTACAAATTAACAGATTTCTATTCCATTAATTTGCTTTACAACTCCATATTTTGACTGAAGCATGAATCACAGGAGCATGATTTAGGAGCATGGACATGGTCTTGAGAGCATGAGCTAAGAGCACAAGCATGAGTTGAGAGTGTGAGCATGATCATAGGAGGGAAATCACGAGAGCACGATGCAGTAGTGATCGCTAGTTGGGAGCACGCAAGAGCCGGGAGCACGAGTTAGGAGCATGACAGGAGCTAGGAGTGTGATCATGGGAGTGTGATACAGAAGTGATCATCAACCAAGAGTGTGTGAGCACTAAGAGCTTTAGCATGAGTGTGGGAGCGATATTGAGTCGGGAGCGTAGGTGCAGGAGCGAGCACGAGTCAGGAGCATGGGTGTAGGAGCGAGCACGAGTCAGGAGCATGAATGTGGGGGTAGGTGATCGAATGTGGGGGCGAGTATGGGTGTATTAGAGAGCACAAGCTTGGAGTGTAGATGCAAGCATAGGCATAGGAGCATGCACAAGTTGAGAGCATAATCACAGGTACGAGAGCACGAGCATGAGTTAGGAGCTATCATAGGTGTAAGTTGGGAGCCCACAGGTGTGGGTGTGAGAGCACAATTACAAGATCATGAGCATGGGTTGGGAGAGAGTGTGAGTGTGATACCGTAGTGAGTGCAAGTAGAATCTGAGAGTGAGTGTAACTGTAGTCAAAAGTGAGTGCAAGCACAAGCTAAGAGTGAGTGTAGTCAAAAGTGAGTGTGAAGTGTGAGCAAGTAAGTAGAAAGTAGAAAACAAAGTGTAATCAAGGAACAAGTACTGCTTCTTGTTATAGATCTTAGGAGAATTTAAAGCATTAATTTGAATAAAATCTAGGTAACATGGAAAAAATATCATTTGTGAAAGTCCTTACTGAAAGTATGAATGACCAAGTTGGAATTATGGATGTCCTAACTAGTGATAAGAGTAAGAGTGAATCTATGGCAAACCCAATACAAGTAGCAAACTCTACACCAGAAGTGATTATCAAGGATGAGATGATTGAGCATGATATAATGGTTCTTAAAACTAGAGGATTAATATATAAGTTTCATGGATATTGTTCAGGTTTTTCTTAGATTCAAATTTGGATCAAGTGGAAGTGAGGATTGAAATCAAATTACTCCATGAATTTTCTTCCAAAATATTTTTTCTCATTATTTTCTCCACTTCAAAAATAAGGGGTAAAATAATGGATGGAAACCCATGGTTTAAGGGAAAATATGCTTTATATTTAAAACCTTGGAGTGAGAATTTTTCTATGGACACGAAAACTATTAAAAGACTTTCAGTATGGATTAGTTTTTTTGGACTTCCTTATCAACTCATCAATAAGGAGGTTTTGAAGAATATTGGTAATACTCTAGGTGAATTCATCTAGGAGGGACCAACTTCTAAGGAGATAAAGCATGTTGTATACACTCATATATGTGTTTCCATGGATATTTTTAAACCTTAACCACAGTCGATTAGGATTAAATCTGAATCAAGATAATGATATCAATAAGTGGATTATGAAAACATTGCATTTATAAATGTCATGAAACTAGGCACATGGCAAGAAACTGGAAAGTGAAAATGAAGGAAGAGATAGAAATTTTTGGACATGAGGATAACTTCAATTTGAAACAAGGAGATCATATCAAAGGAGAAGCAAGGTCAATCAAGGATTTTCCACTCCTAAGAAAGTGGCTAGAAAAAACCCTCTACATCATCATAGGACAAAGACCATTACAATGCAGTCAAATCAACCATTAGAAGAAAAAAATGATATGGGTGATGAGGAAGTACAATGCACAAGTTCAAATATAGAAGGAGCTAAAGGTGTGAATGAAGAGGGGAAGACAAATTTTAAAACAAAGGAAGATAGGGAGATGAATTTAAATGGAAATAAGGTGAAGGAGGTCAATCTTAATCCAGTTAAATCGCTTTTATTATATTCAAGTAGCTTAAAATCTTCTCCTTACAATAAAAATGAAAGTAGTACGGAGTGTATTCCTTGCAATTTAGGATTTCAAGAGTAGTATAGTAGATATCCAAAGGGAATTTAGGGTTTTTAGTCCAACATAATAAAGTGATGACTATGGACGATCATCTATGCAGTTTAGAGTTTTCATAAGTCTCATTTTGACCAATATGAAAAATAGAAAAGACTGATGAAGATGAGATTGTTGGCGGGAATGAAAGGAGAGGAAGTCCATCAAAGTAGGAACAAAGAGAAAAATAAACTCAAAAGCATATTGATCTGGGAAGCCAAATAAAAAATATCATAGGTATTAACAAGAAGTAGGGCTAAGCCCACTAATAAAAATAAAAAAGTGTTGATGATGAAATTGATATCTTGGAATATTAGGGGTATGAATAAAACCCCTAAAAAAATATTTATTAAGTAATTAATAGGTTGTTATAGCCTCGTGTTTATTTTAATAAAAGAAATAAAATTAAGCATTGAGGAATGTAAGGATGCTTTTAAGAATATTTGGAAGACAAGTGATTGTTTAGTAGTTCCTTTTATAGGAGCTTTAGGAAGTATTGTAATAATACATAATATCAAAGTTGGGGTTATAAATGTATATGCTCCAACTACAGTTACTCCTCATGAAAGATGTTGGAAGGACCTCAACACATTTTTATCAAATACAATGGTGATTCATTGTGATCTATAGACTCTTGAGGATGATTTAAATATTGCTCTATCTCCTTTGGAAAATAAGGGTGGCATTCCAAGATGAACTAAATCAATATAATAGTTTGCTTCATTTGTCAATTCAAATGACGTTTGGGATGTTAGTCCCTCAAGATTTCAATATACATGGGATCATAGATGCATTGGAAAAAATCATATAGTATAAGATCAGATAGATTCTTGTTATCCAATAAATGGTTGCAAATAACGTATACAATCTCTTCAAATATTTTATTGAAAGCAGGATCATATCACAAACCCATTTTTTTTACTTATGAGTTACCTAATAATGGTCATCCAAATCTATTTTGCTTCCTATCTATTTGGCTCCAAGACCTTGATTTTTTCCAAATGATTATGTTATGGTGGGATGAATCAAAATTTGAAGGATCATGTATGTACATGTTTGTTCAAAAGTTGAAATATTTAGAGCAAATGAAGATATGGAATGCCAAATATTTTGGTAATATTTTTAAAGAAAATAAAGAAATTGAATCCAAGCTCAAAAATTTACAAGAGATAGTAGAAATTAATAGAATGGATTAGGATTTTATGTGAAAGAAAACAAATTACTTTCTGATTATCATATTGCATTGAAAAAGGAGTCATTTTGGTTCCAAAAATCTAGACAAAAATGGCTCAAGGAAGGAGATAGAAATACAAAAAAAATCATGCAAAAAAAATAAAAAAATTTGTGTTCATCATATCAAAAATATTATAACTCCATATGGAAGAAATATTGAGGATGAAGAAGATATAAGGAAGGAAGCAATTAATTATTTCAAAAATATTTTATTAAATTCTAGGTAACATAAGGAGGCACAAGAATTTTTTTTGCAAAACATTCCATCAATTATCACTTAGGGCTAAAATGAAAGCTTGATGAAGGAGATATCTACAGAGGAGATCCATGAAGACGTTTTCTCTTTCCATCCTAAGAAGGCACCTGGCCTTGATGGATTTCCTGCAATTTTTTTTCAATTTTTTTTGGGATTTATTGAAGAGTGATATGTTAGTTGTGGTTGAAGAGGCCCAAAAAATGAAGGCTATAATAAGTGATATCAATGCTACTTTTATTACCTTGGTTTCCAAGAAAGGTGACATAAAATATTTTGATGTTTTTCTTCCAATAAGCTTTTGTAATATGATTTATAATATCATTTAAAAAATTATGGCAAACAGGTTGAAGGGCGTTCTAGGGTGTATTATCTTAGAGGAACAAGATGGATTTGTTCTTGGTAAACAAATTCCTGATGGTATAATTATTGCACAAGAGGCCATGCATTCTCTTTATTCCATGAAAAAACTAGGTATGTTGTTGAAATTAGATATGAACAAAGCATATGATAGGGTTTATTGGAATTTTCTACATGCTATTCTACGAAATTTTGGCTTTGATTATAGTTTATGTGAGTGGATTAAATTTTGTTATAGCACTGCAAAATTTATATTTTGATCAATTGTTATCCTTATGGGTACTTCAAGTCATCTTGTGGAATTTACCAAGGTGATACACTTTCTCCTTATCTAGTCATTATTCTAGTGGAAGCATTAGGGAGAAACCTTTCAAAGGCAAAAATGGAAGAAAAAAGCAAGGGTATACAAGTTACAAAAAATAGTCCCTTTGAATCTCATCTCCAATTTGTTGATGATAATTTTCTTTTAGGCCATACCTCATTCAGTGAGGCCATGGAGTTTAAATGAATATTTTCATGCTATGAGAAGGCTACTGGATAGTTGGTAAATACTATAAAATATAATATTTTTTCATTAATACTTCCCTAAATTTACAACAAATTATTGTGTATATTAGGGTTTAAAATTGAAAATTTTCCATCAACCTACTTGGGTATTCCTTTATCTAATAAAGGAAATAAAAAGAAGCTTTGGATATTTTTTTGGATAGAATGAAAGCTTGCTTGGTAGGTTAGAAAGATAAATTCTTAACCATAGTAGTAAAGCTACAACTCATAAATACTACATTGCAATTCATTCCTATTTATATGATGTCACTTTCAAGACTGCCAACAAGTATTGCATCAAAAATTAATAAAATTTAAAGAGACTTTCTATGGAAAGGTTGTGAGGAAAATTTTAGGTCTCCTCTTTTTAAGTGGGATAGGGTTTGCAAAGGAAAGAATATTGGAGGAGCAGACTTGTGGAATTGCAGACTTATGAATTTTGCATTAGGAGCAAAGCTTGGGTGGAGATTATTTAGAGATCAAGGAAAGAATTGGGTAAAAATTTTACTTCATAAATATATAGGTTTATTTTTGGTTGGATAATAAGGGTTTGTACCCAAGTATCCCATCCTTGAAAAATTACAACTCTCTTCTTTAGAGCTTGAGAGTTTATAAATAGATACACTTCTCATCTCAATTGAGATGCTATAGCTATAAACCTACATAATTTTACATAAAATGTTTGAATTCTTGATTTTCATTTTCTAAATCTTTTCAATTTCTTTTTATGAATAGAAATATTTTAGAATTCAACATCCTTCTTGACATTTTTCTATAGAAACATTCACAATACCAAAACTTCACCTCTACTATCTATGCATTGCATCTTAGTACAGTAATATTTCTGAAACATCGCACTATCATAGTCCGCTTTATCAAATCTAGATTGCTAGCTTCCTTCCTGAAACATAGGTGCAACCACAAAAATTATAATAAGTATTAAATATGAAAATACATTATTGTTATAATATAAAATAGATATTACCAATGGAAAACATTAAAGTAAATCGTAATCATTATTTGATTCGAGCAGCCAATATTTTCTTGTTAGCTTCAGATAAAATTACTACTTCCTCTAACCATAGAAAGGAGAATTTAACTTCATGATCATCAATAAAATCCCCTCCATTGGCTAGCCTATCTACACACTTGTTTCCTTCCCTTAATGTATGTGTAAACCTATTTTTTTCAAAATATTTAGCAAAATCTTAAATTTCCACAATTATCTCTTGTATGTTCCATGGAGCCTTTGCTTTTCTCAAAATTGCATTAATTACAATGATAGAATCACCTTCCATACATACTCTATTCCATTTAATTTGTTTGCATATTTTTTACCCTTCTAAAGCCACCCAAGATTTAGCTTCATTTTTTGTCTTAAATCCACTATCGAAAGCATAATGATATAAAATATATTCTCTATTATTTCTAATTATATATCCCTCCTTCTGCTGGTCTTGAATTTCCTTTAGATTTTCCATAAAAATTCAATTTAACCAACTCCACATTTGATGGTTTTCACTTTATATTCTTTGCCTTCTTTTTGCTTCTCTTATACCTAGAATCATAATTCCATTTAATGACTTGACTCCATCTATCAAGGCTCTCTGCTTCCATATTAGGTATTAGGTGAGTTTATAGGGTTGGATTAGACTCCTCTATAGCTAAACATGTCCTCCTTTTCATTACCTCTAAACTACTTTTCTTTCTTTTAAATATTCTTCTATTCCTTTCTAGCCATACAGTCCAAAGTAGTGTATATTCTAATATATCTCATTGTCTTTAAAGCCTCACTTTTATATGTGCTCTGCCATTGCTTTAACTAATATTCAATTCTACTATTCATCACCATGCATTTACCAAATATATTAATAATCCATTGCCATAGTTTCCAAACTATTGAGCAATGTCCCAAGAGATAGTCTATACTCTCTTCCTCCTTTTTACAAAGAACACATTGAGAGGGACCATGAAAACCCTTTTTCATAAGGTTATCCCAAGATAAAATTCTTCTATGACCTACTAGCCAAACAAACATTTTGACTTTAGAAATGCTTGGGCTATCCTAAATATTTCTCCATATTCTAGTGATATTACTATTTTGTTGGTGTTTTACATAATATCCACTTATTGTGTATTCTCTTGAGCTATTCAACTCCCAAATCAATTTATCCTTGGCTCCCCTATGAATAATCACAATTATATTTCTACTCAATTGCCTCCTAGCATCAATGTCTTGTATACTTGTACAAAAATTTCCTTTCCATTTGCATCTTCCTTCCTGATCCTTGTACAAAATTATTTGAAACCTTATCACCATATTTTTCTTGAAACAATCTCATCCAAGGTTTCAATTGAGTGTTTTTTATCACACCAAGTATCCATACAAATAGAAATTTTATCTCCAATTTCCACCACCCATATTAAACCTTTAATCATTAGATCAATAGATTTTTTAAACCATTTCAAATAGTAGAACCATTTGGTAGAGAGAATGTACTAAATATTAAACGTAGGTTATTGGGCTCAACATACTTACTTAAAAAAATTCTTGCTCATTATATTTAACTCTCTTTATACAATATCTAGATTACTTTACCCCAAAGAGATAAGTTTGTGTCTGTAAGAACTCTTAAACCAAGACCTCCCCTAGTTTTATCATCATACACCTTGCTCCATTTCACCAAAGATTTTTTTTTTTATCATGTAAACTTGACCATAAAAAGGATCACATAATATACCACATATAATACAATGACATAGAATACAATATCATATAATATGTTGGAATGACATGTAATACTAACTTAATCAATCACACTCATCTTGCTAATGATAACCATCTACCTTTCTAAGTTGGTAGTTTGTTCTAAACTTCACTAATAACTAGATTTCATAATTCTATCCTCATTCTCCCCTCACATAAAGGCATGCCTAGATAATTTTCTAGTAAATTTACCTCCATTTGAAGTAACCTACAAATTCTTGCTTTGATAATAGCTAAAGTGTTAAGGACTTAAATTTTGGCTTTTTTTCTATTAACTTTTTGCCCTGATGCTCTTTTGTATTCCTTTAAAAAGTTATTCAAAGCTCTGGCCTCATTTATCCTTACCCTTATGAAAAGGGTTGCATCATCTACAAACTATTTATGGGTGATGTTGTCAATGTTATTACTAACCTTAAGTTCACTTATAAGCCCATATTTGTAAGCCTTCTTTAAGTTCCTACTCAAAACCTCTACCATAATAATGAACAAATAAGGAGATAGATGATATCCTTGTCTAAGGCCTCTCTTGTATTTAAAATATTTTGTTACTAACCCATTGACCAACACTAAATAAGAAAATGTAGAGACACAAGCTTTAATCCATCTAACCCATTTCTTCCCAAATCCAAAATTTTCTAAAACTGCAAAAAATAAAAACCTATGTAACCCTATCATAGGCTTTACTCATATCAAGTTTTAAAATCATTACTTTCTCTTTTCTTGAAGTTGTTGAATGTATAACTTCATGAGCTACTATGATACCATACAAAATTTGTCTCCCTTTCACAAATCCTCCTTGCTCTTTTGAAATAATTTTGTCTAACAATGACCATAATCGATTTGCCATAATTTTCGAGATATTCTTATATGCCATGTTACATAGGCTTATGGTTCTAAAAGAATAAAATAATTTATCATCCTTATTTTTTGGAATTAGTGTAATATATGTTGCATTTATTTATAAGGTATGTATTATTTTATCCTAGATTGTTCCATTACCACCAATAAATAATCCTTCACTATATCAATTATGTTGGTAAAAAGCTATAGAGAGCCCATCTGGACTTGGGGATTTATCCTTATTAAAAGAGAAAAGATCTAAATGAACTTCTTCTAGAGTAATAGGCTCCATAAATTTTCTATTGTCTTTATTCATTATAACTAAAGGTACATCTTGAAGAAGTTTATCATTAAGAACTTTAGTCTCCTCTGATCCTAGAATATTATGATAAAAATACTTTTCCAGTATTCTAATTTCACTTTGATCTTCAATCCAAAACCCTTCTATTGATTTAATTCTACTAATTCTAGATGTAGATCTCTGTACTATAGCCATCCTATGAAAAAGTTGGTATTTTTATCTCCTTCTTTTAACCAATTCTATCTTGATTTTAATCTCTAGAATTTATCTTCCTTACTAAAAATATTATCATATTCACTAAGCAACTCCCTTTCCTCTAATATTGGATTGTTATGATCATCTTTTTAGAATTTTTAAAGTTTATATTTTAACTCTTCTTCCTTATCAAAAATATTTCCAAAATTGTTCTTCCATTTTTTTAATCTATATGTCATAAATTTAATTTGTATTGGAAGATCATGCAACCCACCATTTCTTGAAGATCATATCAAAAAATTGAGGATGGTCTTCCCACATCTGCTCATATTTAAAATATGATATTTTTTTGAATTCACTTACCACCATTTTAATTATTATTGGCCAGTGATCTAAACCAATACTTGTTAAGGAATTAATTTTAGCACAAGTTCCTTCATCTAGCCAATGATATGAGAGTATGCATCTATCTAATTTTTTTGTTATTAGGTTCTAGCCTCTCCTGTTGTTGGTCCATGTGTAGACACAAAAAATTGACCCACTATGGTGGAAAATCTTCCTAAAGCCTCCTTGGAGACCCCCTAGACTTACCTAAGGCAAGGGATAGGCTTTTCCCCCCCTCTTTTGCCCATTTTTCTCCCTCTATGCAAAATTGCGCTCGCCCTTGATGGGGCACAACTTTGCATAGGTGAAATCACGATCGGCTTGAACAGGGCACAATTTCACATTTTTAGAGTTTTTTCTAAGAAAACCCTAATTCTTTGGGTTTGGCATATTTTATGTTAGCCCTCCTTGGTTTTCCTGCCCATCTTGCCTTCAAATCCATTATATAAGGAGGGTTTGAATTTATTCTTTGAGCACGAAGAATAAGCACAATAATGATTGATTGATGATTATTATTTTCAAGCTCTCGCTAATTGATTTGCATCTCTTCTTCTTTCGCAAGTAATTTAACTTTAGAGTGTGAAGTCTATTTGGTTTTCTGTTGCATTGGATTTTTTATTATTGTTGCTCGCTCTTGGTGGATTTTTGTTGAATCCCTAAGGAGAGATAAATCATTTGGGATGTATCAACTCTTATATTTTTCTTCTACGCTCTCTACCAGGTGAATTTGCATTTCTACATACATATTTAGATTTTTTGATTGACGTAATCGAGTCATTGTACTTATCTTTTATTTTTCATATAGTCTCTATAAAATATTGCCTAGCTTCCTATGGGGCGCGATTCTGCCTGAGAAAAATCACGGTCACCTGTTACAAGGCAAGATCTTGCCTAGGTAGTATCTGGGGGTAAATTTTTGTCCCTCATCTTATAATTGCATTTTAGGTTGCATCTAGATCATAGTATTACATTTTGTTTTGTGGTTCCATCATTTTATTCTATTGTATTTTGTTATGCTTATTTTCTTCCAAAGGTCAATTTTTGCTTCTATTTATTAAATGTCATCTAAAAGGATCTAGGGGGTTTTATTGCTACACCTTCAAGCATTGTTGTACAACAACCTAAGCAGCCCCCTAATGCTAATCATATTTTTCAAGTGTTTATCAAGTTATCTTGTAGGAACAAGAATTGTTAATATCATTGGATAAAGGGATATAGGTAAGGATAAATCACTATATAAGCTAAGTGTTCTGATTAGTCTTTAGGATGTTGGTTGAGTGCTTGATATATTTTTTGTAAACCCTAGATTTGATTTATGAGAAATATGTCTAATTAATTTCTATGCATTTGAAAGATAAACAACGTATAGTGTGCACATAGGGTTAATTATGTGTGTGCATATCTTATTGAGCCCTTGCTTAAAGGTTATCTATTTCGAATCCTAGGGTTAGAAAAGCATTCAAAGAAAGAATAATTCTAGGATTAGATCTTGTCTTCTTGCATTCTATATTTTTGTATTATCCTTTATCATTATAGCATAGATCTAGAAAGACCAAATCTAGGTGTTTTTCTTGAATCTAATACATCAAATATTCTTGAAAACCAAAGGACTTAGAGCGAGTTCTTAAATTGTTCCTGGTGAACCCTTCCCCCTAGCACCGAGTGTAGAGAATAACATACCCCCACGGTTCACCTCAAGGCTTTATCTTGCTGATCCAACCTTTGAGAATTGTATGCGGTAGGGCAGTTTTCCCCGTCTAAATATTTGGTGAAACTAACGTGAAAATGCCCTTTTATTTTAAAACCTTATTAAAAACATAATTTTTGGTGCTTTTTTTTGTGGTTATTAGTCTCCTCCTTTTATACTAGTCTTTCTCTCATTTTCCAATGGCTTCCAACCTTGGGAATGGAAGAAGGCTTTTAGGGTTTTATGAGATTTTTCAAGAGAATGACCAAGTTGATAGAGAAATACTAACCTTGAGGAAGAAGATATTGATAATAGTCTTGATCCTATTGAGGGACCTAATGGAAACCTCATTTTTAAATCCTTTGAGCATGTGTGGACCTTTTATAAATATCATAAGCATGCATTGGATGCAGCTTTAGATGAATAATCCCTACTTGGCGAAGTTAGACCAACTCATGATAAATCCTTAAGTGAATCTTTAAATTATGGTAATATTTTTCACCATCCAACTTATACCACTACTATAACCACCAATGTTGGAAGGAATCTACAAGTCCATACAACTAGTAGTGTCATTCAAAATATTCAATTTCCTCCTCAATTTGCCTATCTCAACACTATTGCCTCTATTCCACCAAATGTTAGTCATCCTATTCAATAAGATACCACATACCTCAATATTATTAATATTTCCAACACTCCTCCTTTAGGGAATATGGGGATAGTGCATAAAAATGATATAGAAGTGCAGAATTTAACAAATATGGTAAAGCAATTGGTTTCAAAAGTTAAGATGATTCAACCTTCAAGTTTCACTTATAGTTATAAGGAAATGTGTAATTAGTCATTGGATCCTATTGTTGCTGCTGGACCTTATCCTAAGAATTTTCCTATGCTATTTTTACCTATTTATAAGGGGACAGAAGATTCAATAAAGCATTTAAGAATATTTAGAACAACTTGCCATGATCTCATTTATGATGACATATTGTTACTTAAAACATTTACTAAGAGTCTTGGTGGCATGGCATTAGAGTGGTATTATTGGTTACCCAATTATTCCTTGAAGAGCTTTGAAGAAACAACAAAATTATTTGTTCAATAATTTGGTGCTTATATTGAAAAGGAAGTAACAATGAAAGATGTTTACAATTTAAAACAAAGAAAAGAAGAAAAAATTTTAGAGTTCTTGGCTCGTTGGAGAAGTTTGGTTGGACATTTGAGATATACTTTACCTCCAAGGGATATGCTTGAGATATTTATCGATTATTTACAAGAAAAATTATCTTATGCATTAGAGACTACTACTATTACATCTTTTGATCAAGCAATTGACTTAGCAAGAAAAGTAGAATAGGCCCTTATCAGAAGAGGCCAACTTAAAGTCAAATAATAGAAACCTACTAAGTCTTAGCATAATAACTAGCACATAGGAGGTGATAGTGGAATGGATAGTAGGCATGTTAATAATGTTTTTAACTACCTACAAAATATAGTACTTCAAACACCTCCACAAAGGAATTTTACAAGGCTTAATATGTCTATGGAAGCAATTTTGAAGCAACTTTTAGAAGCCAATGCAATTGATTTACCTCCCATAATGCAACTAGATACTACAATTCATTGGTATAAGGAAGGTCAGCATTGTGCATACCATAGAGTTGAAGGACATTGGATAAATTCTTGTAAAAAATTTAAACATGTGGTTCAAAATTTGATTGATGCAGAACATCTTTATGTGGGAAATTGGCAAAAAAAACCATCTGTTAATCATAATGTAATTATACAGGAAGCTAATCAAGTATCTTATAGAATTATACCACACCATTATGATAATAACATGGTTGGTATGATAACTACTACTTTAGAAAAATCATTGAAGAATCAATAGATCCAACAATCTCAGCACGAAATCATTTTCTCAGCAAATATATCTCTTTTGGAAATATTATAGAATTCTCCTACTCATGGAGAAGCCTTAAAATTTTTTTTAAGGCAACAATATATCCCTCCAGATATTTCCCCTAGTGATATGGCCAATATTGTGAGATCTCTTGGGATACATCATCTCACATTCTCGGATATTGATATTTCTTTCTCATACTTGCAAAAATAATATTCTCTTTACATCACTACATTTATTGGGGATACTTTTATCAAAAGAGTTATGAATGATAATGGTTCTTCCCTTAATTTATGCACATATCATTTCTTTCAAAAGTTTGTATTAAAAGAGGAGGATATAACTAAATCTATTGATATTATTAAAACTTTCAACAATGAGTCCCAAGAAGCTTATGGTATCATAACATTTCCCCTCAAAGTTGGACCTAAGATTTTAGATACATTGTTTTATGTGGTATCTTGTCCTACATATTTTAACATTCTTCTTGGACGTTCTTGGATCCATGTGACGGAGGTTGTCCCTTCTACTTTTCATCAATGTGTGAAATTTAAATTTGAAAATCAACCTGTCTCTATCTTGGATGATCCTCATCCATTTGAATTTGTTCACCAGATGATCTAGCTCAGTTTCATTCATTAGATTCCTTATCTAGAAAAACCAAGTAACCTAAAAAATTTGATAAGGAATTACCAATCAATGTCTCATCTCTGGATCAAGTCAGCTCTTCTTGTCAAGAATCTCTCTTAGTTAAATATCATCAAAGTTTAGAATGGAGTGTTGAGGATGAGGGACCACCCTCTCCCTCTTTGTCAATCATAACCCCTGAGTAGTTTATCAAAAATAAGGATCCTCCTCAAGATGACATCTACTTTGATGAGTTTGTCCCTTGCATTGTGTAGGTTGAATCTTCTAGAACTCAAGTGGAATTTGGTTCTATATCTCCCGAGGACCTTGAGCACTTAGGAGTGATTCTTGCCCCACCTCCTCTTGAGGATGACTTATTCATCCTTATTGAGGAGACCATAGATGTGAACATAGGTTCTTAGGAAGCCCCTAGAATCCTTAAGCTAGGTAAAGCCTTATCCATAAATGAGCAGGAGCAATTCAATAATTTATTAAGGGAGTATCAAGTATTTTTTGCTTGATCATATGCCAACATGCCAAGGCTTGATCCCTCCCTTGTCATGCATCATTTGGTAGTTAAACCTAGTGTTAAGCCTGTTAAGAAAAAAATTAGGAAGATGCATCATAAGGTCACCCTATCAATAAAGGAAGAGCTCCAAAAACTCCTTGTCATCAGTTTTATAAAAGTTTTTGACTATTCTAATTGGATCTCCAATATCATTCCTGTAGCTAAGAAGGAAGGAACAATTAGAATATGTACCGACTTATAGGATATTAACTTAGTGTGTCCCAAGGATGATTTTCCATTACCCAAAATAGATTAGATTATATATTTCACTACCAAATGTGGAATGCTTTCGCTTATGGATAGCTTCTCAGGCTACAATCAAATTATGATTACCCCTGAGTATTAGGTAAAGATAGCATTCACTACTCCATGGGGAACCTTCTACTAGAAGGTCATACCTTTTGGACTGAAGAACGTAGGAGCTACCTATAAGTGGGCCATAACTTATATTTTCCATGACATGATGCATGATATTCTCCAGGACTATATGGACAATCTTCTAGCTCACTCCGTAGAATGAAAGTATCATATATGTGATTTAAGATGAATATTTAATAGGCTTCGAAAATACAAGGTTCATCTTAAACCCACTGTGTGTTCGAAATCACATCTAGCAAACTATTAGGCTTCATATTTTTAGGTAAGGAATTGAAGTGGATCCTGCTAAGATAATGGTCATCACTGATATGCCTCCTCCCTGTACCCTGACCAAATTGTGTAGTCTACAAGGTAAACTTCAATCTATCCATCAATTTATTGCCCAGTTAGCCGATAAGTGTCAACCCTTTCTTAAGCTTCTTAAGAAATATGTGGTCTTTCGATGGGATTATGAGTATTAGAAAGCTTTTTATGATCTCAAACAATATCGCACTTCCTCACCTATTTTAGTTCCTCCTATTCCTGGGAGTCATTTGATACTTTACATAGTAGCCATGGCTCATGCTTTAGGAGTCATGTTGGCCCAACATGATGATCAAAAAAAGAACGAGCTATCTACTATATCAGTAGAAGCTTAGTTATCTATGAAACCAGGTACACTCCCTTAGAGAAGCTTTGCCTTGCCGTAGTGTTCGCTTCTCAAAATTTAAGACACTACATGCTCAACCATAAGATATTGATGGTTGTAAATTTTGATCCTTTGCACTATTTTATGTATAAGCGCTACCTTTCAAGTCGAGTTGCTAAATGGGTGTTGGCCCTTAGTGAGTTTGACTTGACTTTTATAGGTTAGAAGGCTATTAAGGGTCAAGTAATTTCTAATCAATTAGCCTCTACTCCCATAGAATCCACCCATCCTATAGTTGTTTAGTTTTTTGATGAGTGCTTCAATGTCGAAATTGAAGAGTAAGAGTCTTGAGCTTTGTTTTTTTATGGAACCTGATGCATGAAGAGTTATGGTGCTGGAGTCATTCTAGTCACACCATAAAAGCAACTCATCCCCTTGTATTTCAAAATTTATTTCTCTTGCATGAATAACACTACAAAATATGAAGCTTTGATCCTTGGTCTTAGAGCTACCTTAGCTTTGCAAGTTAGAGTTCTTTCGGTCTTTGGTGACTCTCAACTTGTGGTTAATCAAATTAATGATGTTTATTAGACTTAGGATGATAAACTTAAACCTTAAAAGGAGATTGGTACTAAGTTGTTTTCCTTGTTTGAACAAGTAACCATAGAGTTTTTCCCTAGATCCTCAAACCGCCATGTGGATGCCATAGATGCTACTGCATCCTTGTTCTCTCTAGAGTTAGAAGATGATCAAGTATCAATTATCATTAGACAACTTTGAGAACCTACGTCACTTGGTTAATTTATTGTCCTATTATATTGTTTGATCATCAAAGCTTCCCCATCTGAGCCATGGTATAAAACATATTTAATTTACTTAAATATGGTTCAATGTCTGATGGTTTATATTGCAATCAATGTAAGCTTTTGTACAAAAGAGCATGTTGATTCATCATAATCAGAAACACCTTGTATTGACATTCTTTTGAAGGTATACTCTTAAGATGTCTTAACTCCAATGAAATCTGACTTGCTCTTAGTGATGCTCATGAAGGTTCATGTGGAGGTCATTTCGATGGTAATGCTATTGCCAAAAAGCTCCTTCATATGGGGTACTATTGGCCTTCTATGGATAAATATGCATATGACTATGTTCAGTGTTGTGACAAGTGTCAACACCATGATCATCTCATCCATGCTCCTTCTCAAGACCTTCAGGTTATCTCTTTCCCTTAGCCATTCTCCATGTGGAGATTGAATAGTATTGAGAAAATTAACCCAATGTTGTCATATGGTCACAAGTTTATCATTACTGTGACTGAGTATTTCACTAAATGGGTTGAAGCCATACCCCTAGCTATGGTGATTGGAACTCAAGTTTCTAAGTTCATCTTCAATCAGATTCTTTGTAGGTTCAATATTCCTTCCATGATTATTTCTAACAATGACACTCCTTTAAAGAATAAGAATATTCATAATCTTTTTACTAAGTACAAGATTCAACACAGATGGTCAAATCCTTATTACCCCCAAGGTAATGGGCAAGCTGAAGCATCCAATAAGTCCTTGATTAGGATCTTGAAAAATTTGGTTAGTAAGACCGATCGTGACTGGCATATCCAACTTTATCCTGCCTTGTGGGCCTATCATACTAGTGTATGTACCCCCATAGGTGCCTCATCATATGTCTTGGTATATGGGGCTGAGGTAGTGTTTCCTTTTGAGCTTGAGGTTACTTTTTTGTGCATATTGTTGCAAGATACCATGGTTGATGATGAGTATCATGCAGACTGTTTGCACCAATTAGAGTTACTGGATGAAAAGCACATTCATGCCTTAGAGCATTTGAGAGCCTATAAAGATAGATTTTGGTGATATTATTCTACGAAAGTTTGCAATCATTATTTTAAGGTTGGGGACCTTTTCCTCAAGGAAAACCATAAGAACACCAATGCTCATGCTAATATTTGAGGTAAGTTTCAACCTAATTGGTTAGGACCCTTTGTCAAAACAACCAAGTTTGGATCACGTGCCTATTGTTTGGCTTCTTTGGATGGTAAATAACTTAAAGAAACTATGAATAAAATACATTAAAAAATATATTATGCTTGATCCATCTGCATTACATTTTGTATTTTTAGCTTAGATCATATTGCATCTGTTTACCTGCTCATACTGCATGACTGTCTGTAATAATTTGCATGATTGCTTGAACATTCTATTTCTCTCACATTTATGCTTGTCATAATTGCATTGTTTCTTGCTCATGACTACTTTTTCATATAGCTTTTGGGGATTCACAACAATGACATGTGATGATACCTAGTTAGGTCGTAGCTCACATGCATTGTACTCTTCATTAGTATTTTTATGCCTAGCGAAACCCCAACCTAGGGCCCATGCATTTTCATCCCTTCTTCTCTTCTCATATTATTTTGCTCTTTCCTTATCTTCTCTCTTCTTCTTGTATTCCTTGACTTTGAAAATTTTACAATGATCATCATTTCTCCTCAAAGTCAAGGAATGCAACCTCTTTTGGTATGTCCTTGTCCTTTGCATAATTTTTACTTCCTCCATTTTCTTCTTTTTAGATAAGGATATACCTTCTTCTCTCTTTTGTTTGTACATTTCCTCCCTCTTGAATTTTCAATAGCTGAAACTTCAAGCAGGGGGTACACACACACATTTCTTTGCTCCTCATTTTCCTTCCTCTCTTTTCTTCTAACACATGCACACACTCACTTTGTGTTATGCTCATATTGATTGGTCTATATATATTTTTACACACCCCTATCGGGTAGTACTTTCTAATACATCATTCACATTAGCAATAACGTATTCCCCTATCGGTTTATGCTTCTTTTGACTTAGCGGGCTCAACACCCCATTACAGGATAACATCCTTGGCTATTTTAGTAGGCCTTAGTATACATCCTAGCAGATAATTGCCCCACAACAATCACTAATGAGCAATCATCCATATCCGGTTACACTCCGTCATTTGATCATTTGAGAAATTACCCATAGCAGGTTATGCTCCATATTTTTGTTCATTTGCCCATATTAGCAAGTACTACACCTATAGCAGGTTTTTCACTCCACACCTGAACCATCCTTTTGGGCATAACATCCTTCATTCAAGATTCTCTGATTAGTTTGTCTCACTTTTTATGGTTGACCTTTGGATTCTTCTTATAGTTCTTCTTATTCTCTTCTCTTCCCTTCTTCTTTTCTTCCCTTTCTTCTATTTTAATTCTTGCATTTCATGCTAGCTGCATTAGATTCATGCTATACCCAGTAATATTTTCTTTGTTGTTTATTTTCTTGCTTTGTTCCTTGTGTTTTTCTCTTTCTCTCCTTGCCTTTTTTTATTTTCTTAAGGAATATTCATTCCTTCCAAAACTCGAGGGGGCACCCTAGCCATAGAGGTATTAATGGTAATAATTTCTTGCCTAGCATGCAAAATTCCAAAGTATCCTTTGTGATACCCCTTTTGCATCATCATTTTACCCAAAACCTGGCCATTCTTTTCTCTACTTGTTGTCTTCTTACCTATAGATATCTACATCTTTCTTTGATACATTTACTTGACCTTAAATGCATCAAAGAGGGGGAAAAATATAGACACATACCCACTTTGGTTGGAAATATTCCTAAAGCTTCCTAGGATACCCCCTAGACTTACCTAAGGCAAGGTATAGGCTTCTTCCCCCTCTTTTGCCCTTTTTCTACCTCTATGCAAAATCGTGCTCGTCCTTGATAGGGCGCGATTTTGTATAGGTAAAATTGCGATCGGCCTAGATGGGGCATCATTTCACCTTTTTAGGGTTTACTCTAAGAAAATATTAATTCTTTGGGTTTAGTATATTGTACGTTAATCCTCCTTGGTTTTCCTACCCATATCACCTTCAAATCCACTATATAATGAGGGTTTGAATTCATTCTTTGAGCACAATGAATAAGGACAATAATGATAGATTGATGATTGTTATTTTCAAGTGCTCACTAATTAATCTGCATCTCTCTTCTTCTTTCACAAGTAAGTTAACTTTGGAGTGTGAAGTTTGATTGGTTTTCTACTGCATTGGATTGTTGATTGTTGTTGCTCGCTCTTGGTGGATTTGTGTTGAAGCCCTAAGGAGAGATCAACCATTCAGGAGGTCTCAACCCTTCTATTTTGCTTCTACACTCTTTGCCAGGTGAATTCACTTTTTTGCATGCATATTTAGATTTTTTTATTGATGTAATCAAGTTGTCGCACTTGTATTTTATTTTTTGTATAGTCTCTACGAAATCGTGCTCGGCTTCCTGCGGGGTGCGATTCTACATGAGCAAACTCGCGATCGCACGTTATAGGGCATGATCTCGCCTAGGTAGTATCTAGGAAAAATTGTTGTCCCTAATCTTATAATTGCATTTTAGGCTACATCTAGAGCATAGTATTACATTATATTTTGTGGTTCCATAATTTTATTCCGTTGTATTCAGTTATGCTTGTTTTCTTTCAAAGGTCAATTTTCGCTTTTGTTTATCAAAGGTCAGCTAAAAGGATCTAAGGGACTTGAATGCTATGTATTCAAGCATTGTTGTACAGTGGCCTAAGTAGGTACCCTAATGATAATCATATTTTTCAAGTATTTATCAAGTTATATTGCAGGAATAGTAATTATTGATATCATTGGATAAAGTGATAGAGGCAAGGATAAATCATCGGATAAGCTAAGTGTTTTTATTAGTCTTTAGGATATTTGTTGAGTGCTTTATATTTTTTTTGTAAACCCCTAGATCTGATTTATGATAAATACAAGCATTTGAAAGATAAACAACATATAGTGTGCACTTAGGGTTAATTTTTTTGTACATATCTTCTTGAGCCCTTGCTTAAAGGTTTTTTGTTTTAACCCTAGGGTTAGAAAAGCATTCAAAGAAAGAATATTCTAGGGTTATCTCTTGTATTCTTACAATATATATTTATGCATTATCCTTTATCTTTTATAGCATATATCTAGAAGGACCAAATCTAGGTGTTTGTCTTGAATCTAATACATTAAACATTCTTGAAAACCAGAGGACATGGAGCGAGTCCTTAAACCATTCCTAGTGAACCCTTCCCTTCCTAGCATTGATTGTAGAGAACAACATACCCCCATGGTTCACCTCAAGGTTTTCTCTTGTAGATCCAACCTTTGAGAATTGTACGTGGTAGGGTAGTTTTCCCCCTGTACACCATGTATAGTTTTCTTCAAACTCAAACTCCCATAGATTATTTTTTTGAATAAGAGTTGATAAATATCTCATACTTTGGGTTAATTTCCTAACTCCCCCAAATTTTTCATCCAGCTTGGTTATGGCATTAAAATATCCTATGATCAAGAATCAATTTTCTTGGTATTTACTTATCATAAAGGATTCAATTCCACTTCAAAATTCTAATCTACTTGATTGAGTTGTAGGTCCATAGACATTGATAAGGATGAAACGAATATTTACAAAGTAGCAAGTGACTAAAGAGGCTATCCAATACCTAGTTTTATGAATGGTTACATAGGAGGTTCTAGAAGGATTCCAACAAGTTATAATTCCCCCTATCACTCCTTTAGAATCCATAGCATCCCATTCACATTTTATCCATACTGCTTTCATAGTTTTCTAAAATTCTTCTTTTGTTATTTTAGTTTCCTTAATACAAATAATATCAAGTTTATTACTTAAACATAGGTCCTTGATACACCTCTACTTTGAGGGGACATTAGAACCCCTTCTATTACATGAGATAATAATCACATCTCATTAGGGACTATTGGCCCCACCTGCGTATTACCAATATCATTTTGTTGTTTTGTAAAGAGAAGTTCAACCAGCTTAGTTTGTGTTCCTTTCTCTATGTTTGCTCTTGCTTCCTTGGATCTTGCTTGATAATTTGAGTATTTTCCTCTTTTTACCTTGCCTATATTAAGAGTAAGTCTTATAATTATATTCCTCAATATTCTTTCACAATTTTGTTTTTCATTATATTTATCCTCTCCTAGATCTACTACATAAGCTTTTGACTTGTCCTACTCATTTTTTGGTATTTCCTTATTAATGGTAGAGGTATTAACTTCTAAAACTATATTTCATTTACCATTTTTTTCTCCTAAATGGTGCATGGTACATCAAGAGAGTCTTAAAAATTATATGAGACACATTCCATAGGTTCATCGAGAATTTTCTTCCTTAAATTAGGATCATATCGAATAGGTAGTTCCTTGTTAATATGTTGAACCTATTGTATTGTGTCCTCTAAGTTTTGATATACGTTTTCTTCATAGGCTAAAGTCTCAAAAGAGTTGTTATTTCTTCCAATATACTTCTAAACTGGTCTCCACTATTTAATTTCTTTCATTTTTTTTTATCTATTTTTTGGAAGTTGAAAACCATCTTCATCCATAACTGTTTGTAATTTTCTCTTGTAGTTTTCTACATATGATTTTTTTGGGATTTTCTCAGGGCATGATCTCTCAATATGCCCCACCTCATGACATCTTCTACATCTAAAAGATATGTTTTCATAATCTATGGTTTGGATCCACATATTATACCCATACTTAATAATTATTGATTCTGGTAAAGCTTTACCTATATCAATCATAACCAATATCCAAGCATAAATAAGCAAGAATCCATCATTTGTAGTATCTAAAATATTGGACATTTTGAGTCCCTAAGTCAAAATTTGTCATTGATGTCACCATTGATGCCACCTGATGGAGTCATCATTAATACCAAGATTTCAGTAGAAAATAAAGACAACAAAGATGGTCAGTTGATATTCAACAAGAAGGCAGAAGTTCGAGTAAAACAGTGCAAAAGACAGAAGTTGAAAAGGAGTGATAATATTTAGTTTATAAATTATTTAAATTCGGGATGAATTTAAATTTTATAAATAAATATTATAATGGTTAGAAGTGCCATAGTGAAAACCCAAATAAAATAATTGTAATTTTTATTACAATATTTTATATTGCAAAAATGGGTTTATAAAGTCTAAAAATAATAAACCCAAAATATTGGGTTAAAGGTTTAAAGACCAAAGTTTATGTTAATAAATCCAAAGGTTGGATTGAGGGTTTTAATCAAGGCAACATTTATTTCCAAGAGAAGCGTCGACGTCAAACAAAGCAAAGGAAATTGTCGACGTCATCAAAGACAAGGGAAGCATCGACGTGTTTAAAAGAATGGGAATGCATATTAATACCATGCCAAAGATTGTTTCGAATTACCCTTGCTCGATTTGAAAAGAAAGCGCATCGAATTTAATGCAGAGCTCATGATAGTATTTCGCATTTTTTGTGGGTTGACTTGACGGTGGAAAGGACAAAGGCAAGCACTTTGGTGTGTTGAATGCCAACAAGGCATCTTGGCCTAGTGGCAAGTGGGCAGCAACTTACGTTTTGGTGTGCACGGTGGTTTGAGTTCGAATCTCGTGGAAGCCTTTGGTGGACGTGTTGAAGGTGCCAAGGAATAGGCGCAAACATTTTATTTTGCAAGGCTTGGGAGGAGTATTGAAGCACATGGTGCTTCCTCCCTTCCCAACGAGCTTGTAAGCTCGTGTGGTGTTGGCGTCGTGGGCAAAGACTTGTGTGGACTGCATTGAGAGTTCGAAACTCTCCAAAGGCAAAGGTACATTTTGTTATTTTATTTTATTAATGCCTAAGTTGGAGGTATAAGGAATTTAGTGGTTAAAGTCTTTGCATTGTGATTAAGGGTGGTTGTTGAGAAATATTGTTAGGAGGTATAAGGAGAATTTTGGTTTTGTTTTCAAGTCTTAAATTTTGCTATTGTGGAATATTGAAAGGTTAAGACTTTGTGGGTGTATGTGAATTTGAATAAAGGGTTTTTTATTATTGTGAGGATATTGTCTATTGTTTAAGTTGGAGTGATAAGGTGTAATTGTGATATTATTTTTGTGATATAAAAATTATCCTCTAACCCTTATTGAGTTTGTCAAAGAAGTAATTGTGAGTGTGGCATATTTGTAAAGGGCAATTACTCTTCAAGAAAAGGTATGGGTAAAATTCTTCTTTGTTGAGTTAGGTGTTTGGCTTGATTGAAAATTAAGTTTGGAGTGAAAAGGATTTGATTAGGGTTTCCTTTTCGAAAGTGGTTGAGTTAATGCTTCAAGGTTTTCTGGTTTGAGTGTTGTGATTAAACCTTGTTTTATAAGCATTGTTGTTGAAGCCATTGGTTGTGCAATGAACTTGAACTTGAGTTAGAAAAGAACATGAGTATCATTGTTATGTGAGATTTGTTGTTGAACATTGTTGGATACATTTTGAGTTGGGTGATACATGCTTGGACTAGGGTTTGTGAGAAAGAGTTGTCCCTTGAGGTGATTTGTTGAGGAGAGTTGATTGAGCCTAGTCAAGTGATTGTGTGAAGTGGTTGTTCAAGTTCCATGAAACAAACTATTCTATATTCTGATTTGAGTTGAGATTGAGATTTGAGTATAGAACATATTGAGTCTCTAACAATTCTCTTTATGATTCTATGAGATTGGGCAAGTTCTATGTGGACTTGTTAAGAAAATTTTGAGGTAAGTATTTGAGAAGGCTTGTGGATTGATTTTGTGTGAGCTTTTGTGGAAGCTTGCAATGCAGATTTGAGCAAGTCCTAGAGAGGACTTATTGAGAATATTTGGACAAGTTCTGAGTGAGCTTGTTGAGCATATTTGGACAGGTTTGGTGTGGACCTGTTGAGCAGATTTGAATAGGTTATGTGTGGACTTGTTGAGAATATTTGAGAAGGTTCTGAGTGAACCTATTGATAGAGATTTGGAGGTGATAGAGTATAGAGGATAGAGTCTCAGTGGATAGAGATCCAACATCCAGGACAATTGAAGATAGATCTTCTGAGTGAGGAGTCTTCAAGTGGAGAGAGATCCACCAGTTAGTGCAATAGAGAGACATAGTCTTCTAGAAGATCACTAGCTAGAGTTGAAGGGGAAAGAGTTCTCCTGTGGAAGAGATCCACGAACTTGAGATTAGGGGATCAACATCTCCTTTGGATAGAGGTCCATAAACATTGTAATTGGGAAGGATTCCCAAAATATTATTTGAGAAATATTTAGAAGAAATATTTTTTCTATGGAGGTAGCCCACATTGGGTGAACCACGTTAAAATGATGTCTCTCATGTGTGTGATGCTTTGTGTGATGTTTACTGGTTTATTAATGTTGATGCTACTATTTGGATTAAAAGGGAAAAAATTTTATTGTATATTGTTCACCCCTCCTCTTAGTATAAGCACATGTTCTTCAATTGGTATCAGAGTGGGTCTCTCCGTGAAGAGTCTAACAACTTGGAAGAGGATCCTTCGGTAGCACACATGACTTCAGAAAGTGAAGAAGAGACTATGTTTGATATAAAAGAAGAATTCTTTGCTGCTCTCAAAAAATTGGAAAGACTTAGAGAGAAAAATTCAAGCTTGAAAGAACAAATTCAGGAAGATGAAGAAGCAAGAGTGGAAGTTATATAGAACCTTACAGAACTCAAGATTAAGGTAGAAGAAGGAAAGAAGATTGAGCAAGATATGATAGATCTATTGAGAGCCAAGGAAACAGAATGTGGAAGATTGGAAGCAAAAAATTGTTCTCCTAAGGAATAAACTGGAAGGGATCAAGATACTACAAGATACAGAATATGAGAAACAAAAAGAGGAATCAAGCTTCCAAAAGGTAGAAACTTCAAACAAAGAAAAGCAAGCAAAGGGCATCAAAAAGGAAGAAAGCAAATAAGAACCCTGGATAAGGGTTAATCACAAGAAGAAGATGACTTCTTCACGACATCCAAGACCTCCAAACAGGTTACATAATTTCTTCCATGGTCATTGTTTTTCTTGCAATAAATATGGTCATAGAGTCTGCACATTGTACTCATCATGCAAGATACAATAGAAATTTCAATTCCTTTGCACCTCTCATGGATGATGATGTTATATGTTACAAATGCAATAATTTTGGGCACAAGGCTAGATGGTGTAAAATGATATTTCTTGAGTCTAGAAAAACAATTCCAACAACTAGGAAGGATGAAAGAAAGAATGTTAGGGCTAGATCTATGTTAGTACAAATAGCCCTGCATGCTCAAGATAAAGAAGAACAATGGTATCTGGATAGTGGTTGCTCTAGTCACATGACAGGAGACAAAGACAAGTTCATTGTTCTAAAGGAAACAAATAGAGGATCAGTAAGTTTTGGTGATAATGGATCAACAAGGATTGTTGGGAGAGGTACTCTAAGTCTAGACAATGGAAAAACAAAAACAGAGAATGTTTTGTATGTCAAAGGGTTAAAACACAATCTACTGAGTATAAGTCAACTTTGCGATCAAGGATACATGGTTACCTTCCATCCAGGATAGATGTGAGATAAGGAAAATAGAAATAGGAAGAATCATTGCAAATGCAAGAAGGACCCCAAACAACTTATACATGCTCAATGAGATCAAAGGGGAAAAGTGCTTTCTATCACAAGAATATGAGAGCTGGTTGTGGCATAGAAGATTGGGTCATTTGAATTTTGACAACATAGTCAGCATAAGCAATAAATAGGCAGTCAGAGATTTACCCAAAATAAGAAGACCTCAAAACACAATTTGTGCACCTTGTCAACATGGAAAGCAAACTAGGACAACTTACAAACCAAAAGGCTATATGTCATCTGAGCCTTTGAGTCTAATACATACTGATTTGTGTGGTCCTACCAGAACACAAAGTATTCAGGGTGAGAGTTACTTCATGTTGTTTGTAGATGATTATTCCAGAATGGTTTGGGTAACTTTCCTAAAAGAGAAGTCAGAGGCCTTCAAAAAATTTAAAGCATTCAAGAAGTTGGTTGAAAATGAAATAGGCAAAAGGATTAAGTGTCTACGATCCGATAGAGGAGGAGAATTTACTTCAAATGAGTTTGTAGAATTTTGTGAACAACATGGAATCAAGAGAGAGTACTCAACAGCAAGAACTCCCCAACAAAATGGAGTAGTTGAAAGGAAGAACATGACTGTTGAAAACATGGCTAGAGCTATGTTAAATGAATCTAAGTTGTCAGATGGTTTTTGGAAAGAAGTAGTATCTACAGCTGTATACATAATTACTAGGGCTCAATTAAGGGTAAATCATCACAAGACTCCTTATGAGCTTTGGAAAGGAAGACCTGCTACTGTAAAACATTTTAGAATCTTTGGAAGCAAATGTTACATAAGACGGGAAGATCAGAATTTGGGAAAATTTGATCCAAGATGTGATGAGGGAATTTTTCTTGGTTATTCTACAAAGAGCAAGGCTTACAGATGTTACAACAAAAGAACACGCACTATGGTGGAAAGTATGAATGTAACAATTGATGAGAAGATAGATTCCAGAGAACCAGTTCAACAAACTGTATACCAAGAAGATGGATGTTGTCAAGAAGAATTTTGTGAGGAATCAGATAATGATGAAGAAGAAACACAAAGGCTTCTTCCTAAGACTCCTTCCAGGTATGTACAGAAACATCACCCAAAATATCAGATCATCGGGAATCCAGATGAAAGACAGACAAGGAGAAGAATAATAAAACCATCTCAACAAGCAAATTTTTCTTTGCTATCTAAGATTGAGCCAAAATATTTCACTCGAGGCTAGTGAAGATGAATTTTGGGTTAAAGCAATGAATGAGGAATTGGATCAGATAGAGAAGAGCAAAACTTGGGAACTTGTTCCATGACCAAAGGACAAAAATGTGATTGGCACAAAATGGGTCTTCAGAAATAAGTTGAATGAAGATGGACAAGTGGTCAGAAATAAAGCAAGGTTAGTATGCAAAGGGTATGCACAAGTAGAAGGAATTGATTTTGATGAAACCTTTGCTCTAGTTGCATGACTTGAAGCTATAAGGATGTTTTTAGCTTTTGCAAGTTTCAAGAACTTCAAGGTATATCAAATGGATGTCAAGTCAACTTTTCTAAATGGGGTTCTAGAAGAAGAGGTCTACATTGAACAACCAGAGGGATTCATACTAGCAGATACACCAGATCAGGTATGCAGATTGAAAAAGGTATTGTATGGTTTAAAGTAGGCTCCCAGAGCATGGTACTCAAGATTGGATAAGTATCTACAGGAATAGGGATTCAGGAAAGGAATAGCAGATAGTAATTTGTATATCAAAAATGAAGGAAATGATCTTCTAATAGTGGTTGTTTATGTTGATGACATAATTTTTGGGGGAAACAATGACAAGATGTGCAAAGAATTCGCTAAGAATATGCAAAGTGAATTTGAGATGTCTATGCTTGGTGAATTATCCTTCTTTCTTGGTCTTCAAATTTCACAATCATGAAAGGGAGTGTTTCTTTCTCAAGCCAAGTACATCAAGGAGATGTTGAAGAAATTTAGGTTAGAAGATTGCAAACCAGTAAGTACTCCTATGGTCATAGGGTGCAAGTTGAGTAAGGATGATGAATCTCCAGAGGTAGATCATAGACTATACAGATCCATGATTGGTAGCTTATTATATGTCACAGCTACAAGACCAGACATAGTACAGTCAGTGGGATTAGTGGCAAGATTTCAAGCAGCACCTAAGGAAACACATGTGGCAGCAGTAAAAAGAATTTTTAGGTATCTAAAAGGGACTATGGATTTTGGGCTTTGGTATCCCAAAAGTGATAGTTTCACACTCACAACATATACAGATGCATATTGGGCCGACAACATTGATGATAGAAAAAGCACAAGTGGAGGAGCTTTCTTTCTTGGAGAAAGTCTAGTCTCCTGGTTAAGTAAGAAGTAGGGTTCAGTATCACTATCTACAGCAAAGGCAGAATATATTGCAGTAGTAGCTAGTTGTACACAGGTGTTATGGATGAAGAGAACTTTAGAAGACTTCAAGATAAAGCATGATCAGCCCATTCCTATACTATGTGATAATACTAGTGCCATATGTATCTCAAAAAATTTGGTAATGCACTCTAGGACAAAGCACATTCCGATTAAGTATCATTTTCTGAGAGAACAGGTGTCAGATAAATAGGTCAGATTGGAGTATGTCACTACAAAGGAACAGATAGCAGATATTTTTACTAAGCCACTCTCAAAGGAAAATTTTGAGTATCTTCAAGGAAAATTGGGAGTGAGACTCCCACCCTAAAATTAACCACCTCATGTGAAGGTGGGGAGGGGCTAAGCTAAGAGGCTCATTCTTAGCCCCGAGCCCCAAAGGTGACCCTTTGCCATTGATGTCAAAGGGGGAGAGATTTGTGTATTGGGGAGAGACTTGATATGGGGAGATTTGATATTTGAGAGAGCATTGAGCCAGGGGGAGCAATGTCCTAGGGGGAGCAGAAGAAAAAGAAAGGTCAGGTTTCAGTAAAAGGATATGGGTTGCCATCAATGACAAAGGGGGATATTGTTGGACATTTTGAGTCCCTAAGTCAAAGTTGTCATTGATGTCACCATTGATGCCACCTGATGGAGTCATCATTAATACCAAGATTTCAGCATAGAAAATAAAGGCAACAAAGACGGTCAATTGATATTCAACAAGAAGGCAGAAGTTCGAGTAAAACAGTGCAAAAGACAGAAGTTGAAAAGGAGTGATAATATTTATTTTATAAATTATTTAAATTCAGGATGAATTTAAATTTTATAAATAAATATTATAATGGTTAGAAGTGCCATAGTGAAAACCCAAATAAAATAATTGTAATTTTTATTACAATATTTTATATTGCAAAAATGGGTTTATAAAGTCTAAAAATAATAAACCCAAAATATTGGGTTAAAGGTTTAAAGACCAAAGTTTATGTTAATAAATCCAAAGGTTGGATTGAGGGTTTTAATCAAGGCAACGTTTATTTCCAAGAGAAGCGCCGACATCAAACAAAGCAAAGGAAAGTGTCGACGTCATCAAAGACAAGGGAAGCGCCGACGTGTTTAAAATAATGGGAATGCATATTAATACCATGCCAAAGATTGTTTTGAATCACCCTTGCTCGATTTTGAAAGAAAGCACATCGAATTTAATGCAGAGCTCATGATAGTATTTCATATTTTTCATGGGTTGACTTGACGGCGGAAAGGACAAAGGCAAGCGCTTTGGTGTGTTGAATGCCAACAAGGCATCTTGGCCTAGTGGCAAGTGGGCAGCAACTTACGTTTTGGTGTGCACGGTGGTTTGAGTTCGAATCTCGTGGAAGCCTTTGGTGGACGTGTTGAAGGCGCCAAGGAATAGGCGCAAACATTTTATTTTTCAAGGCTTGGGAGGAGTATTGAAGCACGTGGTGCTTCCTCCCTTCCCAACGAGCTTGTAAGCTCGTGTGGTGTTGGCACCATGGGCAAAGACTTGTGTGGACTGCGTTGAGAGTTCGAAACTCTCCAAAGGCAAAGGTACATTTTGTTATTTTATTTTATTAATGCCTAAGTTGGAGGTATAAGGAATTTAGTGGTTAAAGTCTTTGCATTGTGATTAAGGGTGGTTGTTGAGAAATATTGTTAGGAGGTATAAGGAGAATTTTGGTTTTGTTTTCAAGTCTTAAATTTTGCTATTGTGGAATATTGAAAGGTTAAGACTTTGTGGGTGTATGTGAATTTGAATAAAGGGTTTTTTATTATTGTGAGGATATTGTCTATTGTTTAAGTTGGAGTGATAAGGTGTAATTGTGATATTATTTTTGTGATATAAAAATTATCCTCTAACCCTTATTGAGTTTGTCAAAGAAGTAATTGTGAGTGTGGCAGATTTGTAAAGGGTAATTACTCTTCAAGAAAAGGTATGGGCAAAATTCTTCTTTGTTGAGTTAGGTGTTTGGCTTGATT
This sequence comes from Wollemia nobilis, assembly GCA_028583015.1. Lineage (NCBI taxonomy): Eukaryota > Viridiplantae > Streptophyta > Pinopsida > Araucariales > Araucariaceae > Wollemia > Wollemia nobilis. Next base: position 1,524,476 of record JAQPPZ010017217.1, on the reverse strand, counting down.
GAAAATTAAGTTTGGAGTGAAAAGGATTTGATTAGGGTTTCCTTTTCGAAAGTGGTTGAGTTAATGCTTCAAGGTTTTCTGGTTTGAGTGTTGTGATTAAACCTTGTTTTATAAGCATTGTTGTTGAAGCCATTGGTTGTGCAATGAACTTGAACTTGAGTTAGAAAAGAACATGAGTATCATTGTTATGTGAGATTTGTTGTTGAACATTGTTGGATACATTTTGAGTTGGGTGATACATGCTTGGACTAGGGTTTGTGAGAAAGAGTTGTTCCTTGAGGTGATTTGTTGAGGAGAGTTGATTGAGCCTAGTCAAGTGATTGTGTGAAGTGGTTGTTCAAGTTCCATGAAACAAACTATTCTATATTCTAATTTGAGTTGAGATTGAGATTTGAGTATAGAACATATTGAGTCTCTAACAATTCTCTTTATGATTCTATGAGATTGGACAAGTTCTGTGTGGACTTGTTAAGTATATTTGAGGCAAGTCTTTGAGAAGGCTTGTGGACTAATTTTGTGTGAGATTTTGTGGAAGCTTGCAATGCATATTTGAGCAAGTCCTAGAGAGGACTTATTGAGAAGATTTGGACAAGTTCTGAGTGAGCTTGTTGAGCAGATTTGGACAGGTTGTGTGAACCTGTTGAGCAGATTTAGGAGCAAGTTTTGTGTGGACCTGTTGAGCAGATTTGAGAAGGTTCTGAGTGAACCTATTGATAGAGCTTTGGAGGTGACAGAGTATAGAGGATAGAGTCTCAGTGGATAGAGATCCAGCAGCCAAGACAATTGAAGATAGATCTTATGAGTGAGGAGTCTTCAAGTGGAGAGAGATCCACCAGTCAGTGCAATAGAGAGACAAAGTCTTCTAGAAGATCACTAGCCAGAGCTAAAGGGGAAAGAGTTCTCCTATGGATAGAGATCCACGAACCTGATATTTAGGGGATCAGCATCTCCTTTGGACAAAGGTCCATAAAAATTGTAATTGGGAAGGATTCCCAAAATATTATTTGAGAAATATTTAGAAGAAATATTTTTCTGTGGAGGTAGCCCACATTGGGTGAACCACGTTAAAATGATGTCTCTCATGTGTGTGATGCTTTGTGTGATGTTTACTGGTTTATTAATGTTGATGCTACTATTTGGATTAAAAGGGAAAAAATTTATTGTATATTGTTCACCCCCCTCTCAGTATAAGCACATGTTCTTCATAAAATCTCAAGGAATTCTCCTAGAGTGTTTTCTATTACCTTGAAGGTATCTATTTTCCAAAATTTAATGGACAACCCAAAAATCCTAACCCAAAATGGTACTAGGGATAGATTTACATTTTTATGTGAAAGTCCTTCATACCAGTGTGTAAGGAAGAGTCTTTCTCTTCCCATAAACCAAGGACCCACTTTTAATATTTTTTCTCTTTATTGCCTAGAATAAAAAATGGCTAGGAAAAAAACATTTGTGAAGAAAGGATAGAATCACTCTTAGAAACTTCCAAGTCCTATAAATTTATTTTCTCAAGACTGAATCCCCTGGCCAATACCCATTAAATTTACCAAAAACCACTCTATATTGGAATAATGAGGATCTCTCTGAGGTGTGCTCACTAACCTCTACCACTAGATATGATTCTATGGATTTAACTATAAATCCATCCATGGAAAGGAAACTAAAACTCAAAATCTATTGAAATTTACCATAATGTCTTATAGAAAATATAATATTTGATAAAAAATTATAATAATTTACATGCAAAATTTTTAAGATAACGAAGGAAAAAAAACTTATCTAAAAAAATCTATATAGATATAATGTCTTGCTTCATTGAATTCCTAGCCCTTCATTGCTCTTCCCATCATCCCAACCCACCCTAGCTAACAAATATTTGCAATTTCATTTTTTGCAACTTGAAAAATCATCATTACCCTTATTCTGGATGGTTGAATTCATAGGGTTGTATCTCCCTCAATATTACTTGGATTCCTTCATATGACCACTTATTTTAAATCTATTCAAGTTCCACACAAGTTGGTCCAATAATTAGTTGAATCAGATAACCCTTCACGAAGATATGGCTCCTAAAATATGAGATATTTAAAACAAATTCTCTATATAGATGTTCACTTTAAAAATATATAGGTTCTCTTGATGCAATGGAATTATTTATAAAATGAACTCTACCCAAAGGATTTTCAACATGGAACTTCATATCAAATAGTTTGAAATTGATAAAAAATATATATATTAGATGGTCAGTCAATGAGGGGAGTTATGCAAATTTTTGGTTTGATGCTTGGCTGAAGCTTTATCCTCTTATCTCTATCTCAAAATGAAAACCATTGGCTCAAGCATGCCTAGCATGTAAGTTTCTAAAGGTTAAATATTATATTATTATGAGCAAAAACTTAAGATCATGGATTTCTTTTAGTAACCTGGTTGAAGGAGAGGAACTCAAAAAAATTGTAGATAAAATTCAAAAGATGATTCCAAAGTTTTTTGTTTACACGAAAATATGAGTTGGTTTGGAATTTATCAATGGATGGTGGATACTTGATCAAGTTGGGATATGATAATTTAGAAAATTCAAAATTTTCTTCTCCCAAATATTTTCCTTGGAAGATTTTTTGGTCATTAGAGGCTCTCCCTAAGGCCTCAACATTTCTTTGGTTAGCAGTTCAAAGTAAGATTCTTATAGGAGAGAGTCTACAAAGAAGAGGATATTATGGACCCTTCAGATGTGCCTTGTGTGAGAAGGATTTAGAAATATTAGACCATTTAATTCTTCATTATCCATTTGCTCACACCATTTGGGGTTATTTAAAAAAATATGAAATTATATTAGGTAGCTCCATCAACATTGAAAGAGTAAATGTTGGATAAATTATTTTAAAGCTAAAGCATTATGTATTCTTTGGAGGATTGGCACTACCATTATCTATTGGAACTTATGGCTTGAAAGGAATAAAAAAAATTAAAATTAAATCTCAAAATCATGCCCAAGTTTGGAACCGTATTATTATCTCTCTTGTAGAATGTCTATAAATATGGTGCTCATCATGGGAAGTCTCAATTACATAAAAATAAGTGCTAATAACTTGGATATAGGATTTGAACATACATGGAAGAGTCATCTGTGATGGAATTAAAACAAATTATCTACTTAGATCTATGGTAAAATGGAAATGTCTAAAAATTGGATTTATAAAAATTAATTTTGATGGTGCTTCTAAAGGAAATCCAGGAAAAGCTGGTGGAGGTGGTGTTTTTAGAAATAGCAAAGGAAAAATTATCCTCACTTGTTTATAATCATATAAAAATTAGACTAACAATTAAGCATAGGCTATGACACTTCTTACATGGATTAAAATTGCAATAGAAAATGATGGAAATATATTTCAATTGATAACAAAAATGGATGTTGAGACTAGATAACAAATACTATTATTGATGATTTTAATCATCTATTACTAGAGGCAATATCTTGGTAGTGAGTATATTTATAGAGAAGGAAATCAAGTAGCAGATAAATTAGCAAATTATGGTGTTGATCTTCATCCTGGTGAAATTCAAATTTTAGAAGGCAACTAGCAAAGTGATATTTTATGTCTTAATCAAAATAATTTCAAGGAGTTGATTGTGGAAACATAGCACTTTGAGGAATTTGAATATATTTAAGATAAAAAATAAGTGAAAGAAATGTGATAAAAAAGGCATGTTGCAACAAATTTAATAATTTGGTATTTTTATGGGAGTGGCCCCCAATAGAAGCCACATATAACTTATTAACATACATTGGGGGCCACTCCCATCAAAATATCAAAATATTACATTTTTTGCAGCATACTTTTTTATCACAGTTCTCTCACTTCTTTTTCTCTTAAATATATTCTTCAACTTCCTCGAAATGCTATGTTTCCATAATCAACTCCCCATTCAATATGAGGGGACCGGGACACTCATAAAAACTTGTGTAAACTCATTGAAAAAATTTCAACTTCCTCGAAGTGCTATGTTTCCTCAAAGTATTATTGAAAAATTTGATTAACTTATAAGCATTAATTTTGTACTTAGACATGTTTTTTTAAGGACCAAATTTCTATGAATTATTTTCAACTTATCTTTTTATCAAATATATGTTTAGCTTCTTTTTGAGTTGTTACTTTTCATCTATCAATCCGTCATATCATTTTCATATAGAGAAAGTCTCTCTTGACTAGTTGAATTCTAGACTTCTTTGTTACAGTAGAGGTCAACAAGATTGGCTAAATAATTTGCTAGCATATCTTTAGAGATATGTGACATATCCAAGATATTGTCTCTATAAATAATTTGTGATTTAAAAAAGTATTGTTGTTCAAATTTTCTCATCTATTTTAATGATAATTTATGAATATCCCTTGTTTATAGTAAACTTCATTTCAACAAGATCAATACATCAATGCACTTTAGATTAGTGCTTAATTAATCAATATATACCTTTTTTCTTTAAAAACCCCATTTTGATGTTGATGTATTTTCTTTATTTTTGGTTAAAAAATGTCTTTTTTAATTGATTGACAAGATACCAAGTTTATCGCACGACCTTTAATTATTTTGTTTTTATTAAAAAATAAATAGTATGGTGAGCTCAAAATTAAAATCCCAATAGGAATTTTTTCCATTGGCAGATACAAGCTCATGTGGTAATGCATCGGGACTTATTTTTTTAATCTATCTTATTGATAGCCTCCATAATTGTAAAAGCCTAGTGATGGATTTTCTAACATAAATTTTCATCATTGGCAGTCATTTGCAACATGTCAGATGTAGTGGTAGTCTGCTTAAAATATCCCTCAATGGACAACAAGCCCACAAACTACTCCATTTAGACATATGGTAATCACATAAAAGAATTGGGTAGATAGTTCAATAAGGGAAATATTTTGAGGGTATAAAGTTTCCAATAAATAATTGGTTAAGAGAAGTCCCTACAAATAACTCAACTCAGGGATAGTATGAAGGGGTAGTAGTTGGTGTGGTCCCATGGTGGTTTAGCTTGGGAGCAGATCATTGGTCTATGGATGAGGTTTGTAACCCTTTTGAACTTTGGATAAGGCTCAAGATTCATTTCAGATATGTTTTTGGAATTAGGATGGTATTCTGAAATAAGTTGAAAATGTTTGAAAACTGATGGAAATAACCTGAAATTTTATAGTCCTTACAAAGGTGTTTTGTGCAATAGGATTGGTCATGCCCATTGAAAAGTATAAAGTATTTGGAAACTTTTTTGGTCACTTGGTGTAGTGACCAACCAATGTGTGAGAACCCCAATACAAATCTTCAATATAAATTTACAATATCGAAAAATTTACAAAGCACTTTTAGAGTCTTTAGGGTAGACCAATCTCTAATTACCTAAATCTTATTAGGATCAACATGGACTCCATATTTATCAATAATATGCCCAAGGTATTAAATATTTATCATGCCAAATAATCACTTATCCAAATTAGCATATCACTTAAAGTACTTATGAAACATGTTACAAATGTTCCTCTTATATCTTATTATAGATGATAATGTCATCTAAGTAGACTATCACAAATGAGTTGGTTTAGGGATGTAGGATATCATACATCATCCTCATGAGTATGGAAGGTTCATTGGTCAACCTAAAAGTCATAGCCATCCACTCAAATAAACCCTTGAATTTGAGTGTAATATTCCATATGTTAGTGGGTTCTCTGGTTATTTGATGATAACCAAATTTAAGATCATTTTTTTTAAGAACTTTGCACTACTATGCTAGTTTGAGGGAGTGGATAGAAGTTTTTCATAGTGGTTTTATTCAAATATCTATTGATACAAATTCTCCACATTCCATATTTATTTGGATCCAAGATAATTGGATTGCCATATGGTGAAGCACTTGGTCTAATGTGTCCATTTTGAATCAATTCGTAGATATATATCTTGACTTCAAGGATTGTTCTATGATAAAAAAAAGGTGTATTAGATAAAAGAGAACTGGAAACTAAATCAATGGAATGCTTTACCTCATAATGAAGTGGAACCCTAGTTGATGACTTAAACAATTCATCATATTCTACTACAATATGGTCCATTCCCTTTTGTTGCGTAGGGTCTACAATTGATATAGTGACAATCCTCCTACTTTATGGCTTAATCATTAATAAAATGATTTATTTTGTTTTGACTATCATCTTCATGCATTTTTTAGAATTGATTAAGGAATTAGAGGCAGGAAGAGATACCTTTGGTATCCTAGAGTACTAATATTTGATAGTGATAATGATACTTTGGGTCCTAGAATCATATATGCCATACCTCTTCCACAAATTATTGGCCCAAAATCACATCACAAACATCCAAGGGCACAACATCATACAAAAATTTATATTTAAAGGGGTTGATAGCATAAAAGAGGGGACATTGTTGAATGATAGTAATGTTTATCCCCTATTGTAACCACCCAATATTATATGGTTGTGTGTGGTGTGGTAGATAGATTCAAATAATTCACCCCATGAGAAAAAATCAAATTATTTTGACTCCCATATCAATAATGAAATGTAATGGCTTACCCTTGACCCACATTTATGAGAAAAATAGGCATTCCTCTTGTGACTCCTTTGGTGTAGCATGTGTGGTTGTAATTGTCACATTTGATTCAGCTTCTATTATTTGTTTCTTTCTATCCTTAGAATGTGGATGTAGAGGTGATGGTGTAGTGGATGTAGAGGGTTGTGACTCAGCAAACATTGACTAAATTTCTTGCCACTCTTTCCTTGAATATTAGTTTCTCTTATGATAATCACGCCAATTGCCACTCTTGGACTTTAAGGGATTCTTTTCTTAGGAGCATTTTTTTCTACTTCCAAATCTAGTTTTGGGATGATCCCCTTTATCTTGATTCTTTGGAGAGTCACTCTTACCTTTCTTTGGCTAGTACTTAGTGGTCTATTTTTATTATTTGCTCCTCCTTATTTACTATTTTTTTTGTGTTTTTCTCCAATTTGACTACAAGTTTATATGCCTCTCTCAATGCCTTGAATTTAAAGAGGTGTATGTCCTCTCAAATGTACCATTTCCCACTATGATACTTGAGGATTAAATACCTTTTGGTATTTTAAATACATATATTTTCTACCATGGAGTGGAAAACAAATGTATAATCTTAAACAACTTGGTCTTTACCTTAATGTAATTTTTTGCCATTGCATGTATTGGTATTCATAGGCTCCCACAGGATAATATTCTCCCTTTATGGCCTCCATTAAATTATCCACGTGAACACTACTTAGTTTTAATTCTCTTCTATAACCCTATTATAATATGGTTACCACCAATTTTCAATAGGTAATGAAGCTTTCAAGAGTGCAAAATGATTTTCTCACTATTGGTGAATGTATTTATAAATATGTATGAAGATAACTTATCCAACCATTTTCCTTGGGCATCAACATTAATTTTTCCTTTAAAGGTAGTACTACAAAAATTCACCTACACCTTAACATTGAATGGTGTTAGGGCAATGAGAGGTTGTGTGGAAAAGGTTGTAGAACTTGCAACAGAGATTCATTGAATAATTTGAGCAAATTGGTCCATCATATCATTCTTTTATTTCATGAGTTGCATGTGACATGCTACTCATTATTTTGGTATCTAATTAATATTATGCTTGATATGACCAATGGAAATCCTATAGGCTAGATAATTTTCCATATGAATTTTATAATGTTATTTGGTTAATGTTAGGCCTTGATTTCCATTATATGTATCTTGAAGCTTTTTATTCTAACTTCACTATCACCATTATCAATGCTAAAAATATTATATTTATCCATTGGAGAAGAGACTTAATCACTATACATAGGCTCATTACTTTTCTTAATGTCTCATATAAGATTAGTAAAATAAATTTGGTTATGCATATATGCAATATGTTGTAACTTATCATATTACCTAAATAGACAAGATTTATTCACAGTTGTAGTATTATTTCAATATGGGAAGGTATGGATTGGGATTTTCAATTTGCATAATATTTTTTTATAGACTTTGAAAAATCCAATAATATTATTTTTGGATACATTCCTCATCCAATAAGTGCATAAAAAAGGGTAATTATAGACACCCATTTTTTAGCACATCATCAAAGTCTCCAAACATATCAACATCTTCATCAACCAATCAATCAAGCATCCAAACCATGCCAATTATCTTCAATATAAAATTAAGAGCATTTATTGCTCCAAAAGTGAAAGTGTTAGGACCTATGCAATAGCATCAATAGAAATTCTACTCCTTGGTAGCACTTTTGCACAACTTTGAAATTTTTATCATTTCCTTCCCAAACTAATCAACAACTATCATCTCAACATTAGCACTATCAACACTATTGACTTTAATATCATTGACTACTAGACTTTAAAAGGGAAAAGGTTGATAGTTAGTACCTTCCAAGATGCCCACCAAAACTGGATCTAATTACATAAGTCTAATTTGCAACCTCAATAAAAATCCAAAGCCCAAATTTTTTAATTTATATTTTCCACCCATTATTTGCATGTTGAACCATTTTCAAATTATTTCCTTCAAAAATCCCATCAAATTCAATGCAGTTACTTTAATAATCCATGGTTCCCTATAAATCCATCACTTGGGGAAACCCAATCCATCATATTTTAATCATAGCCAAAATTTATCAAAATTATATTATCATCTTTAGAAGGCAACTACAATTTGTCAAATAAAATGTGGATCTTATGCAATTGTGAAGCTTTCAATCATCTCAAGTAATAAGTAAGCTCATCTATCTTATCACAACAAGGGAATATCAACCTAGGCTTATTGAGTCTACAAGCTTGCTTGGTTGTGCTCTCTTCCATCTTGGCTCTATCATATCTTTAATTTATAGCTTCATAATCATCTAATCATTGTACACTAATCTTGTATGCATATTCACATAGTATATCTACTTTTCATTTTATTTCATTACATCATTATCTTACATATTTTTATAATAAATTAACTTATCATATCATCTCTATCAGGGTCCATGCATCTCCTAGTCAAGGATCCTTGTTGCAAAAATTTATAAAATCATAAATGCCTTATCCAAGCTCGTTCTTCTATATCCATAGGCAAAAGTGTTGCTAAATTATAAGTTTAGTGGAACTATCACTCTATTTTTGATACAGTAAAAACGGAGTTCATAGTCATAGAAAGTGAAAGTGCTTCTAGTTAGTAAAAGTGTTGGCATTGTTATCACTCACCCAATGGCACTTTAACCACTAAGCACATAGTCATTGTTTCATAATTCTATAGCTTTTTATCTCATATTTTTAATGGTGTCTAATGTTGGTTAAGGGAACCATACACTCCCCTCAAATCTAGGCATATTCCTTTGCTACTAATCTACTTTTTGTCTATTTTGTGTGCTATAAAAGTGTCATAAAAAAGCAATAGTGCCAACAACACTTTTATGGATCGACAACACTTCTATCAATAGCACTTTTGTAGAACAAAAATAATTTTTCCCTTGAGTTAGAAATCATGTTTCAAGTTTTAGTATTTTGTTTTTAACACTCTATATCATAGATTGTATTATACCTATTTTACATTTTCTTCTATTTTAGTATTATTATTTTTTATCCATTAAAGGAAAAGGAAAAAGAAAAAAAAAATAATCTAGTATTACTATTGTTAGGTAACCAAATTTAATCTTGCATAACATCAAATAAAATCATGATAGGCACATTAGAGCTTGCTTGTTGCATAATCCTCTCAAATTCTTACTCTAAAAGGAAGAACATTTTTCATTTAACATTAAAATATAAAATTATTTAGTTTATCAAGACATATTTGTTATATTTCTTGATGCATTCATAGCTATCATAGGACTAGATTAAGTTCAATCTTGTTAAAGGAAATCTTAGGAGAAACATAGGTATTCTTTAACTCAATGCATATAACCATAGACTTAGGCTCACAAACTACCCCTATCCTTGAGCTGAGAGAGGAGAAGGTGCAATGGATCCCTTAAGAGGTCCTCAACAAATTTTTCCCAGCTCACATTACTAGTTTGCTTATATACTCATGTTTTGGTTTATTACACTCTTTATAAAATGAAGAGAGATAACAATGTTATGTTCATTACCTCATAGTAGGAATCCCAACTTATATCTTGGGAAGTGGACACCCTTAATCATGTAGTATGGATTCCTTTTTTTAATTTTGATAGGAATCCTATTGAAGTAGTTAACATTCATGTTCCTTCCCAAGGGAGATATTGAAAAATTGTCTTTGGTTTACTTATTCTAAGTAGTAGCAAGGTTCCCAACAAGGTGTTGAAATAATTGGATCAATCTATGCTCTCAAAGTAACACACTTTTTTCACATAATTCATATAGTAAATTTAATTCTCACTTTCATATATCATATGGATAGTGCACAAATCATTCTATTATTTAATATAAAATAGAATGGTCAAATCATCTTCCATGATACTATAAGTCCTAGTTTTATTTCAATATTTTTTATTTTAACCACTCCTCCATACTCTTTCACATCTAAACAATCTTATTATTTTTTTTTCTAAAATTAGTAAATGAATCAAATGGTAGAATGATTCCAAGCTAGAACCTCCATGCTCTTGCTTATTTTTTAATCCAAACTAGCATTATTTTGGCATTATGTTAATTCTTCCTTACATAAATAATTTGCTTATCCTTCTAATACTTAGAAATAAATGTTTTTAAATGAATCCCTTCAAAATCAAGTAGTTGGTTGTAACATCAACTCAAACATGTTGAAATTCATGTTGTGTATGGATCACAAATTAAATCTCATGTTCACTGGCTTCATATAGGGACAATAATTCCAAAAAAGTTTTTCATTTCCTTGACAAACATAATCGAGTTGCTTATATTCAATCCTTTCAAGAAGCAAAATAATACCTCATTAGTAGAACTAGCATTATGACTACATTTGTCATCACTACAAATAGGTATTTATCTCTCATCATCTTACTTATGAGTGAGAACATGATCATAAGGATTACATCTAGATGTTGCTCAATAAGCCCATAGATTCTCAATGAGTTGTATGTGATTTTCTACTTACTATTCTAGGATCTAATTAATATTATTCTTTAGATGGCCAATGGAAATCTTGTAGCCTAAATAAGTTTCCATATAAATATTATAATATTATTTGGTTAATGCTATGCCTTGATTTCCATTATATGTATCTTGAATATTTTAATTCTAACTCCACTATCACCATTATCAATGCTAAAAATATTAAATTCATCCACAAGAGAAGAGAACTTATCACTAGATACAAGATCATTACTTTGCTTAATGTCTCATATAAGATTAGTACAAGAAATTTGGCTATGCAAATACACAATTGTTGTCACTTGTCATTTTACCTAAATAGGTAAGATTTATTTGTAGTTGTAGAAATATTTTAATGTGGGAAGGTATGGATTGGGCTTGTCAAGTTGCATAACAATATTTTTTTAATTAGACTGAAAAATCCTATGAACACCTCAAACATGTGCTTAAATTTGGTCATGTTATAAGCTCTATGAAATGGGTAACATTTCATAAAGTCAATGCATATATTATTTGTCCTGACAGAGACACCACAATGGCAAAAATCATTGGGCTTTCCTAATAGAGACCCACATTCAATTCACGAGAAGGGTGGCCCCGATATACCCCCAACTTTTCAACCTATTTAAAAAAAATGCAAATGTTATTTGCTAAAAATTCTAAAATACTCTTTTAGTCATACAAAATATGATCTACTTAAGTTTTTATATTGTGTTTATCACATTTTCCTTTGCTCTTACATTGTATGTTATAGCCATTAAGGATTTTCACTATTTGCATACCCATCATGCTTCTGTAATTCTAGTTAGGGGATATCCTTCCTTGGTAATTCAACACAAATCACTAATAAACAATTTGTAAATAACTTATTCCTCAAATTAGATAAACATGAAGTTTCTTCCAAAAATGGGTTACCTTAATATTTTCTAGTATTCTTTAGGTTCAAGTATTTAATAATAGAAAACTCTTTGCTATAACATATTTAATCGATTTTTTCTTGATTGGTTTGAGGATTAAATATTTTTAGCCAAGGAAGATGTTTACAATTCTTGAAATTTCATTTTATTATCTAGAAACCCTTATTAAATATGAAAATATATTTTTGAACGAGTGAAATCAAAGCATTCTTACTAGATAACCAAAGAATATTTCTAGTTAGAATTTTTTTATTTTTTTCTAAAATTTAGGCAACTACTCATGCCTACTATTTTTTTGTTGGGTTCCTTCTATAGATATTTTCTAGAAAGTAAATTTTGATTCACATTTTGTTCTAAATGGGTGGTTTGAGTGCTCCATGAAGATAAACCTAAGAATATTTTTCTTTAGTGTATCACTTCGAAAAGCATCTACAGTTGGAAATATTGGAAGGAAATAAGAGTAAAAATGGATTGCAATACTTGTTATTGGATCTTGTCCCAATAAAAATTATTTAAGTATTTTGTGACCAAAAGAGTTTGGAAATATTGAAAAGTTTGTGATTATAACCTATTTGAACATTAATTTCCTTCTTGAAAGGTGGTAAATATAATTGACTGAATTAATAGCATTTGATGTCTTTGTTAACTCATTAATTATAATGAAAATAATGAACTTTTATAACGAAAAAATCTAAAATAGCATTAGATCAACAATTTAAATTTTTTTAACTTTCAATGAGGATAAATATGTTTAAATATTGCTAAACAACACATACATAATTATTAATTGGTATAATATTAATATACAATCAATAATATAATAAATGTGGGGATGGTATCAAATCACATATAACTAATAACAAATATGTAAACCTTTTCCTTTTATACACTCTAACCACTAAGTTTATAATTCATTTTATCTAAGAAACCATAAACATCTTAGATCCTATGGATAAAAGGACCAATCTACCAATCAATGTGGGTTCACGTAACTACAAGGAAAATGATATATATCCTCACAAGTAGTATACAATATACCAATTAATATGGCCATCATTCTTGGTAGGAGGTTATCTTCCACAAACATAATTAAAAGAAACTATAGCCACGAAATTCAGACCTAATTGAAGTGATGGAATTATTTAAGATAGAGTCAAATAATGCCCATCCTTGTGCTCTTTTCTTCAAACATTTGAAATATTAAGTAATGACCAAAATATTTTTTTTCCATCAAATATCATGTTTTTATTGTTCCATTGATAAATAAAATAGATGCCATTAACAATTTAATATAAATAAAATTTCTTAATAAATAGTGAAATTAATAGATCAACCAGGTAGATGAAGTACTTTGTGGTTGTTGTGGAGTTAACGACAATATTTTTGCCCTAGAAGGATCTAATGGGGATGCCTCCAGATCCTCTCCTAAATAGATACAGTTCCTTTGCAAATTTTTTGAAGGAAAAATGTCCAATAGAGACTAAAGAAGCATAAAAAACTACACTAAAAATGCTCTTTGTGATTGTTGGAAAAAGATCAAAATCTTATTGAGATAATGGATGCTTGCCACAATTATAATCAAGGCCAAATATCATCATTGAGCATAGTATAGTAGAATAAATAATATTATATAGAGCCAAGCATGACCTAATTTGTAAATTCATGGGTACTTGCCCTACCTTAATTTTTCATTCATTGATTTGACAGAACTAGGAGCCTCTTGGTGAGTATTCTTTATGGTTTATTAGTAATAGATATTTTATTGTTAGTTTTTCCTCACTTGCCAATAAAAATAGGGATTTTAAATTAGAAAAGAGGAATCATGGTCTGGTAGGATTATTTTTTCAGCCCTAGAGAGTGGGATTTGATCCCCTAATTGAACCCACTACTATCCCTATTTGGGTCTATTTGTATGCCCAAATAAAGTTCTATAGTGATTAGGTATTAGAAATAATTGGTAATTTCCTTGGAATATATTTAGGTGTTTCTAGAGGTATAGTGGAAGGAAACATAATCGTTTGTGCTATATTATGTGTGGAAATCGATTTCATCCAACCTTTGTCAATAGAGGTGGAACTCAAACTTATAGGACTATCTTGGATTCAACAATTGGATTGTGAGGCTTTATCTTTTAGGTGTAGAGTTTACCACATATATGGGAATTTAGCTCGATCTTACCTGAACAATATGATCACAAAAATGGAGGCTCCTATAGGAATGTCAAAACTTCCTAAGTAGGGTAAGTCTATAATAAAAAAAGAAGTAGCTAGCATTTTTGGAGGAGAAGCACATGGAGATGGTTTTGAATGCCCCAAAATAAATATAAGGTAAAACAAATAATATGGTAAAGAGTAAACCCATCCCAAGCCCTCAAATAGATATGAGATATTAAAGACACTAGTGGAGTAGGAAGAATAACAACTCATGGAATGTGTGGATGTGAATAATGAAAACAACAACTATGTTCAAGCCCCTCTTTTAGCCCCTCCTATCCTAGAGCAAGTAATAGAGTGCAGTAAGTTACCACAATTAGAGATTGCAAGGGTATTGATAGTGCATAACTAGGAGCAATTAGTAATATAGGATGTCATCATGGGTGTGGTAGAAAAGAATAGAGAAAATTAAATTCTAGGGATAAGCTAGGTGGAGAAGAGATAAAAAAATATCAAGTCTCAAGGAATGGGTAGAAAATAAAATAACAAATTGATAGCATCTCAAGGAGATAAACTAATCATTAAGGGATCAGTGAGACCAATAGACTCTTATTGATCTTAAGGTAATCAATTATTGTACAATCATGGAATATTAAGGGTTTAAATAACAAAACCCATCAATTTTTTGTTTGAATACTCTTAGAGAAAAGTAAAATAGATTTTTTGCTTATCTAGGAGATAAAAATATTGTTGGATCTCATGTATAAAATAGTTAATAGACTTTGGAAGGGTGTTGGTCATATGGAAGTAGCTACCCAAGGGACCTCTATGGGATAGTTACCTTTTGGAAATATATTGAATGGACAACAATAGAACATACATCTTGGAGGAGTGTCCTCATATCGCATTGTAGGAACAATGTGATAGCTAAGTAGGTTTCACAAATTTCTATGGGGCTCAAAATCTAGATGGTCAGATTCATCAATGGAAAGTAATACATAATATGAGAGTCTTGAGGGAGGAGTTAGACTAGAATTTTGTTGGGGATTTTAATGCTAAATTATCATCTAGATATTAGGAAGGGGGAACCCCAATTTTAGACCCAAGAGATTGGTTTATGATTGCCTATGTCCATGCATTACACTTGATATATATTAAATATCCTAGAACCAACTATACTTGGACTAATAAGAGGGAGAATTATAGCAAGAAGGTGAAGTTAGACCATTTTTGGATTTAGAGGAGGTATTTGTGAAATGGAATCTAAAATTTCGTATATTGGAGGGTTTAGTTTCTGATCACTTCCCCATTATGTTGGAAGGGGGGATCAAGACAAGGCAACATCACAAACCATTCATATTTGAAGACTTCTAATTACAAAAAGAGAAATTTTGAAAGAAAATATTATAGTGGTGGTAAGAGAGATGACTGGAATATGGTACAACAATTTTTAGATTCCACAAGTAACTTCATTATGTCAAGGATCAATTGAAATAATGCAGGAGATCTAACAAGTCAAAATTTCAAGCCCAAAGAGCTCCATTGGTGGACAGATGAGATGAGGTGCAAAACATCTTTAGGAAAGAAATAATTACAAAGTAGCTCAAATAAGAGGATGATGAATTGCATAAAATAGTTGAGGACATTGACAACTAGGAGGAGATCTATTGGAAATAGAGAGCAAGAACCACTTCATTTTTAGAAGGTGATAGAAACACCAGATTTTTCATTGGGTTGTTTATGCTAAGAGATATATGAACAAGATGGAAGATCTCCAAGATGAGAATAGGCACTTCTTTTATACGATCACATATATGCATTTTCATTAAATGGATCAGTTTGATAAATTGTTTGAGGGCATGGTGCAAGGTGAGGAGGTTCATAAAGAAGTTCTTGTTGTCATACCATCTATTATCTTTAAAGAACAAAATCATACCCTACTTAAACCCATTATAGAGAAGATCTAAAGAAGGTAGTCTTTGAAATTACTATGGCAAAAATGATAGGTCCATATGGCTTCCTAATAAAGTTCTTTCATACCTTCTAGGACAACTTGGAGGAGGATGTAATGGTTGTTATAGAGTTCAAATATAGTAAAATAATACTTGAAGAATTAAATCATACATTCATTGCATTAATTCTAAAAAGGAAGGAGGGGTGCATATTTTAGATTACAACCTATTGTCTTATGCAATGTCATATATAAAATAATCATGAAGGTAATGGTTGAGTGGCTAAAACCTCTCATAGACAACATTATCTCCTCAAAGCAAGGGGATTTTATAGAGAGCAAGAAGATCTTGGATGGTGTAGTTCTAGCTCAAGAGGTAATCCACTTAATGCAAATACTTGGCATAGGGAAATGTTCATAAAATTAGATATGCCAAAGGCTTATGATAAGGTGGAGTGGAGCTTCTTGTCAAGGATGATGGTAGCCTTCAATTTATCTTAGTATTATATAAAATGGGTTATGAGTTGTGTCTCTACTCTAAAATACTCAGTGTTAATCAATGTTATTTCCTCACAACCATTTGGAGCCACTCAAGGCCTTTGTTAGGGATATCCTTGTTCCCCTTATATTTTTCAAATACTGGTTGAAGGCTTCGGTAGACTCATCTTGAGGAGAAGATAATAGGGTTTTCTAATAGGTATCAAGGTGGGTGAGGAGGTTTTGACTTACCTACAATTTATGGATGACATAGGATTGGTGGGAGTGGCCAACATTAGGGAAGCAATAATGACCAGAGATACTCTTAATATTTACCTTAGGGTCACAAATCAAGTCATCAATGATAAGAAATCTAAAGTGGTATTCTTCAATCTTAATCAAAGACTTCAAAACCAAATTTTAGAAATCTTGTGATTCATGAGGACTTCTCTCCCAATGGTCTATTTGGGGGTCCCATTTGCATTTTAAAAAACTAAAGATAGTTATCTCGAGGAATATTTTGGATCGTATCAAATAAAGAATTAACCATTGGTCTAACAAATGATTAAACTTTGGATGTGTATTAACTTTTTTACAGTCATTCATTCAAGCCATGATAATTTATAAATTTTCTATCCTTGTATCCCCACATACCATATGGAAATATTTGGACAAGATGGCTAGAAAATTTCTATGGGGAGTAGTACAAGAGAGAGGAAATGGGCATTAATAGGTTGAGAGAAAGTAATCCATCCCAAGGCAAAGGTAGGTTTTGGATTGAGGAGATCAAAACTAAATAATAATGGTTAGGCTAGAAATATTTATTCGAGGTGGATCCCCCAACCCACTTCTTTATTCAATAGAGTTTTAACTAGTAAGTATTTGGGACAGGTGAACCCAAAATAAGTGATTTGTTTCCCTTTGGATGATAATGGGTCCCTAGTGTGGTAGGATCTAAAGTTAGAATCTCAAGTAGTAAAAGATGGATTATTTTTTAAATTAGGGAGAGGGGAGAAGGCACAATTTTGGATAGATTCATGGGATCAATACCCACCTATTATTGTTGAATTCCAAGAACTAAAACCAATAAAAATAACCATGGAAAGTAGGTTTGGATCAATATTGAAAGTTATTTCAATACCAATCAACTAGGGGATTATAGTTTTAAGCAATTTAAGAAGTTGGATGAGTGGCCAATTCCAATCCCTCTAAAATTGACATCCATCATGACTAAAATCTTGGTAGAAATATTTCTCATAGGTAGATATGAGGAGGATGAATTAGATTTGGGTTACGGGAGCCTTGGAGTATACATAGTGAAGGATAGATATGATAATATCCTTCTAGAACCTCCTCATGCATATCAAATTGAGGATTGGATAAAAATTTGGTAGTCCAAGGGTTGGCCAAAAGTAAACTTTTTTGCCTAGCAATTCATATACAATGGAATTCTTACTTTTGATAATCTAATATGTAGGAAAATTATTAGTCCATACCAATATGTTTTATGCTATAAAAGTGAGAAAACATCTAACCACTTGATGTTTGAGTGTTCGTTCAAACACCAAATCTAGGAGTGATGGTTTTTAGATTATAAAATCTAATCCATTGGTGATTTGAATTGGATTAATATTTAAGAATTATGGAAGAGGGGTATTTTTGAATTTGGATCTCTTCATATTGGGTGGAAGCTTGGATTTTGTTAGCAAGCATTTTTGGAGAGAAATGGCAATTCTTTTAGAGAAACTTTTTCATCCTTAGATGGCACGTGGGAGGTCATTTGGAGAAAATTCATGGAAATTATGGTAGTGTATGCTAAATATGAAACTCATACTAATATAGAGACGATGGAGAATCAAGTGAAAGTGCAAGAGGGGTAGGACAAAGCTAGCTAGAAAATACCCCCAAAATTTTGGATTAAAATTAATTCTAATGGAGCTGCAAAAGGCAATCTAGATAGAGTTGGAATTGGAGTGATCTGTAGGAATCATGTTGGAATAGTGCTCTATTAGGAATTGCAAGGCCTAGGTAGGGCCACGAACAATGAAGCAAAAGCCTTAGCTATCAAATTTGCTTCTATTTGGGTGGTAAGACAAGGTTATAGGAGGATAATCATAAAATCATATTCTCAAATCTTGGTAGGAGCTTTCGATTGCATGAGAAATTTTGTGTTGGAGACATG
The DNA here is from genome assembly GCA_028583015.1 of Wollemia nobilis. Lineage (NCBI taxonomy): Eukaryota > Viridiplantae > Streptophyta > Pinopsida > Araucariales > Araucariaceae > Wollemia > Wollemia nobilis. Next base: position 1,505,682 of record JAQPPZ010017217.1, on the reverse strand, counting down.
GAGGTTGAGGACTCTTGTAACCCAAATTAAGAAGTTGTGGAGGGAATTGGATTATGTGATTTCAAATTATATGGGTAGAACTTTGAATAAAGTGGTAAACTTCCTAGCTAAGACATGTACTGAGGAGGTATGGGTTTAGTGATATAGTGGCATATCTATTGAAGATGAGAGGATTAGGCAGGTTGGTGAGAAAATTTAGTGTTTGGCTAATTTGAACAACCATTGCAAACATATAGTTTAGGCAATTTGGCTCCAATGCAGATTTCTTTTAGTGTTGTAATCAAAAGTGGTTAGTTCTTAGGATCTTGGGTTTTAGAGTTATGGAAGTTTGTTGGAAAGTTAAAAGGAATAAAAGGATACTCTTGTTGGCTAAGGCTAGGAGGAGTCTCGTCCCAACTTGTAAATAATTTTGTTTTAACATATTTTTTTCAAATTATTTTTCAAAAAAAATAGTAAATTTTATAGACTTTTAAATGTTATTTTATTTTAAAGTCAATGGGACCCCTGACCCTCAAAGGAATCGAATTGGGCTAACCAATTGAAAAAAACTCAACCACTAACAACCAATATATCCCCTTCTATGTACGTTGTGGTTTGAACCTAGGTCTCCCAAAAGAGACTCCAAAGCCCTAACCACTATGCTATCCTGGGTGGACAAAAAAGTTTGAGTAAAGCACAAGTTTTTATGACGGGTCTCATTAACCTTGTACTAAAGAATTTTGAGTTAAAAATGTAGGTTCTTATGAGGTATTTTAGTCCCCCCACATAGAGGTTTTATCTTGAGTCTCTTGAATGAAAATCCAAGGACTTAACACTACAATATCCCTCCTAAGACAAATTTTTAGGGTAAATCATAGGTTTTAGAAAAGTTCCTAGTCTCTTATGTAATGGTTTAAATGTGTGTCTCTAAATGAGAACCCAAAGACATACCACTGCAGTATCCCAAAAAGAATATAATTTTTTTTAGTTAAATAAGGTTTTTTATGAGGGGTCCCAATCCCCTCATATCAGGGTTTGAATTATATCTCCTATATGAAAACCCAAGGACTTACCACCACGGTATCCCTCTCAAGACCAATATTTTGAGTTTAAAACATGTATTTTTTATGAAGGGTCTTGGCCCCCTCATACTCGGGTTAGAACTTGGATATCCTAAATGAAAACCCAAATATATACCACTATGATATCCTCATGGTATAAAATATTAAATTAGAAAATACAAATTTTTATAAGGGATCTCAGTCTCCTCATATCGGGGTTTGAACTTAGGTCTCTTGAATGAAAACCCAAGGACTTGCCACTATGATATCCCTATCAAGACTAAATTTTGAGTTAAAAATATGGGTTTTTATGAGGGGTCCCAGTTCCCTTGAGGTTTGAACTTGGGTCACTTGAATGAAAACTTAAAGACTTATCCCTCATGGAACAAAAATTTTAGGGTAAAGCATGAGTTTTTCTTTTGAAAGGTGGTCTTAGTTCTTTTATACCATGTTTGAACTTGTTTTTTTAAAGGGGTTCCCAGTCCTCTCATACCAAGATTTGAACTTAGTTTTTTTAAAGAGAATCCTAGTCCCCTCATACCATGATTTGAACTTGGATCTCTTGGATAAAATCCAAAAGACATGCGACTACTGCATCCCTCCCAAGACCCTTTCAAAATTACTATATAATATGTGGGGTGTGTATGAGCAAACTTATTACTCATATATTTACACATAAAAATTTATATTTATTTATATATTTATATATATTAATAAAATTAATATCAATATATATAAATAAAAAATAATACAATTTTGAAAAAACAAATATTTAATTTGAAAGATAAAAGTAGAAAAATTGTGTTAAATTTCCTATTGATAAGCTCAGCTCTCCCCCTTATGAGAGGTCATGGTAGGATGGAGATGCCCATCCTTAAGCATCAATCATAGTGGTTTCTCACACTAGCCAAATCTAAAATATAAAATCCCAGGGGAAAAATGCAATGGTTCGGGCTTTGGCTCTTCTTTGAGAGGTTCAAAGCTAACTCGTTATGTGTGTGTGTGGTTGTGTTAAATTTCCTATTGATAATCTCAATTCTCTCCTTTATGAGAGGTCATGTCGGGATTATGATCGTCAACCCTTAGCGTTGGTTGTAGGGGTTTCTCGCACTCACCAAATTTAAAAAATATATATTTAAGTGTAAATAAGGAACACATTAAATAAATACATTTTAGGTGATAAAAAATTATGGACTTGTAGTATGGAGACCTTCATTGAAATTTTAACAAATTATAGGGATAATTATCAAAATTATTTTGTATCAATAACACAAATAGACTTGTTGAAATACTATGGTAACAAAATATTATGTAATATGGTGGAACACTTTTTTAATCATATATAACTTATATTAATTTGCAAGCTTAGATTCCAATTATCTTTCTTTGGAATCCTTTTCCCTTGTTGGAAAACTTGGAGGCCAAAGGCCTGATTTAGACACAATCATAAGATGTGCTTTTTCCAAATCGAAATCCAAAGGATGTTTGGAAAACTTTGGGCTTTCCAATGGCTTCTTTGGAATCAAACTCAATAACCAAGATGACGTGAATTGTATCCTCACTAGTGGTCCCTGGTTTCTGGGTAGGAAAAGTGTCTTTCTCAGGTGGTGGTCTCCTGATTTCAATCTTGATTTCCAAAGTATTAACTATGCACCAATCTGGGTTCAGCTTCCAAATTTTCCTTGGCACATTTGGCATGAAGACATCCTTAGTGCCATCACTAAAACCATTGGAAACTTAGTTGCTATTGACCGTGCTACTTTGGCTCAAAAAAGGATTATTGTTGCTCGTATTTGTGTCAATGCAAATTTATATTTCGCTCTTCCTACTTTTGTGAAGTTGTAATATGATTCCTTCTACAAGAAGTAAGCCATTGAATATGAAAATAAGCCTCCTTTTTGCATTGAATGTCAGACTTAGGGGCATCTTAAAGCCCAATACCCTTCGTTGAAGGCTAAGGAGGAATTCAACTCTCAAAAACAAAAGGACAATGCTCCCTTTTCCAAAATTGAGAAAAGGAAATACCCTTTGTCCAAAGGGCCTTTTTTCTGTCCGATCAGATCCTAGAAGATTCTCAATAACAAGAATAATCTTCTTCAAGGAGACACCTCTCATGAGCCACAACTTCCTTCTCATGTTGATGCTAAAGGCAAGATGGTCTCCACTTCTGGTCATGGCAAGGATAAAAAAGAGGTAAGTTCCTTTTTTTCCCTCCAAAATAAGTATCAAATTTTATCTGATTTGCCATCTAAGAAAGTTGTGAATGAATTGATTGCTTAGAATTCTGGTCCTATATCTATTCCTTCTTCTTCCCCAAAATTTAGGTGAGAAAATTCACCTGTTCCATCCACTATTGCTAATACTCCTATTAAGTCCCCCTTACAAGGGATTGCAGGTGTCGATTCCCCTTCTGTTGAACCTCTTCCTAAAATTTCTACTAATGTTTGTGCTCAGACCCTCATTGAGGAAGTTGTCATTCCCACCTATTTCTTCAAATCCTCAAGTCCTATGATTCAAAGAATTAATTCTCACAACTTTAGCCCAAAGCAAACAATAATTCATAAAAAATCCCCAATTGACTATGGAGGAGAGAAAAAGAAATGTAGAATATCCAATGCTGACCATTGGAAATAGAGATTAGAAGATGAAATTGCTAATGGCATTCATAAAACCCTATTTTCCATAGGGATAAACTAGAGCAAGGAAGACACAAAAAGCACCAAACCTCCCCAAAACCAAGGAAAGAGAGTCAAAAGAGATCCAAAATCGTCCAAATGAAAATCCTCTCATGGAATGTGAGATGTCTTAATGGTGTGGCTAAACAAAGGCTAGCCAAGTCATTGAGAAAATAAATCAATCCTTCCATTTTCCTAATGCAAGAAACCAAATTTGGTGATAATATTGCCAAGTCTGTCTACAATAAATTATGGAAGAACAGTGAACTCATCTTCTACAATGCTAGGGGGGCTTCAGGTGGTCTCATTTACCTTTGTAACCCTTCACTCCTTGAGGGTAGATTGATTCATTCCAATGAGGAATCTACTAGTATTCTTATTTTTTTTATAAAGATTCAAATTCCCCTTAGGTCCTCACCAATGTTTATGCTCCAAATTCCATCTTGGGTAGATCTAAGTTATGGGAATACCTATCTTCAATTATTAATGCCTTTTCAAATCTCCCTTGGATCCTTTCCAAATATTTTAATACTTCCTTGTTTCCTTCATATAAAATAGGAGGGGTAGGTTCCTTTACCAAAAGTATGGATGATTTTAAAGATTTTGTTAACCTCAATAACTTTATGGATGTGAACTTAAAATGAAATCAATTTACCTGGTCTAATAGAAGAAGTGGTAGTCAGCTAATACAAGTGAAACTTGATAGAGTTCTTTTTTCTCAGGAAGCTTTTGTCCTTTGGGGGATTCCATTCTTCAATCTCTTCTGAATATTGGGTCTAACCACAACCCTATTCTCCTAGACATAAATAATCCTAAAATCTTTAGAATTCCCTTAATAATTGAAGCAATGTGGATGCAACATTCTGATTTCAGGGACATAATTATACAGTGGTGGCAAACAAATTTTCAAGGATCTCCTTCATATAGGTTGGGGAAAAATCTCAAATTGATCAAAGAAAATATCAAAATTTGGAACAGGGATATTTTTGGAAATATTTTTTAGAATAAACAAGAAAATAAAAATTGTCTTGCTGCAATTTAGACATTCAAGAAAGCCACTAATGCAATGTTGAGCAAAGAAGTGAAGAAAGAAATATTTTGTCCCATATCACAACATCCTCCAATGCGAAGAAACATTTTGGAGGCAGAAATCCTAAGCTATTTGGCTTAAATAAGGTGACTCCAACACTAAATTTTTTCATGTTTCTACCATGAGAAATAAAAGTAACAATAGAATCAACGAAATTCATTGCTAGGATGGATGAATCATCTCAGATATAAAGGAGATTAGAGTTGAAGATATTTCTCATTTCATGGATCTTCTTAAAAACCCTATGGATGTTAGCTCAGGTGAGGCCAAGGACTTCCTATTTCAATATATTCCCCATTCTATTTTCAAAGATATTAATTTTAAGTTTATTTTTTGCCTTTTCGATGAAGAAATCAAGCATGCTCTGTTTTCCATGAAACCAGACAAAGCTCCTAGCCCTGATGGATTCTCTCCTAGATTCTTCCAATATTTTTGGGACTTCATTGGACCTGATGTGTGCGAAGCTATCAAGGATATTCAGAACTCCAAAATTATTCCTTGAAGCTTCAATTCTACCTTTATTGCCCTTATTCTAAAAATTCCTAATGCCAAATATTTCAATGACTTCATGCCCATTAGTCTATGTAATGTTGTTTATAAAATCCTAACTAAGGCCTTAGCTAATCGAATGAGGGATGTCATGCCCCTCATAATTAACCATTGCCAATGAAGTTCAGTCTGAGGTAGATCCATCCTTGATGGTATAATTTCTATCCATGAAGCCCTCCATTCTACTTCCTTCACCAAAAAATTTGCATTCCTTTTAAAATTAGATATGAATAAGGCCTATGAAATGTTAAATTAGAATTTCCTCTTGGAAGTTCTATCCAAATTTGGCTTTCATCAGGATTGGATCAAATTTATTAAGGGATGCATATCATTTGCTTGGTTTTCTATGTTAATCAATGGTTCACCAGTCGATTATTTCCCCAGCAATAGAGGTTTGAGGAAAGGAGATCCCCTTTTCCCTCTCCTCTTCATTATTGTTGTAGAAGCTCTCGGGATATCCATCCATGCAGCTAGACAACCAGGATTAATTACTAGTATTAAGGTGACATCCCAAACCACTCTTGTCACCCATCAACAATTTGTTGATGATACTCTTTTGTCTACCTTTGCATCAGTGGTTGAAGAAAAAATCATAAAGCATATCTTCCTTATTTATGAGGAGGCAGCAGGCCAAAAGGTTAATTTCTAGAAAAGAAAATTATATTTTCTTAACACTCCTTTGTGAAGATAAATTAAAATTGCCAACATTCTTGGGTGTGCCATCTCCTCCTTGCCTGCTACATATTTGGGATTACCTCTATTTGTGGGAAATGCTACTGAACATCTACGAGATAATGTCATTGAAATATTACAAAATAAGCTTTTCGTATGGAAAGGCAATCTCTTATCCCATTCTGGAAAATCTATCCTAACCATGGCTTGTTTGTAGAGCATTCTCGTATACTTCCTTTCAATTTTCAAAGCACCTACCAAATTTTATCAGAAAATTGAACAAATCCAAAAGTACTTCCTTTGGAAAGGAGCAAAAAATAAAAACAAATTTCATCTGGTTTCTTGGGAAAATTTTGTAAGCCTAAATATCAAGGGGGAATAGGGCTTAGAAGAATAAATTTGCTAAATTATTCTCTCCTTAAAAAACAAGCATGGTGTTTTATTTCAAGAGACCAAGCAGAGTGGGTAAAAATTGTAAAAAAAAAACATCTTCAAAATACTGATTTCTTATATGGAGAGATTCCCTCTTCTAGTTCCACTTTCTGGAAATCCATTCGCTCCACAAAACCACTCTTAAAAAAGGATTAAGGTGGTAGGTAGGTGATGGGATATCTATGAATTTTTGGGAATAAATGTGGTTATATGATCGTCCACTTTTACGTCCTAGGATTCGAGTTAATAAAAGATTTTACTAATCCCCTTTTTGGTCCCAAAGTTGCAGACTTCCTTACTACTTCCAATGGAATCAGGTCTTGGAAATGGATCCAACATCCTAATTTGGCAGTTGAAATCTCTTCCCTTGAAGCCATCTTATCTTCATTCTCGATCCCTTATGAGACCTCTTGTGACCTTCCTATTTGGGAGCCAACTGATTCAGGAGAATTTTTTGTTAAGTCTGCTTATAATTTATCCTTAACCTCTATGGAAGTCATTATTCCTTTTAATCTTGTGTGGCTAAAACATTTGACTCCAAAGGTTACCTTTTTTTCTTGGTTAGCCATTCAAGATAAAATTCTTTCTGTTGAAAATATTATTAAGCATGGCATTCCCCTTCCTAATAGATGTTTTCTGTGTCTTGCTGATTGGGAATCCACTAGCCATATTTTCCTCTTTTGTCCCTTCTCCAAGTCCATCCTTAATAATATTTTCCTCAAATTCAAAATTAGTTGGGTGTCTCCTCCATCCTTGGTTGATCTTTTTTCCCAATGGCCTAATCCTTTCAAAAATCCTTGTCTTAAGGGCCTTTGGATTTTTTGCCTTCATCATTATTTATGGCAGATTTGGCTTGAGCACAATAGGCACATTTTTTCCAAAGAAGCCAGGGATATTGAATTTATTTCTAACAGAATCATCTTTTTTACCAAAGAAAATGCTTTGATTTCTCCTTTTGATCCCTCCCCTATTCCTTGCTTTGAAGCTTCTTTACTCCAATATTTTCACATTTCCTTGGAAAATCCTCACCCCGCCAATCTTCATACTTCCATAATTAATATCAAATGGAATCCTCCTCCTATGGGATGGGTTACGCTCAATTTTTATGAAGCTACAAAAGGAAATCCAGGAAGAGCTGGTGTTGGAGGTATTCTCAAATATCATCAAGGAAATTCCATATTTGCTTTTGTAGAACCCTTAGGGGATCAATCCAACCAATTTGCAGAAGCAAGAGCACTATGGAGAGGATTGAAATTCATTAAATAGGTCTCAGGAAAAGTCATCATTGAAGGAGATTCTTTGAATATTATAAACTACTTCAAAAATCCCAAAACACCAAGTTGGAAAATCAAAAGTCTCATTGAGGATGCCAGAAACATTTTGCTGCTCCAATAGAAAGTCATTGTTCAACACATCTTCATGGAAGCTAATGTTGTTGTTGGCATGTTGGTGAACATTGGCACCTTTTCCCCTGGGATATTTACTTGGAAATATGTCCTTCCACGTGATGTTAGTGATCTTTCCAGGTTGGATTCAATTCATACTCATTAAAATGAATCATCATCATTCCACATGTGATATTCACCTTTTTTGGCCCTCGTTTTCGAGGAAAATACATACCATAGAATTTAATGCTATTTACATTGTGGCTAATTTTATAATCATTACTAAAGTCCTCTCCACTATGCAAATTGTGTTCCCTAGGATTTCCCTCTCTCGAAGATTTTTTTTAGAAATGATACCTTGGCACAGTTCCCTCGAGCGGTTCTTAATTCCTATGCATACTATTCATGACACCACTTTTTCTCTGCTACCTTGTTCTTGGGATTTAAATATTATCATGTCAAAGGTTTTATATTCCATAATTTTTCATGATTATGGGTTTTTCTTCCACGTGTGGACCTCACCTCTCTGCTCGTGAGCTTTTCTTATTCCTAGTCCCAATCGCATGGTTCCAAGAAACATTTTTTCCCCTGTTGTTTCTCGATTTCCAACTTCTTTGGCTTCTAATTTTTTCTTGGTTATTTCCTTATTCAGATCCCCATGCTTCTTTATTATTCAACAATACCACATTCAAGCATAGCTTTCTATTCTTTCCCCTGATCCTTTCTGTCAGAAAATCTTCCTATGTAAAATCGGGCACCCATTGGTCAACCCTTTATGGCAAGTTAGCTTTCCTAGACGAGATATTTGTGCGAGAGAATTCATGAAAGGTTATTCAAGACACCCTATTTCTCCATGGATATTTTTAAATGTTCCTCTAAAGCTACTTTGTTCTTCCACTATTCATTCTCTTTTCTCCTGCTCCATATCTAAAAGCCCTTTTCACCTCTTTCCAAGAGTCACCAGGATGTCTTTTGTTGAGCCAGAAACTTTTGCTATTGAGCCCATTGCTAAAGCAATCCTCAATGATAGAGGATTCATACCATTTCTCAAGCACTTTTTAGGGTCTGATTGGGATGTCAACATGGTGTTCACCTCAACATGGTAAAATGGAGTATTCATCATCCACAGAGTGGATTTCCTGGTGAATATGGAGCTCTGGTAGAGCTAACTGGGCAACCTGTCGAAGGTCACATGGTAAGAAGAGATAAACATAACTTGGAGGTTGAGGTCATCTATTTTGAACCTATGTATCCTATCATAAAGCTCATAAAGAAGGGTTTATTCATAAAGGACCTACCTATGCCACGGAAGTAGGTAATGAAACTAGTTATGGAATACATAACTATCAATGACCTTGACTCCTAGATTCAAAGTTTTCACCTTTCTTTTGTGAACCATTTCAGAGATTCAAAGCTTCTCAATATTCCATAATTTCTATTTTTCTATGGATTACACTATAACTACAACCAGGGCCAAGAAGGAAGATGCCTGGCCATCTCACCAAGGCCTGTTCAAGGTCCTTTATGCTTTTTTGCTGCAAAAATTTCCTAAGGGTAATATCACTACTCAAGACAACTTAGAAGATGATATTTCTTCCATGCCTGCTTCCAAGGTGAGAGGTGCCAAAATAAAGGTAAAGGAATAAAAACATCAAGGTCCTCTCAGTGCCAAGAAGAAGGTTAAGGTGGAGGTTACCCCCACAAGGAGTTCCCAAAGGCTTAGGAACAAAGAAACCCAGACTCCTAAGAAGATTAAGGAAGGGGATGAGGATGACCTCAATGACCTTGTTGAGAAATACCTACAGAAATTCATCATCAAAACCACATCTGCTACCATAGACCATTTGGACACTTCCTGGGCTGCTATTGGGAGTGTCATCTCACAACTGAAGGATCAATGAAACGTGCTTAGTTTGTTGTTCTTCTACGACACCTTCGATGAGGAGACCCCCATAAATTTTGATGCTACTAGAAAATTTGAGATGAAAGAGGACGACATCATTGAGATCGCCAAGGAATTTTTCAAGGAGGTACCTAAGGATGAGGACAAGGAAGGTGATAAGAAAATTTTTGCTACACCTATCATTGAGTGAATTACTTTCTGGTTGTTGTTGTTAGCCCTTTGGGGTTCTTTCTTCTTTTGGTTTCATTTCTGTTGGTATTTGTGTTTTTTCCTGCTCTGTTAGGATGCATTTTTGGCTTTTCATGCATCCTTCTCCTTTCTGTTCGGTCCTCTAGGATGCATTTTTGGTGATTCCAACATCCCTTTATTTCCTGTTGTACAAGGCGTTGGGGTGCCTTTCAAATACCCCCTTAATAAAATTCCTTAACTTGTCAAAAAAAAAAGAAGTGTAAATTTTAACAAATTATAGGAATAATTGTCAAAATAATTTTATATGGAGGTTGAGCTGTGAATTCCAAGGGTTTTGGATGGTTGCCAAGCTATGAACATCAAGCTATGAACATCGAAATTTTTGGATGGATTCCTTGAATGATAAAAACTTCCCTCCGTTTGGGTAAAATGGTGAAATTAGGGATCTAGATGGAAGATCTAGGGATCTAAGGAATGTTGATCGATGTGTAGAAAAGGGAATGACAAATGCAAAAAATATTCTACAGGAAGGATCAGGAAAGGATTCTTGGGCATCGATTCTCAAAGGAAGAAAGGAAGCAATTAAAGGAGAAGTTGGTACAGAGATATCTCATGAAAATGGAAAGGTATGTATTGCGTACTCCCTAATCAAAAAATATTGAGGGATAATGAGTTTATCATGGTAGGAAAATTTCTAGGACCCAGACTAGATTTAGATGTGCTTAGAAGATGGCTTCATTCTAAAATTCAAACAAAGGGTTCAATGAATGTTATTGGTCTATAAAAGGGATACTTCTTAATGGGTTCAATGAATGTTATTGGTCTATCAAATGGATACTTCTTAACCTGATTTAATATTGAGGAGGATTTTATGGCAGCTTTATCACAAGGTTTCTTTGGAAAAATACCAGTTTTCCTAAAACGTTGGCATCAGGGCTTCAACCCTCAAAAGGAAGAAATTTTTTTGTTCCCATTTGGATTAGGTTCCCAGATCTACCTATATAATATTGGGATGATCAAATTAATAAGGGCCTAACAACATAAATTGGATAGTTTATAACCATGGATCCACCCACCCGTAACAAAACAAGAATGTTGTGTGCAAGAGTCTGTGTTAATGTGAATCTAGAACAAGACAAAGTGAAAAAAGTGATTATCAAATCAATGCTTGGAGAATGGAACAAAAAGTTGAGTATGCAATGTAAAGTGTTTGGACATGTGGAGGGGAAATATCATCTACAAAGACAAACCAAATTTACTAAAAAGTGGCAACAAAAGGAGAATCAAATAAACCAGAGGACCACAAGCATGGAAAAGGAAAATTCTAGCCCACAAGAAAGGGCACAAGAAAAGGAACAATATCAAGAAATTTACCAGGAGGTAAATGAAGAGGCAGAAAGTAAAATTAGTAATGGATGTTCTATACAGTACAAGGAAGAACAACAGAATCCTAATAAGATAATGGAGTATGCAAGTAAATGCATAGAGCTAAACTAGCAAGCAGATGAAGAACATAATGAGAAACAAAACTTGAGTGGTTTTGGAAATAAAACTAATCAACAAGAGAATATTATCAATAAAGAAAATAAAATAATTATGAATATGGTAACCATAAAATAAAAATAAATATGATTAAAAATCATATAAATCTAGATACCAAGACATAGCAACAAAATATGATTGCGATCAGCATAGAGAATGTATACATTAATTTGGAAGTTGAAGAAGAAATATTTGTAGATGATGCTAAAATGGTAGAGGATACCCCATCCACACAAATGGACTCAAAATAGGAGAAGGATCCAATTGAAGGATTTTGGGGGTTTAAAATAAAATAAATAGATGGATGGTAAGGATTTGATCAAGTTTTAAGTTCAAAGAACAAAACTAGACAATTTGAGGAACATAAGTATCTAAGGATAATATAAAAATCAAAGTAGTCTAAGGATGGTATGCAAACAAGATTCAACAAAATACTAGAGTTGGATAAAACAACTCAATCAGTAGTAGAAGAATCTCCGATAGGATGTAACCAAATTGATGCAGAAGCATCCGGTGAGGGAAAAGCAATCTTGCATCCTCCAAATTCTTTTCTTAATTCTCTGAGTACTTTGAATTTAGTGTGGTTCCTATCCTTTCCCACGGGGAAGCTTTGTAAAAAGAAAGGGAAGTTTCGAGGAAATTTTTTATTGCAAAGGCAGAAGTTGGGCTGGGGTCGCGAAATCGCGACATGTCGCGATTTCACGACATGTCACGAAATCGTGACCCCAAGGCATCGGCGAGAGCAAAGGCCAGTTTGGGTCGTGATATCGCGACGTCACGATATCGCGACGTCACGATATCGCGACGTCACGATATCGCGACGTGTTATCAAAGAAAGCAAAGGGCGATGCAGACTTGAAGGGAGGTTGGTTTGGTCACGATATCGTGACGTCGCGATATCGCGACATCACGGTATCGCGACGTGTCTTGCAAAGAAGAGAAAGGTTGATCTTTGGGTCGCGATATCGCGGCTTTGTTTGCCAAAATGAAGGTGGGAAGACAGTGGGTCGCGATATCGCGACATGTCACGATATCGCGACTGATAGGAAGTCAAGCTTATGAAAACACGAAGGCTGGTGAGAAGGCAAGCTGTAGTGACACGTGGTCTCCACGTGTCTTATGGTGACGTGGCCAGTTGAATACCGAGCCAGAGTTAGACGCGCGGCTGTCGAAAAGGTTAAAGTTTAAAAATTGATGACCGCGTGTATTAAAGAGGGGGAAAATCCAAATTTGAAACTTTTGTTAGGCGAGCATTGAAGGCTGTGAGGATCGGGGCCTCGATAAAAACCCAAAAATCTGTAATAGTGGAGGACGGCGGACCGGAGAACAGAGGAGGAAGTAGAACAGAGAGGGGAGAACAGAGCCGAAGCCGAGACCGGCCATTGTAAGCCTGCGGGCTATTTTATTTTAAATGCATGTAAATATTTGAAATTTGAATGAGAATGCAGAGTTCGTAAGGTCCCTGTTTTTCCCGGTGCCCCGTCAGTGGTATCAGAGCCCGTAGCTCCTGAGCGTACAATAGACCGCCGAAAGAGAGAGGCAGTTGTACCAGGACGTGTGGGAGGGCTTGAGTTCAGGTGAAGATGCCTCCGAGAAGAAACCCGATGGGTGGAAGAGGCATGGCAGCGGAAGATTTCCGAGCATTACAGTGGCAAGTCCAGGCCCTGCAAGAAGAACTGCACAGAGGACGTGAGCCGAGAAGGGATGCAGACAGTGAGGATGAGGTGGAAGAGGAGAATGAGTTTGAAGAAGAGGAGGAAGATGTAGACCCGAAACAGGCCCGGCTATACAAGGCCATTTCCCAGATCGAGAAGAGGCCTAAGTTAGAGGTTCCCACGTATTTCGGGAACTTGAACCCAAAAGAATTGATAAACTGGGTGAATGAATTAGAAGAATACTTCAAATACGAAGAAGTTGAAGACCCTAACCGGGTCAGATTTGCTAAGACCCGACTGAAGGGTCATGCTAGCATCTGGTGGAAGGGGGTGCAGCTGGAGAGAAACCGAAGAGGAAAGGAGAGAATAACGAGGTGGGACAGAATGGTGGAGAAGTTAAAAAGACAGTTTATCCCCGTTGACTATGAACTGGATCTACTACGAAAAATGCAAAGCTTGAGGCAGATGAACAGGACAGTTCAAGAATACACGGAGGAATTCTATAAAATCTCCATCAGGACCGGGCATTTGGAGGCAAGCAAAGAAAAAGTGGCCCGTTTCATTAATGGGTTGAGGCCCAGTGTTCAGGAGGAGTTGAGTTTGGTTCGGGTAAGCACCATTGAAGATGCTTACCAGTTTGCTTTAAAGGTGGAACAAAAGCTGAACCGGAGGTTTGACAACAAGCAGAAAGTGAAAGAATCGAGAGGAAAGAACGGTGGAAAGAAAGAAGGAAAGGAAGAGAAGAAGGAAGAAGAGAGCAGCAGCCGAGGTCAGAAAGAAGAAGAGGAAGACCCAAAACCGCAAGTTCAGAATGATAACTACCCGAGAGGAAGAGGTAGATCTGGACGCGGGTATGGAAGAGGAATATTTCATGGAACATGTTTCCATTGTGGAGAAGAAGGACATCGGGCATATGAGTGCCCCCAACACCGAGAAAGAGTAAACAAGAAGCGGTGGGTCCCCGCCGGAGCGATTGTGGCGGTTGAGGATGCTGATTCGAGCATTCTGAAGAAGCTGAAAAGGGAGAAGCCATGATTGTGAGAAGGACCATGCTGGTGGATGAAGACAAGTCAGAGCAAAGGAGAATCCTGTTCCGCACCCGATGCAAGAGTGCAGGCAAATTTTGTAATGTCATTATTGACAATGGGAGTACAGACAACTTAGTTTTCGAGGAGATGGTTACTAAGTTGCAGTTGGAGAGAAGGAGACACCCGCATCCATATCGGATTGCGTGGTTGCGGAAGGACCACAGAGCTTGGGTCCGGGAATAGTGTTTAGTCACGTTCCAGATTGGGAGATACCAGGATGAAGTCCTGTGTGATGTATTCCCTATGGATGCATGCCATTTGCTATTGGGCAGGCCATGGCAGTTTGATCGAGTGCAGTGCATGATGGCCGTGCAAATACTTATTCCTTGGTGAAAGATGGAATGCAGCACAAGTTGAAGCCATTGCAGACCGAAGATGAGAAGGTGTGTAGTAATGCCAGAATTTTCCTGGTAGAGGGCAGAAAACTTTGCCAAGAAGCAGGATTTGAGCCGGATATAAAGGTTGATGAATGTTCGGAGATATTGCAAGGGACGCAGCCCGAACAGCGTAGAAGTGAAGGTCACTTCTCCTTCTTACCCGGGGTGTCTGATGCAGGAGCATCCGGTGAGGGAAAAGCAATCTTGCATCCTCCAAATTCTTTTCTTAATTCTCTGAGTACTTTGAATTTAGTGTGGTTCCTATCCTTTCCCACGGGGAAGCTTTGTAAAAAGAAAGGGAAGTTTCGAGGAAATTTTTTATTGCAAAGGCAGAAGTTGGGCTGGGGTCGCGAAATCGCGACCCCAAGGCATCGGCGAGAGCAAAGGCCAGTTTGGGTCGCGATATCGCGACGTGTTATCAAAGAAAGCAAAGGGCGGTGCAGACTTGAAGGGAGGTTGGTTTGGTCGCGATATCGTGACGTGTCTTGCAAAGAAGAGAAAGGTTGATCTTTGGGTCGCGATATCGCGACATGTCGTGATATCGCACCATGTCACGATATCACGGCTTTGTTTGCCAAAATGAAGGCGGGAAGACAGTGGGTCACGATATCACGACATGTCGCGATATCGCGACTGATAGGAAGTCAAGCTTATGAAAACACGAAGGCTGGTGAGAAGGCAAGCTGCAGTGACACGTGGTCTCCACATGTCTTATGGTGACGTGGCTAGTTGAATACCGAGCCAGAGTTAGACGCGCGGCTGTCGCAAAGGTTAATTTTTAAAAATTGATGACCGCATGTATTAAAGAGGGGGAAAATCTGAATTTGAAACTTTTTTTAGGCGGGCATTGAAGGCTGTGAGGATCGGGGCCTCGATAAAAACCTGAAAATCTGTAATAGGGGAGGACGGCGGACCGGAGAACAGAGGAGGAAGTAGAACAGAGAGGGGAGAACAGAGCCGAAGTCGAGACCGGTCATTGTAAGCCTACGGGCTATTTTATTTTAAATGCATGTAAATATTTGAAATTTGAATGAGAATGCAGAGTTCGTAAGGTCCCTGTTTTTCCCGGTGCCCCGTCACAAATGGGAGAGAATGATCCTCTTGGAAAACATACAAAAAATATAGGTAATTATGGGAAAATAAAGCAAGGAAGACCCCCAAACAAGAAGACTAAAAAGTACCAAAGAACAGGGGACAAGAATTAGATCCAAATGAATAATGGATGGGTAAGGGTAAAATCCCATCAAAAAAAACCAAAAAATGAAAAATCCATTATTGGAATGTGCGAGGACTAAATTCCCCTAGGAAAATAAGAATTGTTAGAGATATACTTATGGAAGTAAAACCTAATATTTTTTGTCTTGAAGAATCTAAAATTGTGAGAGTACACCTATTATATGTTCCCAGAGGCTCAAGCTTAAATAAATTTTTGAAACCCCTCCTTCCACGTCTGTTAAACCTACAAAGGACCATTCCAATTCGCCTGATCTTATGGAGAAATACCTTCATAAACTTGTTGTCCAGGAAACCTCTGCCATAATTGATCATCTGGAAATAACCCACATGGCCATTGATAAAGCAATTTCAAGGCTAAAGGATCAGTTCCAAGCTCTCATTATCCTATTTTTTTGTGATACGTTCGAGTATATTCCTACCTTTTTTGTTGTTGATGGTCCCTCTGATTCCAAGGGTGACAGCAAAGATGAGGACGTGGTGGAGATTGCAAAGTAATCTTGCATTGATGTTATGAAGGATGTTCCAAAGTACGCATCGAAGGATGAAGCAAGGATACCACGTTGGAGACTACTGCCGCTTCTCCTATGCATACTAACATTCCTCTCTAAGCGATGTTGTGGTTCCACCTACTGCTATCTCTTTCCCTTTTTCTCTCATTCCTTCGGTCTAAAGGTTTTGGTCTGGTTTAGTCCTGCTGGCTGTAGACCTATTTCTTTTTGTTCCTTTCTATCTGAGGATGGTTTCTTTTTGTTGTAGCAAAATTTTTACCTCTTTGTTGTGTTCCTTTCAGGTTTCCTCTTGTGTTCCTCTTCTTGTTTCGTTGTTGTACAAGGCGTTGGGGCGCCTTTCAAATGCCCTGTTTTTATAATTAAAATATTTAACTTACCAAAAAAAAAGAATCTAAAATTGACACAAAAAACTTGAAATTATTTAGAAAGAGGTTTTGTCGAATGCTGAATGGATCATAAGCCCAGCACAAGGTATTGCTAGTTTGCATCATTTGGAATAGAATCAATTTTGAGGGCACTTTAATTGATCAAGAAGAGATATTTTGCACAATAAAATTGAAGAATAAAAAAACTAACTTCTATTGGGTAATGATAGGGGTTTATGTTCAAAATGATGATCGTGAGAGATTCCATCTATGGAATAAGCTATCTTTCTAGAGTCTCTTCATTAATTTGCATTGGATGGTTTTGGGTGACTTCAATATAGTATTAATAACAAAGGACAAAAGTGGAGGTAGGATTAACATCACTCAAGGTATGAAATATTTTAATAAATTTATTCATAATAATAAGCTAATTGACCTAGATATGTGTAAAGGTAAGTTTACATGGATAAACAGAATTATGGGGTATAATCACATTCAAAGGCACCTGGATAGAGTTCTTATTTCTGATAGTTGGCTAAGTATAAATAGTATTCATAGACTTACATGTATGCCCATAATAGGATCAGATCACAATCCCCTTTTCTTGGATATGGAAAAGAAGGGGAAGCAAGGAGGAGCACCCTTTAGGTATGAGCTCATGTGGAATATGCACCTAGACATTACAAATAAAATTCAATCTTAGTTGCAGGAGGAGGTTCAAGGATTAGCAATGTATAGAGTTACCCAAAAATTAAAGAACATCAAGTATCAAATCAAAATTTGGAATAAAGAGGTTTTTGGTAACATAAATTTAAGAAAATAATAGCTTAAAAAGGATATCCAAGATATATAGGAAACAATGGAGAGGGAAGGGAAAAAACTAGAGTGGCATGAAAAGGAAAAACAACTCCTCATGGAGTGTCATAATACCATTTCCCAAGAGGAAATTCATTGGAAATAGAAATTTAGAGTTTTGTGGCTCAAGGAAGGTGGTAGAAACACTAAATTCCTCCATGTTTCAACTATGATACATAGGAACAACAATAAAATCCTCTACCTTATGGGGGAATATTGAATATAGTATGAGGATTTAAATGATATTAAAAATTTGGCCATTGCTTTATTTCATAACCTTCTTAGCAAAGAAAAACCAGAGTGCAACATGGAAATAGAAAGCATCATTAACAATATTCCCAAAGGAGTTAATGATAGCATGAATGAATATCTATGCAAGGTAATATCTAAGGAGGAAATTAAAAGAGCTATGTTCTCTATGGGAGCATCCAAGGCTCCGGGATCAGATGGTTTCCCACCAGGTTTTTTTCAACATCATTGTGATATTGTTGAAGATGTAGTCAATGAAATCCAAGAAGTCCAATAATCAGGTAAGCTTCTAAAAGAATAGAATAATACCTTCCTTGTTCTAATTTACAAGAAATATAGGGCAAATAAATTGTAGGAATTTAGACTAATTAGCTTATGTAATACAATTTACAAAAAAATAACTAAATTTTTGGCCAATCGGTTAAAAAAACATCATCCCCTCAATCATTAATGAAGATCAAGGAGGTTATGTGGAAGGTAAGCAGATTACTGAAAGCATCATTGTCATTTATGAAACAAAACACTCTCTTAAAATGAGGAAATGGTTAGGTATGTTCCTTAAGCTGGACATAAACAAAGCCTATGACAGGGTTTCATGGTCCTTCTTAGATAAAATAATGGAGTGAATGGGTTTCAGTGAAAAATAGAGGGCATGGGTTGGTGTGTGTATTTCTAACGCCCGCTTTTCAATCTTGATCAATGGAAAATCTGCTAGGTTATTTCCTTCTATCATAGGAATCAGGTAGGAATATCTATTGTCTTCATATCTCTTTATCATTATGGCAAATACCTTGGAAAGAACTTTGGAAATAAAGAGAAATGATGGTAATATCAAAGTTCTAAAACATTCATCCATTGGTGAAGCTTTGTCTCATCAATAGTTTGTGGATGATTCTTTCTTGCTAGGGGAAGCTACAGAGGAAGAAGCTTTGGATTTTAAAAAATTCCTTGATTCTTATGAAAAATCTACAAGCCAAAAAATAAATTATGAAAAAAGTAGGATTATGTTTTTAAACACGGAGGAAAGTATAAGAGATAAAATAGTTAAAGTGTTGGGTTGTAAGAAAGAAAAGTTTCCTATCACCTATCTTGGTTTACCTTTGTTTATAGGCAAGATGAAAGATAAATTTTAGAATCCGATTATTGATAAATTTAATAGGAAACTTCAAGTTTGAAAGGGATCTCTGTTATCCTCTACAGGGAAAGCACAACTCATAAAAAACATGCTTCAAAGCCTCCCTTTTTATTTCAAGTCTTTCCTAAGGATGTGTTGGTGCAAAATCTGCCTTTGGTTATGTTTGCAAGCAAGACTTTGCCAACATTGAAATACTGGATTTAAAACATATTTTACCCAGTTTAATATCCAGATAAGGTTGTTTCCTTGCTTTGTTTTAGAAAGGGGGATAGAGTAAAGTGCAAAAAGAGGGAAATATTGCTATTTCTAGTAACATTTAGATGGTGCAGATTAGATAAAAGCAAAGAAAAATCTACAACCTTTTATAGATAAGAATTCTTTGAACCATCAAAATTAGAATAACTAGTCCTCTGGTGCATATTTAAATGAGCTTAAACCTATTAGAACTGTTAATTTTAGAGCTAGTGAAACTTAAAACGTAGAAATCCAAAATGAGAATTAAGGCGATTTATATTCAATGTAGTTTATATAGAAATCAACAATCCATACATACTTGATCAAACACTAGTGAGCCAAAAACTAGAATGAGTAGTCTTTTATTGCTTTCAGAAGCCTGTGTACATTGCCTTGTAAACATCCAAGAGCCGACAATTTTTTAGGGTCGCTCATCCTATATATATATATATATATATATATATATATATAGATAGATATATATCTTTTACATAACAAAAAAATTGAAAGATGTTACAACAATAAACCCGTAGGCTCATTATGGTAAATTGGCGGTTAAGAGAGTATGGGATCTTCAACAACAAATGGTTGAGATCTTCTTGTTACTGCATATCCACCTCTATCTTCTTGGAAATGCCTTGCCCCAATTGTCCTCCACTTCTTTACTTTTGGTTCTTCAGCTAGAAAAATCATGGCATGTCACAAAATCATGATGCTTCTCCTTTTCTTAGTCTCTGAGCTCCAAAAAATTTTAAGATCATGATATTTCTCCTTGACTTAGCCTGTGGGCTCCAAAATATCATAAAATTGTGAGGTTTCCCTTTGACTTAGCCTGTGGACTCCAAAATGTCATGAAATCATGATGTTTCTCCTTGACTTAGCATGTGGGCTCCAAAATGTCATGAAATCATGATGTTTCTCCTTGACTTAGCCTGTGGGCTCCAAAATATTGTGAGATTGTGATGTGCCTTCTTGACTTAGCTTGTGAGCTCCAAAATATCATGAGATTGTGATTTTTCTCCTTGACTTAGCTTGTAAGCTCCAAAATATCATGATATCGTGATGTTTCTCCTTGACTTAGCCTGTGGGTTCCAAAATATCATGAGATCACGATGTTTCTCCTTGACTTAGCCTGTAAGCTCCAAAATGTAGCAAAATCATGATGTTTCTCCTTGAATTTGCCTATGGGCTCCAAAAGTCATGAAATCGCAACATTTCTCCTTGAATTAGCCTATGGGCTCCAAAATATCATGAGATCATGATGTTTCTCCTACACTTAGAAAAATTTTGAGAAGACATCTCCTTACTCCCCTTGATGTAGTCATTTTGACCTACATTATTGGCACCTCCTAGGAGAATTTTTCTAGCTGAATGTTAGAATCTAGAGCCTTTATCCATTGGGGAATGAAGTAAAAAGAACAACAAAAAAGAGATAAAGGGGAGTGATACCAAAAAAAATGTGTTTATTGCTTTGTGTAATCATTCATCAGGAGTGTCTTCCTCAGTTGATTTCTCTGTGTCTTCTTGCCCTGGTGCTGTTCTATTATCTTGTTGAAGCTTTTTTAGCCTTTTCATATTTTTCTATCTCCTAAACAACTTCATTATAAGCGGCACAAGGTTTTCTTCAAATCTCTTCATTTGGGTTAAAAGTCTCCATGAAAGTTAGGTATAAATACTTTAACTCTTCCACTTTGTCATAGGACAGAACAATTGACCTCATGTACAAATCATGCAGACAAGAGTTGATTTGGGTAAGGTCTTGATCCATAATAAATATTTGGTCTTCTTGGACTGGCTCTTCCCATTTATCTATCTCTGATTCATCTTCTATGAAAGCTTTCCAATAATCTTTCAGCCCGTCTTCCTCTAAGAATTTTGAATTTTGATACCAAAATCTCGGCATGTCGTAGTTCTCTGCTATGCTCACATGTTTTAAAATTCCCTTAGCTTTTTCTTTGAGTTCTCACATTATTTTAGCACTTTTCATCACTATCTTGTATCATCTAAAGAAACTTCTTGCAACTATTTTGGCTTGGGACCATTTTTCATCTTAGGCTCTGTTTCCAACTTTTCCCTGTGTACTTTCTACTAGAACTTGGATCTTTTTTGTAGCAGATAGCCTTGCTTTCAGGAATTTTATAGATGCAGTGAATTCATCTTCCACTCAACCCAATTTCTCCTTAATTTTGTCCAATTATAATAACTTAGGCCTTTCTTTTAATCCCATATTTTGGATGTCATTGAATATTTCCTTCCTAACTGTCTTGGTCCTTTCTTTGGATAGCCCACTAGTCTTGCCATTTCCATCTTGGATTTGTTTTTATAGGTCTTCTAACTATTTATTCAACACTTGGATTTGTTCAGCGGTATTATTTTCTTCTTCCTTATATGGTGTCGCTTCATTGAACCTCTGCTCCCATTTATTTACCTCATTATTTAGATTGTTTTCAATAATATTTTGCTCACTTAAGGCCTCCTCCAAACATTTCCTTACCTATTCAGCTTTGAGGTATTTATCCATATAATACTTAGTATTTAAGTATATAGTACCCATGTGAGCTTGGGCTTTTTCCCATTCATCTTCCATAGGTAGCTTAATGATATATTCAGTGATTATCTCGGCTTGATAATCTTCTAAGGTCATTTCTCCTTCTAAATTTTGAACCAAGGGCATCATCTTCATAGTTAAACGTTGCATATTGATGGGATCCAAAGCTATTCCTTCTCTGGCATGAGCAATGTTCTTGGAATTTTGAGCTTTGTGAGACTTCAACCAGTCTGAAGTGTTCAGATTTGTTTTCTTCAATATTTTCAGCTTGGCAATGGTAGGGTGACTTTCAGAAGAGGAGGTGAGAATGGATTGGAAGTTAGGAATATTGACAATATAAGGAAAAGGAATGGTGACTATTGAGGCATCCACATTTGGTAGTCCTGTGAGTGTATCTAGGGGAGCAGCTGAGGATGCTTTTGGGTTAGGTTGGGTTGATGATGGCGATAGTGGAGGTTGTTGATTAGAAGGAGAAGAAGCATCATCTTGATTTGAATAATGGGAAGGCAATTTTATCTAGGAATGAGAAGAAGAAGATGCACTAAGATTGATAGGAGTCATACCTGATATATTTTGCGGGCTCGTGCCTCTCATATCCAATGTATCTTTAGTGGGGGTCGGTTCTTTAGCAAGGGTTTTTTTAGTAGGAATAGATTCTTAAATTGATTTATTCAACTCTTGGGTGTTGGTATCCTAATTTTTAGGAAGTTGTTCCATATTTTCTTCTATAAATCTTTCCTTGTCCCCTATCTCGAGATTCGTATGTAGTTCCTCCTGCCTTCTTTTCTTCTGTTCCCCTACCTATGCCAACTCTACTTTTCTCTTTCTATATATGAGAGGAACATCATCATTAGATTATGTGTCTGATGTGGAGGGGGGAATAAATTTGTAAACCACCCTTTTTGGTATTTCTATTTGTTCAATATAAATTTCCTTTCCTTTACCTCAACTATTTTCCCCCTTTTCAATGGTGGGCATAACTGAGAGGTCGTTGATACCTGGTGGGACTTTATCTGTAAGAGTCTCAGACCATGTGGGATGATATTTGTCATATCTCTTGACAAATTTATTATCAACTTTTATTCCCCATCTAGAGTTTATTTTATTTTGTATCCTCATATTCCACCAAGCTAGGATTTTTTAATGCATCCTATCTTTTCCGTTTTTCTTCATTCTTTTAATAACTTTTTCATCTAACACATGGCTCGGATCATCTTTGGGGTTCCAATCTGACAAATTTTTTTAGAAGTCATGACATGGGGCCAATGACTACATTTTTTCTACATGTCATTCTAGCACTTCATCTTCTTCATTGTTCCTGCCCTGCTTGTCAATTTATCTTTTTGACAAATGAAATTGTTTGAAAGGAGTCTGGTTGAGAGAAGCTTGTCTTTGTGAAAACTTGTCAATGGATTCATACTTCCATCTCTGCAGCAATTCTATTAACTTCAGGTTTTTTAGATCTCAAGCGATTCGCTCATGGTCCCCTTTCTTTGCTACAACTCCTTCAAACTAGAAAGACATAAGGCATGTGCTAGTTTTGCCAATCCCTTTGCCAAATTTATTGTTGATATATTCAATTTGCCATACATACTCTAAGGTGAAAAATCAATCAGTGACATAGTATGGGAGTAAGAAATGCTTCCTTGTGAAGTTGTATAGTCTGATGACTACTCCTTGCGTTAAAATGAACCAATATTCTTCTTATGCATGAAGGTGTTACAGAGTATCCCGTATTTTTTGAGGAATTCTATGTACTGCACCATACATAATTTCCAAGGTGGGGCCTAGGAATTCCATGTTAAAATAGTAGTATGAATCTGCTTTTGAGAGCATTGTTGTCCATTTGTATACAGGTAAAATATTTCCTTCTTTATATTTTTGGGTTGTAGAAATGAACTCTAGTTTCTTTGATTGAAAGAAAAGGAAAATTCATATTAGGTAAGAAAAATACCTAAGAGCTTCTTGATAACCCCTCTGTATCTTGAAAAAACTTGCATGCATTTGTTGAGACAAATATGTTGGCCAGTCGAAGAAAATTGGCATTGTGTTCTTATCTAAATGGGAAGTATCATAGAATTTAGGATTTAACATACACTGTGCTTCTGCAATATGCTATCCATATACTTGTGCATTTGATTCTAACCCTACCACCATAGCTAGCATGGAGAAAAATTCCTTATTTTTGAATTTCGATAGAAGAATTGGCAATTTTGATAGGCTTCCTTCGTGAGGGGGTTCTGACATATGCTCTTGCAGAAACAACTTGATATTGAGAGTAGGGGTATAATATTTGGTAGATGTAATTGGGTCAAATGCTATGGGATTTATAGTGAGCTTTTTGTTCAAACTGAAGACAACCCTAATTGTATCAGCATCTAGGGTAAAAATGGCATCGCCCTTGGAATTCCTAACAATTCTATGTTTTACATCATAAAACATTGCCATAGCTTTGACTAATTCAAGGTAAGAATGAACAGGGGTGCATATATACCAAAAAAATTCCATGTTATGATGGTATCAATGATGTGGAAATCTGGGTCTATGAAATCGCTCTCGCTTTTATCGATCTTACACTTTTCCTTAGCAACTGAAGAAGATACTGCCATGGTTGTTTAATATGATTTTGTTATGTGAAAAACCTTGGAAGCAACTCAAAGAATCACAGATATCTTGGAAGAATTCAAGGAACACCATATGCAAAGAAAAATTTTTAGAGAATAGAGAGGTAAATAAAAAGCTTTTGCATCATAAGTAGACGTGCATGCATGAGTTAGGGTGCCATGCATTAATTACGGTTGGTGGTGCATATTCCATGAATAATTTTGAGCATTGTTGGATGCTTTGTTTCATGTACCACCTTCTAAAAACCAACCGCCATGCATCATCGTTTCTTTTAGACAAATAACTTCGTGTCACATATCCCTTGGACCAATAACTTCGTATGATGGTACTTTGAGAGGAATGCATTTAAAATTTCAAGAAAACTCATTTTTTCACCAAAAGTAAGGTATCATTGTTTGACTTTGATCGTTGGATGCTTAAAATATCACGAAATTGCGATCATTTTTTTGAAGTGACCTTCGAATGCCAAAATATCGTGAAATCATGACCATTTTCCTTCAAGTGGCCTTTGAATACCAAAATGTCATGAAATCATGACCATTCAAGCAGACTCTAAATACCAAAATGTTACAAAATCGTGACCATTTCCTTTGAAGTGGTCTCTGAGTGCCAAAATATTACGAAATCATGACCATTTCCTTTGAAGGGGCTTTGGAAAAAGAAACAACATATTTACATATAGTACATGTGAAGTGAAGAAATTCATCTTACTTATAGTACAACTTCAAGTGGAAGTCATTGATAGGGATAGGCTAAAATTGACCCTGTTCATTTTTCAATTGGAAAGAAATCTATTGTTTTTATTCAATTATCTCAAAGGGTCCTTCCCAGAAAGCATCAAATTTTGATGGTTTTCAGGTTTTTTTTTTTATTCATTCCACCTTAGAACCATGTCTCCTACCTTGAAATTCTTGAGAGTAGCATTTTTGTCAAACCATTTCTTTGTGTCTGCCATATGTTTATGATAATGATTGTAGGCTTGTTCTTCCTATTCTAATTGTAGGAGTTGCATCAACATGTTCTTCATCGGATTTGCTTCTTTTATGCTAGTTTGATTGATCAACTTTAAAGTATATATTTTTATGTGTATTGGGAGAACTACTTCCTTACCATAGACTAATGAGTAGGGAGAGGTGTCGGTGGATTTCTTGATAGTGATCCTATCAACCCATAACGCTTGGTTTATCAAAGAGTAACAACTTTTTTATTATATTTCAGAGTTCGCTTTAATATTCGAAGTAGATTTTTATTCATTGATTCAACCAATCCATTTCCTTATGGATAGTAATTTGAAGATGTCTTCAAATAGATCCTATATCTACTAGAAAAATCAATCATTTTAGCACCTATGAAAGATGTGCCATTGTCTATGACCAATGCATCTGGGATAGTAAATCTTGTGATCAAACTCTCAATGAATTCCATCACAACTTCTTGATCTGCTTTCTTAGTGGGTACTGCTTCAACCCACTTAGTGAAATAATCAGTAGCGGTTAGAATATATTTATGTCTAGTAAACAATTTTGGTTCTATTACCCCAATGAAATATAAACCCCATTGTTTGAAGAACACAAGCTTATACTGAGAGGGGGGTGAACAGTATAAGACCACTTTTTACTTTTCTTTCCCAAACAATATTATGCAATATATCAATGGCAATATAAACAACAATAATCAAATCAATGCACAAATCACCACACACAATAGAGACACCAATTTAATGTGGTTCACCCAATGTGGGCTACTCCACGGAGAAAATATTTCACTAAAATTTTCTCAAAAAATATCTTGGGAATCCTTCCCTATTACAATATTTATGGACCTTTGTCCAAAGGAGACACCAATCCCCTAATCAAGTTTGTGGATCTCTATCCATAGGAGAACTCCTTCTCCTTTGCTCTAGCTGGTGATCCTCTAGAAGACTACTACCTCCACTACATTGGCTTGTGGATCTCTCTCCACTGAAGACCTTTGTCCTCACTCAGAAGACCTATCCTCACTACCTTGGCTTATGGAACTCTATCCATTGGAGACTATTGTCCTCTACTCTATCACCTCCAAAGCTTTCTCTTAGCTCTATCTCAAATCTGCACTAAACACAGTCCTTCGGTCTAGCACAAATCTACTCAATATCTATCTCAAATATGCACTAAACACTGTCCTTCGGTCTAGCACAAATCTACTCAATATCTATCTCAAATTTGCACTAAACACTATCCTTCGATCTAGCACAAATCTCTATCTCAAATCTGCACTAAACATTGTCCTTCGGTCTAGCACAAATCTACTCAATCTCTGTCTCAAATCTGCACTAAACACTATCCTTCGATCTAGCACAAATCTACTCAATCTCTATCTCAAATCTGCACTAAACATTATCCTTCGATCTAGCACAAATATCCTCTGCTATATTTCCCCAAGCCTTAACACAAATCTTGAACAAATCAATCAATCAAACTGCTCTCAAGTCTTCTCAAAGACTTACCTCAAATCTTCTCAACAAGTCCTCCCTAGAACTTGTCCAAACTGCTCAACAAGTCTTCACCAAGACTTGTTCCAAATCTACATTGTAAGCTTCCACAAAAGCTCACACTAATCTACTCCACAAGTCTTCACCAAGACTTATCCAATCTGATTGTAAGCTTCCACAAAAGCTCACACAAATATTTCCTTAAGCTTTCACAAAAGCTTACTCAATTCTATCCTTAAGCTTTCACAAAAGCTTACTCAATTTTATCCTTAAGTCCCCTCTAGGACTTACTCAAATCTACTCACAAGCTTTCACCAAAGCTTATTCAAATCAATTGCAAAACTTACATATAAAAACTCAACTCAATCTCTCACAAAAAACCTCTTCAATCACACAAACAAGTTTCACTCAAAATCTTGTTTGACTTATAGAAACATATAGAGAATGGTTAGAGACTCAATATGTTTCACACTCACAAAACACTCAATCACTTTCAAACTCTCTCTCAAATCAATTTAGAATAAAGAATAATTTGTTTCATAGAACTTGAACTATCACTCCAATATTTTTAATCAATAATGCTCAATCAACTTTACTCAACCAATCACTCAATGAAACACAACTTGCTTACAAACCCTAAACAAGTGTTTCACAATGCTTCCAATAACTCTCACTATGGAACTCAAACTTTGACTCAAGATGATTTCAAATTCACATAACAATGATACTCATGATCTTTTCACAAACCCTAATCATGCACATGAAAGCTTACTCAAATATTTCCAACAATGCTTATCAAACAATCTCATATAACAATGATACTCATGTTCTTTCACAAACCCTAGTTCAAGATAGTTCTCAATTTCACACTCAATTGTTCTCACAAACATTCACCAATCATGTATATGAAAACTCACTCAACAATGCTTATCAAACAAACCTTTTCACTCCAACTTTGCATTTCACAACATCCAACCCAACAATATTTCACTCACAAGGAAGATGTGCCCATACCTTTTGTTTTGATGAAGATTTGATCTCAAAACCTATCTCAATCACAATCAATCTCTTTTGCCAATCTCAAAGGTTAGATAGCAAAAATCCTTCTCAAAAATTTCACTCAATTAATCCCCTCAAAAATTAATTCACCATTACAAAAATTAACAAGACTCAAATACACCTTATTATCTCCAAACTTATCAAAATATTTCTCAACACATAAAAATCAATTTTATTTATCAACTCCAAATCAATCAATGTATAGAAGACCAAGTTCCTTTATAATCTCTCAAAATAATATTCAAAAATTAATCCCTTAATTAAACCTTATTACTCCAACCTTTATTTAATTTCTCAAAGCACAAAATAATATAAACTATTAAACACCTTATGACTCCCTACTTCCCAAGGCACTATATAAACTCACGTGACCTCAATGCGCTCCCCAACCTTGGTGCTATTAATAAATTTAAATAAAAAACTTTAGTGCATACCTTATACACCTTGCCCACGTGCAAAATGGTAGCGCACACCTTGCGCCTTGAACCCATGACCTCGCTGTTGCCACTGTGCTCTAGCAGTCGTTGGGCCACATGCCCACACAAGTCTAAAACCATAGGCGCTTCCCTATGTTACTTCCAAAAAATTTGATGATCAAAAAAACACAATAGACCTCCTCAAAAATGACTGCACGGGGATTTGAAACCCCAACCTCTTGCCATGTGAATGCCTTAACTCTGCCTTAGTTACCAACTACGCTAACCAACATTTTGGTTACGCTTGGGTTGCACCTCATGCACTTAAACTGTCGCTTGCCCTCCAAAGGTTTTAATCACATGAATTTTCTTCTATCTCACAACAAAGTAGTGCACGTTTTTATTTACCTTTGGATACACAAATATGCATGGATGTCTTTTAATTAAAACTTTTACCCCTTTATATATGCTTTGGCTTATGCACTTTTGACGTCGACGATTTATTTTGAATTTAAAATTTTGATTTAATAAATTATTTTATGACCTTTAACTTTGGCGCCCAATATTTATTTAAATTTAAATTTTAACCTTTAGGTTAAAATATTTAAATTTAAATAAATTAAATTAAATATTTTGCAACCTGCTCAATGGGTCTTTCGAGGAATAAATTATTTTTAATTACTCCTTGGACCTGTTCTCTTCACCTCAACCTATAACCTGGAATATTATAATATTAAATATTATAATATTATTATTACCTTTTAAATCTGCTTCACCCTCCTTGGGACTTCCTTTTAAAACTGCTTCTCCTTCCTTGGGTCTTCAACCTTTTAGGCCACTTTAGGCATATAATATTAAAAATAAATATTATATCCTATTCCTTTAAACCTTTCCTTACCTTTTGGAAAAACCTCCTGATGACCTTAATGATGACTAAACTGAAACAACAAACTCTTGACAACTCTTGACATCAATGACAACAAAACTTGCTCATATTTCCAACAATCTCCCCCTTTGTCATTGATGGTAACCCATTTTCCTTTAACCATTTCTTTTACCTTTTTCAATTCTGCTCCCCCTGACTGAATGCTCTCCCCCTAACTCAAATCTCTCCCCCTTTGACATCAATGGCAAAGGGCCACCTTTGGGGCTTGGGGCTAAGAATGAGACTCTTAGCTTAGCCCCTCCCCCACCTCCTCTCTTTGAGGTGGTTAATTTTTGGGAGGGAGTATCTCTACTCCCAACATACACTGATATTTACCTTTGTCCACCTTCTTCCTCAATTGATCCTTCTGATTCCTCTAACTATTCCTGTTCCTGCTTGTCTCTGGAATTTCTGCTCTACACCACTTGGCTATATGCCCAACATTATTGCACTTATAACACTTAATGTTGTGATTCCTTGAAGGTGCAAATGTCTTATAGTTCCTCCTGGTGAAGCCATATCCATTCCTATCATGAACCCTGCAATTAACTGCCTTATGACCAAACTGATTACAAGAGTAGCAATACCCTTGGAAGAGATGCCTATTTCTAAAGTTTCCATATTCCTATCTTTCATGTGTCCTACACTGTGTAGCCTTGTGCCCAAACCTATGACATGAGAAGCAACATCCATTGAAGAAACCTTGCCTTGACCCCATTGGTCTCTTAGTCTCTTCTACCCTGTGTTGTTTCTTGTTCCATCTATTCCTCATTTGTGCATTGTTCCTTTCCTTGTTGAACTTTCTATTTTCCAATCTTATCCTCAGAAGTCTCACTCTCTCTTACACTCTCTTCTTCTAAAACTTCTTCTTCTTTGGAGCTTGAGATTGACTCCTCTCCTTGTTCTCTATATTCCTGTTCAAAACCAAGTCCTATCTTGTTTGATGAAGATCTTTGTACCTTGATAATCTTATCCAAGTTCTTTGAGCTTCTCCCAAACCTATGTAGCTTATTTTTAGACTCTTTTACTTCCTTCCTTAGTGAATCTACCTCATGCTCTAATCTTTCACATTCTAAAACCTTTGCCTCTAACCTCTCTTTAAATCTCCTTGTCTTAGCTATTGAGTTGGTTAGATCTTCTATAAGCTTTCCTTTCTCTTCATCACATTCTTGAAATTGAAGCTTGAGTTTTGAGTTCTTCTTTCTTACCTTCCTTAATTCATCAAGAGCAGAAATAAGCTCACCCTCAAGATCAACTTCTCCTTCCTCTACTATTTTATCTTTAAGATCATCTTCATTCCTTTTTTATTCATCTTCAATAGGAGCACTTCCTTCTTCTTCTATTTCCATAAGAAGACTTTCTTCTTCTAGACCTTCAAGAGCATCTTCATATTCATCTTCACTAAAACTGAATCCATTCCTTGTACAACTATCTTCAATATGACCAAATTTACCACACCTAAAACACTTGAGAATTATTGGTGTCCTTTTTCTAACATCATCCTTTTCTTCTACCAAAAATAGAATTTCTTCTTCTTCATTATCTGAGGACCTTCCATCACTATCACTTGAACTCTTACCTACCTTGTCTGCATAAAAAATCTTCTTATGCCTTTGGAAGAACTTATTTCCTTGCTTGCTTTGACCATCCCTGCTTTTCTTTTGATACCTATGTTTTCCTATTTTCCTGTTCTTATGATCTTGTTTCTCATCACCACTGCTATTTCCAGCTTTTGGATAATCAGTTGCATAGTGACCATATTTTCCACATTTAAAACACTTAACTATTTTTGTACCTTTATACTTTCTTGTGTCCTTGTTCCTTCTTCCATAGTTTGCTTCTTCATCATTGGATAACTCATTACTTGAATCTAACTTCTTACCCTTTGAATTATTTGTAAATTTGAAGGTTGCTTCTTTCTAGGGAATATGTTCCTCTTTTATTCTCATCTCAAAGGTTGTGATAATTCCATGTAACTCATCCCTTGTCAAAAATTCAATATATTTTGACTCTTCTATGGCTGAAATATTTTCACTATACCTCTTAGGAAGTGACCTTAAAATCTTGTGACAAACATCTATTTCTTCAACTTTGAACCCAAGTCCTTGCATGGAGTTAACAACCTCATCCACACAAAGTAGGTATGCAACAATGTTTTCCTTTTTCCTCATCCTTCATCTTTAGGTCTTCAAATGTTTTCTTGTGATTTAGCAATTTTGCCATCTTGACCTTTTTGTCTCCCTCATATATACCTTTCAGCTTATCCCAAATCTCTTTTGTTGATGTGCAATGCATAACTTTTATAAACTCTATTTCATGCAAACCTTTTAAAATTCCATTCATTGCCTTTGAATTATTCAGTTGTAGGAGCTTACCATATTTATCTGTAGGTGGAGTAGTTAGTGGTATGTATCCATCCTCAACTTCTTGCCATATTTCATTCCCTAGTGCCATTAGGTGAATCTTCATTCTCACACTCCAAAGTGCATAATTGTTCCCATCGAACAATGGTGTTGTATTCCTTGAAGATCCATTCTGAGAATCCATCTGTGTTCCTATGAGCTTTTCCTTCAAGTTGTTAAACTCTTTTGAAGGAACCCACTCTGATACCAATTGAAGAACACAAGCTTATACTGAGAGGGGGTGAACAGTATAAGACCACTTTTTACTTTTCTTTCCCAAATAATATTATGCAATATATCAATGGCAATATCAACATTAGTAATCAAAGTAATGCATAAATCACCACACACAATAGAGACACCAATTTAACGTGGTTCACCCAATGTGGGCTACTCCATAGAGAAAATATTTCACTAAAATTTTCTCAATAAATATCTTGGGAATCCTTCCCTATTACAATGTTTATGGACCTCTATCCAAAGGAGACACCAATCCCCTAATCAAGTTTATGGATATCTATCCACATGAGAACTCCTTCTCCTTTGCTCTAGGTTGGTGATCCTCTAGAAGACTACTACCTCCACTGCATTGGCTTGTGGATCTCTCTCCATTGAAGACCTCTGTCCTCACTCAGAAGACCTATCCTCACTACCCTAGCTTATGGAACTCTATCCACTGGAGACTACTATCCTCTGCTCTATCACCTCCAAAGCTTGCTCTCAACTCTATCTCAAATCTGCACTAAATATAGTCCTTCGATCTAGCACAAATCTGCACTAAACACTATTCTTTAGTCTAGCACAAATTTGCTCAATCTCTATCTCAAATATATACTAAACACTGTCCTTTAGTCTAGCATAAATATTTATCTCAAATATGCACTAAACACTATCCTTTGGTCTAGCACAAATCTGCTCAATCTCTATCTCAAATCTACACTAAAAATTGTCCTTCGATCTAGCATAAATATTCTCAATCTCTATCTCAAATCTACACTAAACATTATCCTTCGGTCTAGCACAAATATCCTCTACTATATTTACCCCAAGCCTTAACACAAAGCTTGAACAAATCAATCAATCAAACTGCTCTCAAGTCTTCTCAAAGACTTACCTCAAATCTGCTCAACAAGTCCTCCCTAGAACTTGTCCAAACTGCTCAACAAGTCTTCACCAAGACTTATTCCAAATATGCATTGTAAGCTTCCACAAAAGCTCACACTAATCTATCCACAAGTCTTCACCAAGACTTATCCAATCTGATTGTAAGCTTCCACAAAAGCTCACACAAATATTTCCTTAAGATTTCACAAAAGCTTACTCAATTCTATCCTTAAGCTTTCACAAAAGCTTACTCAATTTTGTCCTTAAGTCCCCTCTAGGACTTACTCAAATCTGCTCACAAGCTTTCACCAAAGCTTATTCAAATCAATTACAAAACTTACATATAAAAACTCAACTCAATCTCTCACAGAAAACCTCTTCAATCACACAAACAAGTTTCACTCAAAATCTTGTTTGACTTACAAAAACATATAGAGAATGGTTAGAGACTCAATATGTTTCACACTCACAAAACACTCAATCACTTTCAAACTCTCTCTCAAATCAGTTTAGAATAAAGAACAATTTGTTTCATAGAACTTGAACTATCACTCCAATATTTTTAATCAATAATGCTCAATCAAATTTACTCAACCAATCACTCAATGAAACACAACTTGCTTACAAACCCTAAACAAGTGTTTCACAATGCTTCCAACAACTCTCACTATGGAACTCAAAATTTGACTCAAGATGATTCTAAATTCACATAACAATGATACTCATGATCTTTTCACAAACCCTAATCATGCACATGAAAGCTTACTCAAATATTTCCAACAATGCTTATCAAACAATCTCACATAACAATGATACTCATGTTCTTTCACAAACCCTAGTTCAATATAGTTCTCAATTTCACACTCAATTGTTCTCACAAACATTCACCAATCATGTATATGAAAACTCACTCAACAATGCTTATCAAACAAACCTTTTCACTCCAACTTTGCATTTCACAACATCCAACCCAACAATATTTCACTCACAAGGAAGATGTGCCCATACCTTTTGTTTTGATGAAGATTTGATCTCAAAACCTATCTCAATCACAATCAATCTCTTTTGCCAATCTCAAAGGTTAGATAGCAAAAATCCTTCTCAAAATTTTCACTCAATTAATCCCCTCAAAATTAATTCACCATTACAAAAATTAACAAGACTCAAATACACCTTATTATCTCCAAACTTATCAAAATATTTCTCAACACATAAAAGTCAATTTTCTTTATCAACTCCAAATCAATCAATGTATAGAAGACCAAGTTCCTTTATAATCTCTCAAAATAATATTCAAAAATTAATCCCTTAATTAAACCTTATTACTCCAACCTTTATTTAATTTCTCAAAGCACAAAATAATATAAACTATTAAACACCTTATGACTCCCTACTTCCCAAGGCACTATATAAACTTACGTGACCTCAATGCGCTCCCCAACCTTGGCGCTATTAATAAATTTAAATAAAAAACTTTAGTGCATACCTTATACACCTTGCCCACGTGCAAAATGGTAGCGCACACCTTGCACCTTGAACCCATGACCTCATTGCTATCGTTGCGCTCTAGCAGCCATTGGGCCACATGCCCACACAAGTCTAAAACTGTAGGCGCTTCCCTATGTTACTTCCAAAAAATCTGGTGATCAAAAAAACACAATAGACCTCCTCAAAAACTGATTGTGCGAGGATTCGAAACCCCAACCTCTTGCCACGTGAATGCCTTAACTCTACCTTAGTTACCAACTACGCTAACCAGCATTTTGGTTATGCTTGGGTTGCACCTCATGCACTTAAACCGTCGCTTGCCCTCCAAAGGTTTTAATCACGCGAATTTTCTTCTATCTCACAACAAAGTAGTGCACGTTTCCTTTTGCCTTTGGATACTCGAATATGCATGGATGTCTTTTAATTAAAACTTTTACCCCTTTATATATCCTTTGGCTTATGCACTTTCGACATCGATGATTTATTTCGAATTTAAAAATTTGATTTAATAAATTATTTTATGACCTTTAACTTTGGCACCCAATATTTATTTAAATTTAAATTTTAACCTTTAGGTTAAAATATTTAAATTTAAATAAATTAAATTAAATATTTTGCAACCTGCTCAATGGGTCTTTCGAGGAATAAATTATTTTTAATTACTCCTTGGACCTGTTCTCTTCACCTCAACCTGTAACCTGGAATATTATAATATTAAATATTATAATATTATTATTGCCTTTTAAATCTGCTTCACCCTCCTTGGGACTTCCTTTTAAAACTGCTTCTCCTTCCTTGGGTCTTCAACCTTTTAGGCCACTTTAGGCATATAATATTAAAAATAAATATTATATCCTATTCCTTTAAACCTTTCCTTACCTTTTGGAAAAACCTCCTGATGACCTTAATGATGACTAAACTGAAACAACAAACTCTTGACAACTCTTGACATCAATGACAACAAAACTTGCTCATATTTCCAACATTGTTGAAAAGGTTCTTCAACCCGAATAGATTTTAAATACATTGAAGCATTTCTATTTATCCCAACGTACCTCTGGTACTTCTCACAATTTTTAATCACATTGAAAGTATCTAAGAAAATGGTTGGCCAATATCACCCAGTTCTGATAATTTTTAAAGCAGTGGTTCTCCCTGAGTAATGTCCTCTTGATGGACCTCCATGGAACTCATCCAAGATCCTTTGCTTTTGATCATATTTTATGCACCGAAGTAATACCCCATCCATATTTTTTTGTACAATCCTTCAAGTAGTAAAGTGTACTTCAAAGCTTGGATCATGTATCTCCTCTGTGAAGCATTAAAACTTACTGGATATTTTACAATATGGAAATATTTGATCAATTCATCATCCCAGTCAGTACTTTCCAAGGTTTGATCATCCCTTAGGGTTGTTTCTTGCGTTTGACAGGACACATATTCTGATTAGGCCTGTTTGGCAAGTTTTTGACATAATGCTTTGTCCCTCACTAGCTTGGTTGGGTGGATATCGACATCGTACTCTTGTATCTTTGATACCCAACTAGCTCTTTTCTCACCAAGCTCCCCCTGTATGGTAAAATTTCTAACATCAGGGTGGACCACATACACAATGGTCCTACTCTATGAAAGAAAATACCTAAACTTTTTTAACAATTTCATTATCGCATAAACTTGTTTTTTGATGAAGTTGTACTTTTCTTTGTGTTCCTGCATGGTCTGACTTAGAAATATTATGGGTCTCTCTTCGTTATCAGACCCTTTCTAAGTAAGTACTATAATGTAACTCTCTTGCTCACCTACAACATACAAGATGAAACCTCTGTAATAGTCTGGATTTACTAAGACTGGTGCTTGGGCTATCTATTCTTTTATCTATTTGAAAGCCTTCTTTCGTAAGTGTTTCCACTTGAATTCAGCATCCTTTTTTAACAACTCGATCATAGGTTTGACAATTTATGCAAAATATGCTATGAATTTGCGTACAAATTTTATCTTCCTGAAGAAGGATTGAAAGCCCTTTTTTTTTGGAGATAAAGGAAGTTCTAGCAGTTCTTTCACTTTGTTAGGATCTAAAGCTAGCCTAGCCTTAGAAATGATGTGACCTAGTAAAATCCCTTATTCCATAGAAAATATAGACTTATTTGGGTTCAAAGAGATACCAAACTCCCTACACTTCTCAAAAACTCTTTTGATATGGTCAACATGATCCTCTTTGTAATGAGAGAACACTGTCATATCATTTAAGTATATTATTATGATCTTGTTGACTAGTTCTCCAAAAGCCACATCTATTACCCTTTAAAATGTTGCTCCAGTGTTGGATAATCCAAAAGGTATCCTTTGATAAGTGAATTTTCCCCACTTGGTGGTGAATACAGTTTTGAATTGATCTTACTCTTTGAACCACACCTGGTTATACCTAGAAAATCCATACCAGAGTGAGAATATTTCTGCTCCCGCTATGCAAAGTCTGGTCGATTTGCGAAAGAGGATAATGGTCTATTAGTGAAGCTTTGTTTAGGTTTCGAAAGGACACACAATCTAATGTCTCCATTCTTTTTCTTGATCGAAACCAAGTTAGCTACCCAAGTAGAATTGTTTTATAGGGTAGACAATCTTGGCTTCAAGCAACTTTAGTAGTTCTTGCTTCATCAGAGCTTCGATCTTTAGGTTCACCGATCTTTGCTTTTTTTGGAAGGATTTTGCACCTTCTTCGAGCTTGATGGTATGTTGTATGGTCTCTTTAGAGTAGACCTTAAGATCACCATAAGTCCAGGCTATGATTTCATGAAAT
The DNA here is from genome assembly GCA_028583015.1 of Wollemia nobilis. Classification (NCBI taxonomy): domain Eukaryota; kingdom Viridiplantae; phylum Streptophyta; class Pinopsida; order Araucariales; family Araucariaceae; genus Wollemia; species Wollemia nobilis. The sequence continues at coordinate 1,468,668 of JAQPPZ010017217.1, read as the reverse complement.
TATTTGCATAATCCTTGAATTTGGTCCAATTCTTCCTCTATAGTGTTCACTCCCACTTTAATAGATTTCTCTAATTCCATTTGGACCTCCTTGTATCTGTGTTTGTTGAAGGTTGTGAAGCAAATAAATAAATAAATCAAACATAGGTATTAGGTTTGATATTGATAATTGAGGAAGTATAAATACAATAAGCTTAGGCTAAATATAGCCATAGATAGGTAGGAATAATATCCCCCCTTAATCAATGCTAACTATAATCAAAATGATGCTAACAATAATATGCTAACAAACTAATGCGTAAATAATAACCATAAGATATTCAAACAATGAATATCTTCATGGTAAAACAAAATAAGGTAATAACCTAACTTACTAAGGTAAAAATGAATTTACCCTAATAATCTACCTAGGATAATTTACATATAACCAAATGAGGTAATAATCATAGTTACTGTAGCATAGTAACTCTAACATCCCCCCTTATTACATTATTTGGGTAATGTATATAACTGCCCCAATACAGTAAAAAATATGTTGATATGCCAGCTCTTGCTTTGGCTTTGGCTCTAGCACATTGCTCACACAATCCACCTCTGGGTCTATTGCCTCTAGGTCTGTCGCCTTTGGGTCTAAGAAAAATAAGTACTTCCTAAGTACTTAAGCAAAAAATGGGTCATCCCTCACTTTGTTTTAACAATGAATGTCCTTATTGTAATCTTTTCATCCTATCGGAGTGCATGGGTAACTAGTCGCTACAATTGCTATGTATACTACATTATATCACTATATACGAGGTTCACTCTTGTTTACAATATGATTTTACAAATTTTTTGATAAGTTATCTAAGGTGTCGATCACTGCTGAAAATGCACCCTTATAAGTTTCCCCCTTTTTGCAAAATATGTTGTAATGGAACTTTTGCAAGAAGTTTGACTAAGGTATCAGACTCTACTGAAAGTGCACCCTTATAAGTCATCCTCCATTTTTAGTAAAATACTTTTTTAGGAAGGAAACAAATTTTTTTTCCCCCCTAAGTGCAAAATATTTGTAACTTTGTGAAGATTTTTAAGGCTTTTACAAAGATTGCCTCCTAGGAAAATTTCAAAAAATTTCACCAGAAAAATCCCCCCATTTATTACAAGTACTTCAAACAAAAAGAGTTTACTACTTATGAAACCTAAAAAGAGGTACAATCCCACCTTTATTGCAAGTACTTCAAACAAAAACATTTGCTATTTATGAAGCCTAAAAAGAGGTTTGCAATGATGTTGCCTAGGTTTACAATATGTTTCCATTACAAAGTTTTATATGTCATGAGCACCTTGTGTGCTCTTTTTGAATCAAAATCAACATGGGCTCTTTGTTGTCTATTTTTTCTTTGTGGTGTGCCTTTGCCCTTTTTGTCTTGCTTATTTTTAAATCAACACTGATTGGTGTCATGGTTGTCCTTTTTACAATTTGTGCAAAACTTCTTTTTTGATTGAGGTTGCTTGCCCTTATCTTTGGAAGATGACCCCCTCTTCTTCTATTGACCTTATTTATGTGTATAAAGTACACTCTTGGACACTTCATATTTTTGTAGTTGATTTGCTTCTTCAATTTGAAGCAAATTTACTAACTCCACAAAGGTCACATGTCTTTGAGACACTTGAAGAGATGTTATTAACATCTTGTAGGAGTCTGGAAGAGCCCTTAAAATTACTGTAGTCAAGACCTTATATTCAACTTTTTATCCGAAAGCATTTAGTTTTGATTTTATTTTTGCCACTCTACAAAGGAATAACTCTACTGTTTCACCTGAATTCATATGGATAGTATGAATTTGGGATTGAAGGTTAAGAATTGTGGCTTCATTTTTCCCTTCAAAAATGGTAGATAAAGCATCCCACGCTTCTTTACCATTTTCATCATCATAAATGTGGGGCTGAATTTCTTCAGTAGTAGCTAGCAAAACCAGCATGAGAAGTCTGGTGTCCCTTTTATCCCATGCCTTCTGATATGTTCCTGGTGTAGTGGGTCTTTTTATAGTGCCTGTCACTATATCCCACAATTCCCTTTACAGTAAGAATGACCTTCATTTTGGTTTTCCATGCAGAATAATTAGAACCTTTAAGCAATTGGGTATCATTGAGATACTTGTTTATAGTAGCCATTATAAAGGTTTCCTATTGCACCAAAATGGTCTCTCTTTCACTCTAATTGATATTTAATGGCACCTACCTAAAAATCCTCCTGGAGAGGAATTTTAAGCCAAACAAGAAGTAACGAAAGAGAATTCACTCTAATTGATATTTAATGGAACTTGCCTAAAAACCCTTTTGAAAAAGGATGATTTAGTTTGAGGATTTTAAGAAAAACAAGAAGAGTGAATTAGGGTTGCATATGGAGTGAATTATTAAAAAATTGGCTTAAACTTTGTGCAATAAATTACACAAATGAGTGTGAAATTTTGGGTTTTGAGTGCTCTTGATTTTTAAGACTTATAATTGTAGAAAACAAGAAATTAAATGCAATAATCAATCAAAGAGTGCCCATAAATTTTTACCACTTAGGTTTCGGATTCTACTGAAAATACACCTAGTTTAACAATGCCAATTTAACAAAAGGTGTTGAATGCTATCGAAAATGCACCTTATTACAATAATTTTTGCAACAAAATTTTGATTTGTGTTGTGCAAAAAATTTTGATATTCAATTTCTCCCCTTGTCTTACAATTTTGCAAAGAATGTGGCAAAAACAATTGTCTTTCCTTTTTGTGTTGCAAAATAAACAAGTTTCAATGTTTCAACCCTTTGATTTTCACAATTTTCCCTTGTGTTATAATTTTGCAAAAGAAGAATCCAAATCTTGGTTTGTCCCCCTCTTGTTTGCAAAATAAACAAGGTTGTGAAAATTTTAGATCTTCAATGTGATGATATCCTTCTCCAATTTGCAAAAATATGAATGTGCAATATTTTGTGTTATATCCCAAGGTTTAAGAAAACAAAATGCACAAATTGCCTTTTAGTTTTGATTTTCAAGTGCCCTCCTCCTTGTGTTACAAATTTACAAAAAAGAATTACAATTTCTTGTCTCCCCTATGCTCTGCAAATTTAACAAGGTAGCCTTTCAAATCAAGTTGACACATGACAAGATTTTGAAAGGCAATCCAGTACCAATCGACACACGACTTGGTATTAGTGGACCCAAGGTCTATTGTTCATGAGACAAAACTTGTACTCTAGAAACAAATGGTTAGAAAAAAAATTTAGAGCAAAGTTGTTAGGAGTCTCAATTTGTTTTTTGCAAAAAAAAATAGTGCTTTGCTTTTTGTCTCTTATCCCCCTTTGGAGAAAACAAAAAAACACTTGTTCTTATATTTTGCAAAAAAAAATAGGCCTTTAATTTTCAATTTTATTGCATAAGTCTAATTAATTTTAGCATAATTGAATCAATAATAAAATAATTTGTGTCAAAAATCACTTCAATATTTAAAAAATGATTTTATACTAATAAAATATTAAAATATTAATAAAATATGAAAAAATAGTAACTAAAAAATGCAAAAAAAAATATTACCTCAATTGAAAAAAAATCAATTTTTAAATCTAAAAATTGCTTTTCTGTCCTTGTTGGGACTCGAAATCGTGACACGGGGGAGTCTGCATTAGACTGGTGGGCTTTGCTAGTCAGGCTCCCTTGGCTGATCCGAAGGCCAAGGGGAGAACCGATGGTTTCATTCTCTTCGTTCACGTGAAAATAAAAAAAATTAAAAACTTTTGGGATAATTATCCCACATCGCCCATACGAGCGAGCTTTTGTTGTTTAAAACCTTGATCACGAGCTATTTTCGTCGACTGTCTGTGGGTATTCAAGGACACCCTTTTGCCATGCATATCGATGGATATACGCACTTTCCACGTGTATGAGGGAGAATTGCACCACGTATCGCCAGCTATTGTACCTCAAAATTCAAGCTCGTGCCATGTGGCAGTGAAGGATGCTGACATGTTGTCAGGTGGACTCCTTAGTTTCTAAATAAGTGGACTCCTTGATTTCCATGCCACCTTGGATCATGTGCAAGTCAGAGGGTTTCAGATGATGTCAGTTGTCACATATCAGTGTTCCAAGTGCATCAAGTTTTGTGTGTGCAGATTGGTATAGAGTGTTGGTCGTTGCAATGATTCGTGGATCGGAGTCGTAGGTTGGCTGATCATTGGATGAGGTCTGATCATCGATGTATGAGATGGGCCACCTACAGATCGGTTTGATTGTAGTCACCAGTCTAGTGGGCAATCTATAGGATTAACTGCAAGTCGCCTACCCAAAATCTATTAGGTCTGACAGCCTCCTACTGTCAGATCTATAGAAAATTTGTCAAATCAAGGCCTTGTAATTCGTGCTCGTTTGTGTAGGTGACTCAAAAAGTGTATCTTGTACAGGGGTCATGAGTCTTAGGATTTGGGTCCCATGGTCCAATCCTTTGGAACGAGTCACCACCCGCCTTGTCTAGTGTTGAGTGTTTCGAGTGTCCAGGTAAGCCGCTTTGATACCAATGAAGGTTGCGAAGAAAATAAATAAATAAATCAAACATAGGTATTAGGTTTGATATTGATAATTGAGGAAGTATAAATACAATAATCTTAGGCTAAAGATAGCCATAGATAGGTAGGAATAATGTCCCCCCCTTAATCAACACTAACTATAATCAAAATGACGCTAACAATAATATGCTAACAAACTAACGCGTAAATAATAACCATAAGATATTCGAACAATGAATATCTTCATAGTAAAAAAATAAAGTAATAACCTAACTTACTAAGGTAAAAATATATTTACCCTAATAATATACCTAGGATAATTTACATATAACCAAATGAGGTAAATATCATAGTTACTGTAGCATAGTAACTCTAACATTTGTCAACTTTCATCTTATGGCCAGTCAACCTATCATTATTATCAAACAAGCTTTCGAGAGTGATCAATCCTTTTGAGATATGGTTATTTTTTAATTGGATCATGTTTGCATCTTCCTCATATTTAGACACTCTATCATTTGAGCAGTTCATCTCATGGACAAGAAAGTCCACTATTTGTTCATCATTTTTGAATACCTGCCAAAAGGTGTCTCTATTTAGCACAGAAGGCCTGTAGATCAATCTAACTATTTTAGAATTCTAGATGAAATTGTTGATGGGGCAAAAATTTACACCTATTGATGCCAATAAATTAGCATGAGTGTTCTTTTCTCTAGGGATTGCTTTGATGTTTAGAGATTCAAAAGCTTCTAGTAAATCCCAGACCTTATTTCTGTAAGCTTTGAGGTAGTGTTGCTTACTCACACATTTCTCAATGACCTAATTCGCTATCAATCCAAAATCTCCAAAAATTTGGAGTTGTTTAATACCCAACTTCTCAGATATCTTAAGGCCTAGGCAAGTGCTTCATATTCTGCTACATTGTTAGTACAACTCTAGGTTAACCGATAAGAAAATACCTTCTCTTCACCTTTCAGATAAATTAAGACAATACCTGCTTCAACTTCATTTTTGCATTTGGCACCATCGAATAAAAGTTTCCACAGTTGATCAGTAGATGGGTCTACTTGGTGGAGAGGAGTGGGGATGCTTTTCTTGGGATTCACTATTGAGTAGTTTCCAATATCTGTTCCAATCATAGCATTGAATTCTTGGGGATAAAACCGGTCTTCTTCTTGCAGTACGTTTAGATCTTCCTCCATTAAGTTTAAGTCTTCCAATTCCTTGGTCATTATGTTTACTGTACCAGCTCGTTTCCCTTCCTCTTCAAGTTTTTCAATATGAAAGGTTGAAGGTTTCTCATTGAATATTTTTACTCTCTTGCCCTTGAATAGGATTTCCAAGTGTGAGTAATCCAATGATAAATATCCTCCTATTTTGGCGATGAATTCTTTGGAGAGACACGTACCAAAATAAGGTTCTAAATCCACTACCCTACCTCTTGTATAATTGTGAGTTGAGGCAATATGTGTACAACTATTAGGATGTCTTTAATTACCCCTACGATTTTGATAGGGGTTTCATCTAGTTGCAAGACACCAAGGCTGCTCCTTATGTATTCCATCCCCATGATATCGCATACAACTTTGGGTATCATAATGGTTGCAGCTCCTGAGTCTATCATGCAATTATGTACCATCCATCCTTCCAACTAAAGAGACATATAGAAGGGAAGAGGTTTATTTTTTCCTGTAGTGGATGTCAAACTAGCTTACACAAAATTCAAATGAGCAGGGGTTTTATTCCTATTTTTTATAGATCTCAAGGATTCCTACAATAAGTCAATTTGTCCTGGAAACTACAATGCATCATACATAGTCGCTTTGGAGGGAGTCTTCTTCATTTCCTCGACTATGTTGAAAGGGAGAGGTTCAACACTTTTCTCCTTCTCTTTTACAACAATGTCATACTTATTTCTATACCCCTGAGTAGCATCTATCCTTTGACAATTATTCAATGAGGGGTATCTCAATTTATCTATCTATTTCCTCTACTTGTGTCTCGACTTCTCTCTATAAAGGAGCTTCCTTGCATGGCTCCACTTCATGTTGACTTGGTTTTTACGGTACTTTATCATAGGGAACTCTCTTCTCAACCTAATTATTCATAGGTGAAGGTACTCACAAGAGATTAAGTTCCTGGGGATTTACCTACAAATAATTTTTCCATGATTGAGTTCGAATGACTACTTGCTGCATGGAAGGCATCATTTTCTTCCCTAAACATGTTTATCTATCCTTTGAGGGTTTTATTTGCCTTATCAATAGCTATCTTTTGGATATAATGTTGATGGATCATACACGAGTTTTCACCATGTGGATTATTACATGTAGAACACCAGAAGTTTGACTCTGTTGAAGTATTAGTGGGTTCACTATCTTCATTGGTGTAAATCACATTTGATTTGTTGTGATTTCTATCACTCGTGGAAGATTGGTCTCTTGTTACATGTGGAAATATCCTTGGCTAGAAATTTCTCTCTACTTCTCTTCTTTCCATCGATGTCATATTATTTGTTAGAGTCTTCATGGTTGATTGTAGATCTAACAAAGCTACAAGCTGAGGATCAGGAGAAGGTGAAACTGATGACACAAGGATTATAGCGACATCAGGTAATGTTGGAGGAGAAAATAGGGTTTGCATTATTGGAATTTTAGGTTGTCCTGTCCACTTTGGAAGATCTACGCTTGGTGCTTCTGGAAGGTTTGGGAAGATAGGCATGACCATCTTTGGAGGAAATCTTCCAATAATGATTAGATCCCTTTCTGCTTTTTGAGCTTCTTGGAAAATATTTGGGAAAGTAAGTACTTGGGATTTTCTGATAGCCATGCTTATATCTGAGTTAAAAGCTCTCAGGTAATAATACATTGATTGTTCATTTGTTGGCCTTAATCCTTTAGGTACTCTCTCCCAAGTTTGATTAAATTTGATATTAAAGTCGATCATTTCCTCTTGAGGGTGCTTCTAAATGATGGTGAACTAGTTTAGCAGAGAAAATAGGTCAACATGTTCATTGAACTCTTCTACCAACTTACCGACAAGCTGGGCCCAAGTAGATATGGTTTGATTGGCAAGGGATCTATACCAGTAGAACATTTTCCCTTTTAATAAAATGACTAACAGTCTTATCATGACATCCTCCTCAAAGATGTTATGTATCGATGCAAGTGTGGCTACATCTTGATAGTGTTCATAAGTCGTCTTCCCAGTGTTGTCATACTGGGGTAATGCCTTTAAGGCTGCTGCTGGAATCAGGTGTTGAGTTACCAGATTCAAGGGGCCTATATGGTTTCATGAAGGGTAAGGTAGATTTGGTTGATTCACGGCCATTGTAGCTACAACTTTGACTGATATTATAGGAATATAGGTAGCTAGAATTAACGTCTCACTAGTAGCAACACTAGGTAGAGCTGTAGGGAAAATATTTATAGATCATGTAGTGATAGTATATGAAGAAGTTGTCCTAGCAACTAATACATGATTAGCTCTGAGGCTACCAAGGTGTAACTCAAAGAACTCGATGGGTTCTTTGAATTTTTTTGCCTTAGATCTGGTTATCATAAAAAATGGTATTCAACCAGAAAATAGGTAAGGATTTTCTTAGGTGTTATCTCTCGAACGGAATCACCAAGTGATTCATAAAAAATTGAACAAGATAAAGATAACCACCAAAACTTTGGTTTGTATATATTGTGGAATTGTGTCCCACCGAGCATGCCAAAAAATTTTGCAAAAATCAAGAAAGGAACCAACCTTCTTTGGAGATTGAACCGGGTGATACTTCCATTCATCCGTTCATTCAATGTTGGCAAGGTCTTGGGCACACATACATCCAGAGGTAAATTTTGTACCAATAAGATGTTAAGGAAAGCGGAAGACTTTAGAAAGACTACAAAAAAATTCTTATGGTATGGCACTGAATGCAAAAAACGTATACATCTGGTAGCCTAGGATACCTGTTACCAGCCTTTACAAAATGGGGGTCTTGGTTTGAGGAAGTTGAGAGATCTAAATAGAGCCCTTCTAGGTAAACATGGTTGGAGGCTTTGCACTGGAGAATAAAGGAAATGGGCTACCATTATCCAAAACAAATATTTGGAGGGCAAAACCACTTTATCAGTTGTTCTAATCCTCCACGTGGGTCTATTTTTTGGTAAAATATAATCAATAGCAAGAAATTTCTATGGCAAGGTCTAAAATGGAGAGTAGGCAAGGGAGACAAAATTAACTTTTGGAAAGACCCTTGGATTCAAGAGGAGCCTTTAGCAAACTATATAAAGTTCAAAGATATTAAAGAACATTTAACCAAAACCTATGGTAAGAAAATTAATGGTTATATTCATAGGGTGGGTGATTTTTAGGAGTGGAAAATTGTGCAAGAAGATATGCAAGGCCAAGGGGGTAAAGATCTACAAAACCTCCTAAGGAGTTATTATTTAGGTAGAGGTTTAGAGGAGGATTAGATAATTTGGGGAAGAAACCAACAAGGCCAGTACTTGGTGAAGGATGGATATAGAGTCTTGGGCAAAGTAACCTTAGAGAAACCCGAGCTTAAAATAATTTGGAAGCTAAACATCATCCCTAAGGTTGTTATGTTTTTTTGGACTACCATTCTCAATAAAATCCTTACAAAAGATAATATGTTCAAAAGAGGGATTGTGGTTCCAACTGTTTGTGTCTTATGTAACAAAGCGGATGAGTGTGTGGACCACCTATTTGGAACTTGTGATTTTTTTTGTGATATCCTAAATATGTTATTGAGAGAAGTTAATGTTGCTTGGGTCATTCTAGATTCTCTAATCAGGATTTGGGAACAGTGGCACTTAGGAAGCAGTATTTTTTGGCAAAAATGCATTCCCCATATTTATTGGGGGGTTTGGTTGAAAAGAAACAGACGAGTGTTCAAAAATAAAACCAGAGAAATAATTGGGTTTTATACCAGGATAAAAACAACCCTATTGGAGGATTGTATTAAAAATATTGTTGGCCAGGAAAATCTTGCAATGATCCTCTCTAGAGAAAAAGACATCTTAAATATAGAAAAAATCAATAAGGTGAGACTACATACTAGATGGGAATGTCCCCACAAAGATTGGGTAAAAAATAACTTTGATGAAGCTGCAAAAGATAACCTAGGTCATGCTGGTGGTGGGGGTCTCATTAGGAATGACAAAGGTCAAGTAGTGGTTGCATATGTTGAGGATCTAGGAATTACCACAAATCACCAAGTTGAAGCAAGGGCAATGCTTACAGGCCTTCGAATTGTAGTGAATTTGGGTTTTAGGAGAATTTTTCTTGAGGGGGATTCCAAGAATATTATAACTTCCCTTCAAAAAGGGGAGTTAAATAATTCTAGCATTTTCCAAATAATTACAGATATGAGGACTATCTTGGGAAACCTAGAATAAATTCAAGTTAAACATATTTATAGAGAGGGAAACAAAGTTGTCAATAAAATGGCAAATATGATAGTTAAATCTGAGAATTTTGAGGTCTGGTCATATGCCCCCATGGAGTTGAAGAGATTATAAGAACTGATAACCAGCAGATAAAGAGGACAGAGCAAAGCAGAAGCACACTAAATTACATCATTATTAGCAGTTTCTTTATTAGTTATGTAAAGCATTGAGCACTGCATCAACCATGTTAAATAGAAGGAAAGCAGAAGGAATATTATTTTAGCTTCTCCATCAACAAGTTTAGCCCAGGTTTGTTTATTTTAAGAAAATAGGGCTATCTTGCATTTGTATGATCTTCTCTTATTTTTTTCTTATACATCTTTTGAGCTCTGTGTAAAGGGTCGGGGCCCTTCAACCCCTTTTTTTATCAATACCAAAAAAAAAATAACACAAATAGACTTGTTGAAATATTGTGTAAATATTTATATTATTTTAAAGTGATTTTTAATTTCATTTATTATTAGATTTACATGGACTTTTTTTTCTAGAGAACAAGGGGTTGTACTTGGGTCCCCCACCCTTGATAAATCACAACTCTCTATTTTAGAGCTTGAGAGTTTACAAACAAATTCAATTCTCATCTCAATTAAGTTGCCATATCTAGATACGTACATGATTTTTCATGAAATGTTTGAAATTCTTGATTTTCATTTTCTAGATCTTCAATTTTTGTGTGAATACAGATATTTTAGAATTCAACATCCTTCATAAAATGTCTAAATTCTTGATTTTCTTTTTCTAGATCTCCTTCCACTTTTGTGTGAACACATATTGACCTGAACAATATATATTTAAGTTTACCTTCACTTTTTAAAATTTGATCTATCTTTATTTAAGATTTGGAAAAGCCTATCAAGTTAAATTTTAGTGGTTAAAGTATAATTGACCTGTGTTTAAAGGTGAAATTTTGGAATTCTAAATAAAAGGTTCAAGGTTCAAATTCAATGGAATAAAACTATACATCGAATATATAAGCAAATAACATTCTCTATGAAAGTCGTCTTATATAACCTATCCAATAAAATAATGTTACACATCAAACATATAACCTATAATCTTAAAAAATTAAAAACTACTTTACCTTTTACAAATCATTTTCAATAAATAAAAAATAAATTTAACATAAATTTAAGATAACCAAGCCAATTACAATAATCCTTTTGAACTTAAAAGAGCCCTGGAACCAGTGGTTTTATATCGTTCATTACTTCTAGACCTATGAACATTCTACATCGAAGCTCTGGTTAAAACATTGGAGTTGATCGTGACTGGATTCTCTCTGGCATTTTAATGCAAAGGACTTCAAGATTGATTCGCCATGTACAAGCATTGGAGATAACAAGAGTTGAAAAAAGATCTATCCGTAAAACTTAAAGAAAGGAGCACATTCTGGCTGCTATACCTGTCGGTAATCCAGATTAGAGTATGGAACAAATAACTCTTGAAACCAATTTTTTTTTCTCCTTGGCTTCCATCCCATGTCTCTGCAAAGATTATCATTGCTCCATATCTCGAAAGAAGCATAACAAGACCTCCAATAATAAAAGGGTGTGATTCTTTTTATAGATTTCTGGAGGTTGTCTGTGCATGCCTCCATTTCCTTGATAGTTGGCAGCATCAATTTTCCAGAAAAAAAATTAGCTAGCCACTGAACGCATCTCAGAAGAATACAGAATTGACATTGACAGACTCTCTGGATACCCAATGATTGCCATTTGAGGAATGTGTGGATGGATGAGACCCCTGTTTACATGTCAGAGGGGGTTTAGATTCTGAAAGTTGAACTACTTCAGTTGATCAGCTCTTCAACGAACAAGAAAAAATTAAAATGCAGAGGAGAAAAAATGTTGAATAAATTACCAATACCTATATAAAGGGACTACACCCTCTGATGTTTCAGTAACATCTGCAAAATGCTTTGGAAGTAGAGTTTTCAGTTTCTTTTCCCCATCATATCCTGTATCCAAAACCACAAGATCAGCTTCCACCTCCGTTCCGTCGTCTAATATAATTCCCTTACTTGAAAAATGCCAAGTAGATGCTTTTTTAAATCGGATAAGGCCTTCCTCTGCACTTGGAAACAAATTTTCTGGAAGTGTTGCAATTTGGCAAGACGATATTTGCTGAAGAAAGCTGTGATCTGGAACAAGTCCATACTTTTTAAGGGGAAATTTCCAAAGCAGGTAAAGCTCCACAAACTTGGACGCTACCCATCTCTGTAAAATGCGGAAAAGGCCAAGGTATCATTATCACATTGACCCAATTGCAAACTTTACAATGAAATTAGATTGAATTGTCTTTGATTAGACAAGCAATTGAAGTCTATTGAATTGGAGAAACGTACCAATGGTGCAAGTAGGTGAGATATTGAGCTTAGCAGAAAACCCCTATCAAGCTTTTCAAGTAAAACTTGGGCAAAACGTGTACAGTACAAATATGTTAAGGGCACTCCCCAGCATCTGTAATCTTGAGGCACCGGCCAGCGCACCGTTCTGATGATCATTGTGCAGGGTTGCCCACCTTCTCCTTCCAAGAGGCAGCGAGAATCCATCAGCCCATGTCCATGTCCATGTCCATGCCAATCAAAAAGCAAACATACATAAACTCTTTCCTGCGACATCTGAGCTACATACCTTGATTTGCCTCGGCACACTCTACAGCAAAGTCCAATGCTGAATTCTGAAATCCAATAACAACAACTCTTTTTCCTTTGAGAAGCTCATGTGCCTGTATTTTGTGTAAGGCAGAGTAGTCCATGGTATGCAACACTTTTCCTCGAAATATTTCTGGCCCTTTGTTTGGCCGAAATAATGGGATTTTTGGCACATCCCCAAATCTCCCAATGCACATTACTACAAAATCGAAACGATGCCACTGAACAGAAACAAGGCATATCAATGTGGAAGACTGATCGAAATGGGTCAAATTCAAAAAAAAAAAAATACAGCAGCAAGTGCACTGCAAGGGCAAAAAATAGTGCAGAGGGGGTGGGGGAAATTTACCCCAAAATGGATATGAATGAATCTTAATACAACATGGGAGTGTTAAACATCTCCATCCAAAGGTTGAATAATCCAAAGTGATATTTCCAACCCTACTCATGCAGTAAGAGAAGCTTTAAGAGAATTCCAACTTTTGTGTTCCACCACAAACTTTTGTAATGTAAGGCTACAAGTGCTTTCCATGAAAAATAATCTCTGTTCATGATATTTTAGTATCTGTATACTTCAATTACCAGTTACATTGCATGGGATCAGTTTCTTAGCTTAAGAATCGGAAGTGTTATGTTGTGAGTTGGATTTGCTGGTGCATTTCATTAGATGTAGTAATGCCTTTTAAGTACACCTATTCTACACTTGCATACAGAGAAAGAGGGTTAACAGTGATCCAAATGAATTTATTACAGGTCACTTAGAATTGTAACAAGGATGAACAGCTAAATGACAGTGACCTAACAAGCTCCTAAAATAGGGCAGCCTCATTTCTTCATCCATAACTCCATCAAAGTTAGATTTTAACAAAACTTTAGAGGGAGGTTTCAAACATTAATGACAATGCAGAGAATTAATTGAACTCAAAATACATTATCTGCCCTTTAAAGGGAAAAAGAAAGATCAGTCAAGGTCAATGAGTTGTAGTTTGGGCATAAATAGACCAAATTATGTTTAATTTAAATGATTTTTTCTTAGGTGAAAGAGAAATATATGTGGTGTAAATTTCAGCTTAAAATACATTTGTTTTGCCCTTTAAAATAACAAAATTTAGTCTATTGTATATAACAATTTTCTCTTAAACCTAAGGTTATCTACATCATTTTTCACGTGCCATTTTGGACCCTCAATAAGCTAAAGACAGTCCAGCCAACAAGCTGGCTAAAAATTGGCTGATTTGGCATGTATAAGGTGGCCTAAAAGTGAACTGGACAAATGTCCAAAAAAATATGTACGGAGAAGAAGCATGACACATCACCTCTATGTATACCAACACTTGAATTAACCTTAGAAATCAAGATACATCAGGTTCACTCCCAAACTGGGAAGTGGAAGAGACCAGATACGACTTATTTGGACTAAGACAAGAAGAGCCAAGAACACAGAGAAGTAAGTTTTAGCTAACGAAGAGCAAGAAGCCCATTGAAAAGAAAGAAAACGGAGATTTTGAACAGCCAAGAACACAGAGAAGTAAGTTCTAGCTAAAGGAGAGCAAGAAGCCCATTGAAAAGCGCTATGTCAGGCTGCAGACAAGTGCATAGTCGTTGTACATCTCAGCAAAGGCCAAGTTAATGGCCGTGTAAATTCTCCATTTTTGCAAGGAATACGAAGCTTGACTGATTGACCTGTGGCTTTACTTCCCCTAAAGAGTTTTCCCCACTCTACTTCATTGATGTAAGCATAGTATTTGGAGGATAATTTCATGCGTTTAGTTTTAATCCACTCCATTCTATGGGATTTGTATATTTTCATGTGTTTTCAGACTAGCAACATTGAGCTAGGAGTAAGCAACAATTTTGACATAGCAATCAATAGTTGGCTTTACAGTGTATTTTAAACTTCATTAGCATTATATCTAGCTCTTTGGACTGTTTACACGTAATATCTAGAAAGTAGATTTGATGCCAAATTAAAGAGTTATTCTAATCCTTAGCAACTACTTTTCTCACAGTCCAAATGAAAGCAAGCCAGAGACCACTTTAAATGTTCAAAATGATCTTTTTAAAGTTTCATTAGTGACATTACAGATCAAACAAGGATTAGAAATGAAGGAAAGGAAGGAGGGAAAATCTGAATGAATGGTGCATTATTGCTAACGTGGTTGAACCACTCAAAATAATCTTCTTGCGATGACAGCAAACCTAGCTCTCTTTAGGAGGCATCATTAAAAAAATAAGACAAAAACAGCCTGATGGACCACCATTTTAGACAATTTAAAAGAAAAAGGAAAAAAATGGTATACAGAGTTATAAAAAAATAGATATTTGAGAAAATTTACAAAACTTTTATGGAATCTCCATTGCTTTTCTGAACACCAACTTCCCAAACTGCATCATCTGGGTATGCTCCTCCACTATTACCCCACAATCTAGCGTTCTCCATGCAATTTTGACCATGATAGCGAATTTCCACTACTTTGGAATCGAACTGAATGTAATCCAGCAGCGCAAAATTCTCTGCATAGTTGTGAAAATAGTCCATAACCTGGTGATTCGGTGGTCACATGAATTGGCCATGGAAAATCAGTGAACTGGAAGAGAGAACGAGGAGTCTGCTGCAGCTTTGTTGATGCAAATGTTTCTCTCCACACTCCTCCAATGCCTTGTTTGGCTTCAAATACAGTGGGATTCAGGTCATTACTTGCAATGTTTACTTCTGATCCTCCTCTTCCATCTCCATTCTTGCTGGCGAAATGCTCGTACCAGAGAGACATGCGGTACCCGAATATCTGGCCCCGAGTGCGGCGCCCAGCCTTGCCGTTGATGTGTTGCGGTTGGTAACTTCCCTGCGCTATTTCAGTGTCCCGGCCCCTAGAAAAGCAATTATAGTGTTTCAAACTTTAATAGCAGAATTAACAAAATAAGACAAACACACAGTAGAAGAGACAACGATTTTAACGTGGTTCACCCAATGTGGGTTACATCCACCGAGAATTTTCAGTCCTTTCTTTCTCAATCCAAGCAATAGAGGGTTACAACCTACAACAAACATCTGCTGTAATTTCCTCTCTATATTTACAAGGAATCAACACAGTAATTTTCTCATTGTCATAGTATTCTCTGTTTTTCCTCACAACTATATATAAGAAAAAAACAGAAAAACAAACTGCTTTTCTTAATACATTCCAAGATTAACACTGAGTTCCCAACATCTAATTTTGGGATAAAAACAAAAAAACTTTCCCTGGTTGTCCTGTTGTAAATCCGGAAACTTTCTCTAGTAGACTAACAAATTGTAAATCTGAAACTTTCCCTGTCCGATCCTGCGGTAAATCCAGAAACTTTCTCTGTTTAGCCTCCTCATAATTAGGCTCCATTCCTAACAATCTCCCACTTGGAGACTAATTCCATTGCACCATACTGCAACCAAGGACTGAAAAATTCTCATCATGGCCTCTTATTCCTTAAGGCCAACCGAAGTTGAGCAAAAGCTCAACTTTTCTCTTGACACCACTTTTGTAAGCATGTCAGCGGGATTTTGTGATGTGTGAACTTTCCCTAATTTCAAAGATCCATCTTCCACTACTGATCTAATGAAATGATACCTGAGTTTGATGTGTTTAGTTTTTGAATGGAATGTCGAATTCTTCGCAAGGTGTATAGCACTCTGGCTATCACTCCACAACCTATTATCCTCTTGCTTCTTCCCCAGTTCTTCCATTAGTCTTTGCAACCAAACCATCTCTTTGCTTGCTTCTGTAGCGACAACATATTCAGCTTCGAGTGGTTGAAAGGGCAACTACGTGTTGGAGTTTAGAAATACAACTAACTGCTCCTCCTCCTATAGTAAATATGTAGCCAGTAGAGCTCCTTCCACCATAAATATCACCTGCCATATCGGAATCTACAAAACCTTTCAAGCATATATTAGAGCCTCCAAAATTCAAAGAATAATTTGAAGTTCCTCTCAAGTACATGAGTATCCATTTTACCGCTTGCCAATGTCCTTTTCTCGGATTACTCATAAATCTACTCACTACTCCCACTGCATGGGCAATGTCTGGTCTTGTACAAACCATTGCATACATCAAGCTTCCAACCGCTGATGCATAGGGAACCTTAGCCATATGCTCTTGTTCCTTTTGTGTTTTGGGACACAAATCTTTGGTGAGTTTGAAATGCTTTGCCAATGGAGTAGCAAGAGACTTTGCATTGTTCATGTTGAATCTCTTAAGCACTTTTTCAATGTATTTTGCTTGTGATAATTTCGAGTGTGACTCTCCTTGTCTCTTGTTATCCTCATACCAAGGATTTGTTTGGCTTCTCCCAAATCCTTCATGGCAAAGGATTTAGCCAACTTCTTCTTGAGCATGTTTATATCTTGCATATTTGTTACTGCAACTAACATGTCATCCACATACAATAGCAAAATAACATAGTTACCATTTCCAGTTTGCTTAAAATATACACAGTGATCACTTTGACATCTTTCAAACCTTTGATTAGCCATGAACTTATCAAATTTTAAATACCACTTTCTAGGAGCTTGTTTTAACCCATACAAGCTCTTTTTCGGTTTACATACCCAATCCTCTTTACCTTTCACCTGAAAGCCTTATGGTTGGTGCATATAAATTTCCTCCTCCAAATCACCATGAAGAAATGTTGTCTTCACATCCAATTGCTCAAGATACAAATTTTCTATAGCTATAAGACTCAAAATAGCTCTAATAGAGGTCATTTTTACAGCTGGAGAAAAAATCTCATCAAAATCAATACCTTTTTTCCGAGCGAATCCCTTGACCACTAGTCTTGCTTTGTATCTCTTATGCCCTTCATTCTCCTCTTTAATCCTGTACACCCATTTATTGGTCAAAGCTCTTTTACCTTTGGGTAGCTCAACCAAATCCCAAGTTTGGTTGTGGAATAAAGAGTCCATTTCTTCATTCATTGCAAGCTCCCACTTATTCCTGGTATCCATCTGTAATGCTTCCTGAAAACATTATGGCTCACCAGCATCAGTATACAAAACATAATCAGAGAAACGTTGAGGAATTTTACTTATCCTGGTAGATCGTCTAACAACACTTTCTGGAGATTGAGGTGCTTGTTGCTGCTGCTTGTACATTTTGATCTTCTACCACTTTTGGAGTTACCTTTTCTATGTGTCCATCAAGGTCTATGTATTCAGCAATTTCCTCTTTCTGTTTCTTTCCACTGCAACCGATCTTTATACAAGTTTTTTTCATTAAATATGACATCCCTACTTCTAATGACTTTTCGGTTATCACAATCCCATAATCTGTAACCCAAGCCATCAATACCGTAACCAATAAAATAGCACTTTTGGGCCTTAGCATCTAACTTATTTCTGTTCTCTTTGTCTATATGCATAAAAGCCTCACATCCAAATACCTTAAGGAAAGAATAATTTACTGGTTTACCTATCCAAAGCTCTTCCGGAATTCCTCCATCCAAGGCACTAGACGGTCCTCTATTAATCAGATATACTGTAGTATCAATAGCATGAGCCCATAAAAATAATGGTAAGCCTGCATGTATTCTCATGCTCCTAGCACGCTCCATGATGGTTCTATTCATTCTTTCGGCAACCCCATTTTCTTGAGGTGTTCTTGGAACTACCTTGATTCTTCTAATTCCATTTTTAGAACAAAACACATCAAATTCTCTATTGCAATATTCTCCACCATTATCCGACTTTAGACACTTTAACCTTTTTCCAGTTTCATTTTCAACTAATGCTTTCCAATTCTTGAAGGTATTAAAAACATCACTTTTATTCTTAATGCAATATATCCATGTTTTCCTTGTTGCATCATCAATAAAAAGTACATAGTAAGAGGAACCTCCAAGAGAAGTTACATGAGCTGGGCCCCAAACATCTGAGTGCACAAGCTCCAATTTCTCTTTCTTCCTTTCCTTGCCATCCTTGAGAAATCTAACTCTCTTTGCTTTACCATAAACACAATCCTCACAGAATTCCAAATCAATTTCTTTTAACTTAGGCAATAACTTTCTTGAATGTAAAATTTCCATACCTTTTCCACTCATATGGCCAAGTCTTTGGTGCCACAAAGATGCACTCTCACCTGTAGAAACTAAATTCATGGAGCAGTGAGAAAAATCAGTAAGTAAATAAAGAGTACCCACCAATTTACCTCTAGCTACTATCAATGAACCTTTAGTAACTTTCCAAGCATTTTCTCCGAATGCAACCGTGTATCCTTCACCATCAAGCTTACTTGCCGATATAAGATTTCTCTTTAAATGTGGTATGTGTCTCACCTCTTTAAGAGCCCATTGACATCCATTTGGGGATTTAATCAAAATCTTTCCAATACCCACGATTTTACATGGTTGGTCATTTCCCAACAGAAACTGTCCATAATCTCCAGAAACATAATCTATGAAGTATTCCTTATGTGAGGTAGCATGGAATGAAGCACCACTATCAATTACCCAATAATCACTATTTCTATCAAGAGATAAGATTAAAGCATCTTGTAGAATTTGTCCAATAATATTGGCTTCCGAAGTGTTACCATTATTATCATTACCTTCATTTCCATCACCCTTTCTTTGCCAATAGTCCTTCTTGAGATGACCCTTTTTGCCACAGTGCCAACACTGTAGCTTTCCTTTTCCACGTGATTTGGATCTGCCTTTGGATTTGCCACGATGTGAACTCTTACCTCTTTCTCTTCCTCTTCCTCTATTCTCAACAGTTAAGGCGGTGCTAGATGATTCTCCTGTGGTTTTTCTTCTCATGTCCTCACTGAGTATCACACCAACCACATCATCAAATTCTAATTTATTTGAACTCGAAGCAGAGTTACTTACCGCCATTACCAAACTGTTCCAACTTTTCGAAAGAGAGCATAAGATTAGTAAGGCCCTAAGCTCATCATCAAAATCCAATCCTACTGAATGCAATTGATTAGTGATAGTATTAAATTCATTTAAATGATCATGCACGAGATCCTCCTTCACTCATTTTCATGTTAAATAACCTTTTCATTAAGAATACCTTATTTGATGCTTGATGGTTTCTCATACATCTTGGCCAACTTATCCATGACTCCCTTGGTAGTCTTTTCATCGAGAGATGTTGAAGGCTACGGTGGCTCCCAAGCACAGCCTCACGGTACCCAATGCCTTTCTATCAAGGAGACTCCACTCCTCATCAGACATAGATGAAGGTCTCTCTGTTTCCCCCTCAAGAGGTAAGTAAAGATCCTTCTGGTACAAGTAATCCTCCATTTGCATCTTCCAGAATTGAAAGTTCTGGCCATTGAATTTTTGAACTCTAAACCTCCCTTCTTTCGCCATTGCTCCCACTTGATCCAGAAATTCTCCTTCTGTCAAGTGCACCCAACAAAACAACCACTCTGATACCACTTGTTAGAGTAAATCACTATATAAAATATAGAAAAGCAATTATAGTGTTTCAAACTTTAACGACAGAATTAACAAAATAAGACAAACACACAGTAGAAGAGACAACGATTTTAACGTGGTTCACCCAATGTGGGTTACATCCACCGAGAATTTTCAGTCCTTTCTTTCTCAATCCAAGCAATAGAGGGTTACAACCTACGGCAAACATCTGCTTGTAATTTCCTCTCTATATTTACAAGGAATCAACACAGTAATTTTCTCATTGTCATAGTATTCTCTGTTTTTCCTCACAACTATATATAAGAAAAAAACAGAAAAACAAACTGCTTTTCTTAATACATTCCAAGATTAACACTGAGTTCCCAGCATCTAATTTTGGGATAAAAACAAAAAAAACTTTCCCTGGCTGTCTGTTGTAAATCCGAAAACTTTCTCTGGTAGACTAACAGACTGTAAATCTAGAAACTTTCTCTGCCCGTCCTGCAGTAAATCCAGAAACTTTCTCTGTTTAGCCTCCTCATAATTAGGCTCCATTCCTAACAGTCCATCGACCGCTTGTTGAGGTTCGTCGACCCCACAATGATGTACTCATCATCCACGATCATGAGCTTGGCATGAACATAAATCAAAAAAATCCTGTGCTTCTGTGCGTTCCAGTAATGGGCACCCTCCTATGGAGCCTCGGGAGCCACGTACTCCCCCGGCCGCTGGATCTCCCTATTTTCCAAGCAGAAGAAATTCAAGTAATACATTAATATTATAACATTAATGATAATATATGAATCTCTTGTTTATAGTAGCCATCCTTTCAACAACACAAATACATCATGCCCTTTATATTAGTGCTTAAGTTCTTATATATATTTGGTTAGTATGATAAATCCCTATGACCAACGCATAGAGTTGAGCGGTCTCCTTCCAACCATAACTCCTCGTATTGTCAAGAGTTGTACTTATTAATATGGAATTTAACACACAACCACCACACACCCACCCCCTCACACACTCATCCACGCTATGGTTTGAACCTTGGACCTACCAAAGAAGAGCCAAAGCTCGAACCATTGCACTGTCCCCCTTGGGATATATATATATATATATATCCTTTTTGAAGTTGATATATTTTCCTTTTTGATCCTAAATATGACTTCATCCTTATTAAAGTTCACTTTTCCATTGGTTGTCCCCCTTGGGACATATATATATTAATTTCCTTTTGTAAGTTGATATATTTTCCTTTTTTTTCAAGATGTTTTTTTTAAATTAATTGACAAGATATCAAGTTAGTCACATGGCATTTTATTATATTACATTTTATTTAAAAAATAAACAATAAGATGAGTTTAAAATATATTTCATGATCAAATTTCACCTTAAAGATGACTTCATCATTATTAAAGTTTACTTTTCCATTGGACCTTTGGAATAACATAGATTGAGTGGCAATCCTTACAAATAAGCATTACTTGAAGTGCATAAAATTCAAACAAGTATGTCAAAAGTATCAAAATACAAAATATTACTAGAGTATTTCATGTGTAGGACAAAGACTCTAGGCATTATATCATCTCTAAGCTAAGCCTTAACGAATATCAGTTAATTTTTATTATCACACAAATCATTGTTGTCAATTTTTTGATAGATATTCATGCAACATTCAATAAATTTCAAAGGCTAAATCATCATGCATTAGGATGTGTAACCTTCGATAGGTCCCCCTTAAGAAGCATAACATCCCACTATGGGGGCCTTTTGGGCATGTTAATGAACGAGAATGTCTAGAAGCCTAAAACACTATGGGTTGTCTGATCAATGATTTAATGGCCAATGATATTTTGGGTTTATAGACCTACTCCCTCTTTAACATTCTTGAAGCCACTATGATGGGCCAAGGCTCGTTAGGGAGCTTTGAGATGTGTTAAAGAGAGAATAACTCCAACATCTTGAGATGTTATCGATATTTTGATCGATAATCAAATGACATATAATATTTAAGGATTTGGGATCTATTCCTACTTTAACATGCCCAAAGGACCCTACTAATGGTTTAATGATCCACCATGGGGATGTTTAGGCATGTTAAAGAGGGAGCACGTATGAAATCCTAAAACATCATGTGTTGTTCGATTGTAAACAAACAACCCAAAATGCTTAAACAAACTATAACATTTTGGGCTTCAAACCTACTCCATTTTTGTCATGTTTAAAAGGACTTGCTAATGAATTAATAGCCCATTTTGAGGGGGTTTTATGCATAATAAAGAGAGAGAAAGTCCAAAATCTTGAAACATTGTGATTTATCTCATTATTCTCTATACTTACTACCTCTTTTACATGCCCGAAGGACCCCACTAATGGCTTAAAGGCCTATCATGGGGGGTTTTGGGTATGTTAAAGAGGAAGCAAGCCTATAATGATCCCTCCCTCTTTAACATACCCAAATATCCCCAATAATGGTTGAATAACCTACCGTAAGGGTTTTCAATTGTATTAATTAGGTTCAAATTCCAAAATTTTGGAATGTTAAATATGTAGTAGGTTTATAATCCTAAAATAATATTATCTAAATGCAAAATGTTAGGATTCCATACCTACTCCCTCTTTAACATACCCAAATGGCCCTACCAATGACTTAACCACTCATTTTCTTGGGCTTTCAGACATATTAAATAGTGAATGGGGTTGGAAGGTCAAAATACCATAGGTTGTCTATTCACAATCGAATGACCTATAATGTTTTAGGCTTCTAAACTTTATCCCTTTTTAACATGCTCAAAGGTCCTTAATAATGGTTTAACAAGTTGTGGGGATATTTTAGACATGTTGAAAAAGGACCAGGTTTGGAAGCCCAAAAGGCTATAAGCCATCCAAATATGATTATGTGACCCATGGTATTTTGGTATTTTGGACTTGCGTCCTCTTTAACATGCCCAAAGATACCCACTAGCAGCTTAATGGCCTTCCAAGGGGATTTTGAGTGTGTTAAAGAGGAAGCAAGTTTGGAGGCTCAATCATATGGTACCCACTATTTTAGGTTTTTGGACATGATCCCTCTTTAACATACCCAAAATCCCCCTTAGAGGTAAATCAAACAACATTAGCATTTTAGGCTTTCAAACCTACTCTCTATTTAACATGCTTAAAATCCCCCTTAAGAGGGTTTTGCTACCAATATAATAGATAAATGATGTGCATATCCCAATACACATCAAAGGTTCATCCTTTGATGTTTATCTAATGTCCTACTAAGTAGCATTACAACATGTCATGGGGGACCTTTGGCAATGTTAATGAACACAAAAGTGTGTATTATCAAAACATCATAGGCCATCTGATCATATGACCAAATGGTCCATAGCATTTTACTCTTGCACACTTTCGTGTTCACTAATGTTCCCAAATCCTTCCTTCTAGTAAAGCAAGATAATGCAATCGATGTAGTTGTATCTACAAATTAGAGTGCAACTTACTGTAAGTATACTAGAAACACATCTAACACTACATAGAATAAAAGAATTTTACTCTAAATCACTCGATTGATGCTTTAAATTAGCCAATTTGTACTTTAAATCTATCAAATTATGGTTTAAATCCTATGAATACACATGTTTATATGATAACATTTTGTAGTTCATATTTTTGTTATTTCTACAATTTTTTATGATAGCTTTAGATTTATAGACATGGCCAAAAGAAAATTATCCATAGATAGAGAATTATATATAAAATTTTAGCAGGGTTCTACTACAAAGAGCAAGATTTGTAAAAAATATTTCAAAGATGAATTGGTGGAGGTGAAGGATTGTTTGATGAAAATGATACCTTCTAGATTTGGTTATAGGCATATTGCCAATGTGGCAAAAGGGCTTCGTACTACCACCACTAGAACATAAACTTAGCCAAAGTTTTTCCCACATAGTTTTACCTACATCTAAATTCTTACTCTCATGTAAGTAAGCAACATTTTATCCCAAGGATATATTTACATGCATCAATAGTGGAAAGGTTCTATCAAAACTTAATCCATAATGAATTGGATAGGTGTTTGATCTAATCTATTCTTTTATTAAATCCTTTAGTAAGAGTTTTGCTTTTGATGAGTTTAGAAATTTGGCATGGGTAATGAAGAATGTCTTCCAAAAGCTACATCATATCAACAAGGAAAAATATTTTGTTATCTTAGTTGAAAATTATATTGGAAAAGATGAAGTTAACCTTCCTTATCCAATACAGTTCAAGATTTTTAGAATAATATCACCATGATATACCAATTGTTTAGGGAGGAGTATGATCAAACAACTAAGGGTGCTCATGTCTACACTAATGTTCAAGTGAAGAACCTATTGAACCCAAAATGTTCAATTATGAAATATGGTTGTGTGGTTCTCTAAATAACATCTTAGTTGGGTGGAAAAAAATAAGGTCTTTTAAGTACTACTCTCACTTGATTCTCCTATTTTTGTATTAATATTACAAGTCATTTATTGGTCTTGGATTTCTAAGATGGAGAGGGAAAGATACAAGAATCCAAGGTAACTATGGTCTTGTTTGATTTATAGAGATTAAAATATTGATATGGTTACATTCTTATACAAGTTCATCGCCATAGTTGTCAAACTACTATTTGACAAGAAACACTCTTGAGTTTCATGGCCAATTTAGTGGGTTCTAAGAACTATAGACATATAGATGTTGTTTCTTGAAGTTCAAGCATTAGTCATAATAGAGGTGGTTGATTTTTAGAAATAAAATATAGTTATAATAATGTTTGATAGCAAAGCAAATATCATAATGCTTTCAATAATAATAAATCTTAGGGTTCTTGCTTTGGAATTAGTGAGAGAAGTTGTTATCATGGAGATTGGGTGGTATGTAGGAGAAAAAAAAGGCCAAATAAATCAAGTACCTAGATGCAAATATAATCACTTACATCAACAAGTCTATTCTAGAATTCGCGTGGAAGATAATGGTAGATAGAAACTATGATCCAAATGGCATTATCAAGAAAGTGAATAAGAGATTTCACCATGACCATAATGAACAGGAGAAGGTATTAAAAAATTTATCGAATGAATTCAATATGATGTCATTAAAATAAGGTTAAGAGAAGTATAAACAATCAAACATGCCTAAGTATAATAAAATTAACAATACTTCCAATTTTTATTTAAGAATCAAACTAATTAGGAATAAAATTATAAATATTGAGAATGCACAATTGGGCTTAAATAAAAACATTGAGTTTGATTCAAAGGGAAGTACTGGTGATTCTCTTATTCAAGGCACTGAGAAGGATGATACCCCTATTTAAGGTATTAAGGACGAAGCTTTTGAAATTGTAGACAATCTATTCAAGGAGGGAAAAATGGCTATAAGAGTAAGGAATTAAATAGACTCCAAAATATGATAGTTGAGGGAGATCTTGGAGGTAAAACAAGCACACAAGGTATTAATCACTTCCAAATTAGCAACCAGCATATTCATTTTGACATTAATCACTTCCAAACTAGGAGAATCACCTCCTACAAAGAAGATAAAGTTTGAAGCCCATCCTACTATTGATCTTGACAATACCACAACAAAGCAATTGATTCATGCTATTAGGTTGGCACTAGTTAGAGGTTGAGATATATTAACCCATCTCATATAAAATATTATAAACAAAGATAGGGAGACAATAATTTATGGATATGAAATAGAGAGGAAGCTCTCTATAGCCTTTTGATGTGGACCAACAAAAATTTAAACTCTTTATTCATATGTGAAGGTATTTATAAGCATTTGATATTCCATAAATACATGAAATGGAATATCACCAAAATTACAATAAGAGGAATAAGATGGATTTCAATTGAACAACTTGAAACCAAAATAGGTTAGAATCTAAGTTAAGCTATATAGAACAAACAACCTATCCAACATGAACATTTGGAATGCTTCACATATTACATGCTAGTTGTTGCGGGCCAAACAAGGTTAACTTTTTCCTACTTTTGTCACATGCCCGTGCATTTAATTATCAACCCAGGGAGCTTCGTAAACTTGCGAAGGGTCTGAATAAGATTGCTTACAATACCACTTGAGATGAATCCGCTAATCCTACTATTGGGGGGTGTTTTCAAAATGGTTGTCAATCATTCATGCACTCCTCAATAATTTACGTAAGAAGAAAATAATTAAATCTACGAAAATGAAACATTCACACATTCCTGAAAATGAATCTACTGCAAATACTGGGAATAGTAATGAGGTAAACGACCTTTCAAAAGCAATAGACTAATCTAGAAAATAGAAGAAAAGTGGGGAAGAAATACTGGCTTGGAGTGGGCCCAGGCTCCAGCAGCTTCCTCCCAGGTGAACACGCGCTTAGAACTCTTAGAACTGTAATATATTTATCAAAGTGTTACAATATCTATCTATCTCTGTATCTCTATATGAATCTATATCAATCTATATATCTCTCAGAACGGTCTGCGCATGTTTATATAACACACCCGTAGAACTTCTATTACAAAGAGGTTACAACAGTCGATTCATCCCAGACTAAATTAAGACAGTCTGGTGAATGCAATCGACGTCTGCTTAAAATTGGCATTTGGTTCTAACGGTGGCGTGTTCGCTGATTGGTTCGTGCTTCGCCTGGCATTGGTAAGACGTTTTCATACGTTGGTGCGATCTCCAATTTAGCTCTACATGACGTAGAGTTGGAACTGCACCAGCCGCTACTGTCCACGTCATGCAAATCTGGTCAACGGGCGAAGAACAGAGGTGCCTTCCTTATGAGGAAGGCGCCTAAGTATATCGGGCGCCTTCCCTATACGGAAGGTATCTTATTGCCGTGGTGCCTTCCTGGAAGAGGAAGGCGCTTACCTTCTGTTGGCGCCTTCCTGTGGGAGGAAGGCGCTTGCCTTCTAGTGGCGCCTTCCTTATGGGAGGAAGGCGCTCGCCTTCTGTGAGGAAGGCGCGTCTTCTAGTGGCGCCTTCCTTATGGGAGGAAGGCGCTTTGCCTATCGTGGCGCCTTCCCGTCGGTGCCTTCCTTATGAGAGGAAGGCGCTTCCTTCCTTTGGCACCTTCCTGGAGGAGGAAGGCGCTTTTCTTTCCTTGGTGCCTTCCTGGAAGAGGAAGGCGCTCCTTTGGTGCCTTCTGGAAGAGGAAGGCGCCTACGTTCTCTTGGCGCCTTCCTGGAAGAGGAAGGCGCCTACTTTCTCTTGGCGCCTTCCTAGAAGAGGAAGGCGCCTATGTTCTCTGCATTGACCCCCAAAGAAACAAAGTGCCAGGTCCATCAAAAAGACCTCGACTGATCCAAATCTAACTAAACCAACTGCAATTCCACAAAACACACTAAAAACACACAAATTAGATAACACGCATAATTTCATCAAATATCTATATAATCATTTATAAAAGTATGCAATCCTTATTATACAACCGCATAATGATCAAGAAAATGTGTACAAAATATGAGCATTTCTGGTGCTCATCATCCCCCCATGCCTAACATATGCCACGCCCTCATGGCATCAAAACTGTAGGTAGCCCTGTTGATCCTTCATCATTGCCATTTCTTGGAGGGTTCGGCTGCCCCTACGGCTCGAGTCTGTCTCTTCTACATGCTGGCATCTGAAGGTGTGGCTCACCTTTTCCTATGTAGAACTGAGGGTGCGGTTGTCGATTGTCCCTTTCTCATTCTGGCCACTACTGGCGGTGATCTAGCCAGCGTCGTCTCTACTAACTGGAATGCAGCTTCGAGCTTGCCAGAGGTCAGCGTCTAGAGGTCTAACCATTGCTAGAGGGATATCTAAATTATCCCCCCTGGAAGGTACTACTTGGGCCTTGTATAATCTGGCCACTTCAGGAGTAAGCCCTACGTTCTCCTTTGCAATGGCAGCGACCTCCAATTGGGGGCCATATACCCCCCATCATTCCAAATACCTCCTCATCATGGAGGGTCATCCCCGGGATGAACCGTAAATATCCCAGAATTGGCTGTCCTCTATCGGATTAACGCAGATGCCAGAGTCTCCTCTCATCCTCGAGGCTGCCTTCCTGGCCTCTTTGGCTACTTTCATCTCCTTGAGCAGTCGTTCGAACTATTTTTGCCTTTCGACGAATGGCTGCATATCCCACTCATCCTCTTCTGGCTCGACGAAGGTCACCTTCACCTTCTTTCGAGCCATCCTGGGCCTTTTTCCTCTGGCCTCTATGGAAAATGTGGTGGCTCGAATAGGGGTCTTCTCTTTCTCCCTGGGGGACGTCTCCTCACTCTGAGGGGCCTGCTCTGGAGCGTTCTCTTCATTCTGTGCTGCTATCTCTGGGGGTGATCCTTCGTTCTCCTGTCTGTCTGGTGTCGACCCCTCAGGCTCTTCTCCTTCTTTAGGTCTGGGGAGTTCCTCCTTATCCTCTGGTCCTGTCTACTATTGGAGGCCCTCGTCCTACTCTGTATCACTTAGGATGATGACAGGGGGTATTGTGGGACTTCTCTCCCCTTCACTCCCAAAAATAGAGGAATTCTCCCCTACCTCCGGGCTGCTCTATCGGGCGTCCGATCGAATTTCCCTCAAAGAGAATACTCATTCGACAGATGTGGGAGAATTCATCGGGACTTCTTTCGCCCAATCAGTTTGAGTGTACGCATCCCTTCTTTCCGTTCCCCTATCCTGAAGTAGCTGGTTTTCCTCTCACAACTATCGGACCAGCTGCTCGAGCTGGGCGATCCGTCTGTCTCATTCCTTCAACTCCCTTGCATGCTTGTTCTAGCAGTCCTCCAAAATTTGTTGGGTCATCCAACAATTGGTTTGCCATTCGAGCACCTCCTCCAAGGCCGCATCGACCTGGTCATTGTTCTCGAAAGTCCCTACATCTTGTGGGCTCCGGTTCATCAATTCTAGAGGGTTTGGGCTGCAACGTCTACTTTCGGGTCACTCTGTTCTTCCTCTATCGAGAGGAGTCACCATAGACGTTTCCTCCTGGGGATTGGTTCTGTCGGGTGAAACTCATCCTCATCGCTAACAAGCGGTGCTCCTTCTTCCTCATGCTCGGGCACTAGGGAATGCCCTCTTTCCTCTATGTTTTTGGGCATCGGTGACTGCCCTCTTTCCTCTATGAAATAGGGCAATGCCAATTGCTCGATGCTCACTATTTCCTCTATAGGGCATCCCTCATCTTGCCCTACTTTGACAATAGCATCGTGTCACCTTTCTTGGCCGCCATCTCCCTCTGCGTCGGGGTTCTGCCTCTACGCTTCTGCATGGCGGGCCAGTGTCGATATCAGCCCATGGTGGGCTAAGGCGGATGGTGCCCCCTTCTGGTACCGAGCCGCTTCATCCTTCAGAGCATTCACCAAGTAGAAGGGCACGTTTAACTTCCTTCCATGCACCAGGTGATTGAGAAACTACACATGATTAGCATGCAGATGGGTATATTTCTTGGTGCATGTGAAGAATCGAGCAACCTGCTCGAATATCTTCCATAGATTCATGGGGAGGCTATTTTTGGGTAACCCCTCCTTGTCTATCTGCACATTCTCTCCTGGCAGCAGCACCTCGATGTACGACTTCAACAGTCCACCTTTGTATACACATTCCCCTATGAGGGGCAATCCAGTTGCCTGTGAGATGAACTCAGGGGTGACTGGAATTTCTACCCCTCGTACTTGGGCCACATCGCCCCTCAAGGAGGCAGCGAACTCCTTGGCTGCCTCCATGTCCTGGCCCTGACTGACCAGGGTACAGTATTCGAGCCATCCCTCGGCCTCGAACTGTGTTTTCACCGCTCCTCTGATTCCGTCCGTATCACCTGGTTCATTCTTCTTCACTGCATGATTCTTAGACCTTCCTCCCATGGCGCCTTCCCTTACTACTACTATTTTTTTCTGTCCTTCCTTCCTCAGGAAGGCACCTTCTTATAGGGAAGGTGCCTAACCCTAGTAGTTATGGAAGGTACCATATCATTGGCACGCGGTTCCGGCTATGGGGGGATATGATCTTTATGATGACGGTATCTTTTTTGGTACTACATATTTTATAAATAATTATATAAAAATTTGAATTAACATGCACGTACCTAATTCGATGTTTCAAGCATCATGAAGGCCATTGATTCATCGATTTGTGACACGAGGGAGGGGTATGGTCATCTGGTGCCGCTCATTCATGTGATGCTTGCTTCTTCGCTCGAGGCATCCGAGAGGCATGAGTGCTGGTTGTACGTGAAAGGCATTCTTTGGTACCTTCCCCATGTGGAAGGCGCTGATGTGGCACCTTCTCGATGTTGTTGGTGCTTTCTGAATGGATGCACCTTTCGGTGATGGAAGGTGCCTCTGATTGGATGTGTCGTCCGATGGTGGAAGGCACCTTCTTGATGATGGTGCCTTCCTGCTATGGAAGGTGCTCCTGATTGGGTGCACCTTTCTGATGTGGAAGGTGCCTTGGTGCATGCCTTTTCGATGATGGAAGGTGCTGATGCGCCTTCGATGTGGAAGGCCTATGCGCCTTCCCGATGTGGAAGGCGCCTCTGGATGCCTTCCTGATGTGGAAGGCACCTTGGCTTTTTTTTTATATGGTGCCTTCTACGGAAGGCGCCTATATATATATATATATTTTACTCTTAAAGGTTGGCGCCTTCTTTATAAGGAAGGTGCCTTCTCTATAAGGAAGGTGCCTTCTTCTGGGCACCTTCTAGATGTGGAAGGTGCCTTCTTCTAGTAGGTGCCTTCTTTATAAGGAAGGCGCCTTCTTTTGGCTGGGTGCCTTCTTTATAAGGAAGGCACCTTATTCTGGTTGGGCGCCTTCTGGATGTGGAAGGTGCCTTCTTCTTGGGCACCTTCTTTATAAGGAAGGCGCCTTATTCTCAGCAATCATGTTGCGATTGACTGGGAAAGGGTGATCAAGCCTTCCCAGTCTTGCTTCATGCTGCCTCAGCTTCTACCTATGAGCCGATGTCAGAATGTTGAGCCGAATCAGGCCTGGTTTCCCAGATACCTATCCCTCATGTTGTCAGGTCCTCCACCTACAAAAAGCAATAAAAAAAAGGAAAATAAAGGCAGTTAGATGCATTTCGTGCCTGTTAGGCCCTGGGTTAGGATGCCTACAGCTTGCATGCGGGCGTCGTCCCTACAAAAACACACTATATATAAAAAACTACATTAACTAATTTTGGGTGAGCACTTCCATGCCCACCATTTCACCTGTGAGAGTTCGGTCCAGATCTAGCAAGATGGGGTCTCCCCCATGCCTATTCTAGATTCTACCTATAATGTTTTGGACGTATTATAGGGGCGTAGTCGGTGGCCATTGACTGTGAACATGGTGTTGCTATCGTCAATTGTCTTAACGTGCACCGCCCCATTCTTGATGAGCTCTACCACCTCATACGGCCCCATCCATCTCTGCATTAATTTGCCCTTCCTCTCTTGGAATCGAGAATCGTACAATAGTACCCATTCCCCTTCTTGGAACTACTTCAGCTTAATGTGGCTATCATGCCACCGCTTTCTTTGCTTCTGTATAATTTTTGTCCTCTGCAAAGCATCTAATCGGATTTCATCCAGCTGATCTAGCTATCGAATCCTTTGTTTTTGAGCTTCATCCAAGCTCAAGTTCAATTCTGAAGCCGTTCTCAGCGTCTTGATTTCAAATTCGATGGGCATCATCGCATTTTTCCCATAGACCAGTTGGAAAGGTGTAAATCCTGTGGTGGATTTCCACGTGGTGTTATATGCCCAGACTGCCTCCGACAACCGTGTAGCCCAATATTTCTTGTGTTGCTGCACGGTCTTCGTCAGGATGTTCTCTATTTCTCTGTTTGTCACTTCCACTTGCCTGTTTTCCTGCGGATGGTAGGGCATAGTTTTATTGTGCCAAACTCTGTATTGCTCCATCAGCTCCTCGATCAACTTGGAGGTAAATTGAGGCCCTTGGTCTGTTGTTATCTCCCGAGGGACCCCAAATCATGTAAAAATATGGGCAAATAAGAAATCGATGACCGTTCTTTCCTTTGAATCCCTCAATGCCTGTACTTCAACCCATTTGGTAACGTAATCCGTATAGACCAAAATAAACCTCCTCCCCATCGAAGGTGGATTAAACGGTCCCACGAAGTCCATGCCCCACTTATCGAAAGGTTCCAGGTGTACCTGAGGCTGGAGGGGCATTTCATCTCGATGGGTTGGTCTACCCATCCTTTGGCATTCATCACACTTGTTGGCATACGCAGCCGCATCCTTAAACAGAGTGGGCCAAAAGTACCCAGCCTATAGGATTTTGTAGGCAGTTCATTTCCCTACAAAGTGTCCTCCGCATGGCTCATCGTGACATGCTTTGAGTACTTCTGAGAACTCTTGTTCTGCTATGCATCTTCTTATAATTTGGTCACGTCCTATTTTAAATAGGAGACCATCCATCCATAGGAATGATGCACTTTTCTCTATGACCGCCTACTTTTCTCGGTAAGAGAGAGCAGGTGAGGTCCTTCCGATGGCCAAGTAATTGGCTATATCTGCATACCACGGGGTTTGCTCACTAATAGTGAACAAATGTTCATCCAAAAATTGGTCTTCCACTGCTTGATGGTCTGCTGGTATCAATCTGGATAGAAAATCTGCCACGACGTTATCCTTGCCTGGTTTGTCGACTATGGTGATGTCGAATTCCTGTAGTAGCAACAACCATCTGATAATTCTTCCGCCAATGGCCGGCTTGCTCATTAGGTATCTGATAGCCGCATGGTCCGTATGGACAAATACCTTATATCCGGTGATATAGTGGTAGAATTTGTTTATAGCATGGACAACTGCTAGGAATTCCTTCTCTGTCACCGTGTAGTTGAGCTCTGCTCTTGCCAAGTTTTTACTGACATAATAAATGGCATAAAATTCTTCACCATATTTTTGTCCGAGGACTGCTCCAATCGCACCGTTGGATGCATCACAGTAGATATGGAATGGTATGGCCCAATTTGGTCCTCTTAAAACTGGTGCAGATATCAGTTTCTCCTTAAGCAATTGGAACGCTTCTTCGCAGTCTTCCATCCAATTGAACTCCACATCCTTAGATAATAGAGTGTGCAGTGGTTTGGCAATTTTGCTAAATTCGACGATAAATCACCGATAGTATCCGGCTGATCCAAGAAAACTTCTTACCTCCTTCTACGTTCTAGGGTTGGGTAGGTCTCTGATGACCTCAATCTTCCTTTTATCAACTTTTATTCCTTCTACAGAGAGGTGGTGCCCCAGTACGATGCCTTCTTGCATCATCATAAAGCATTTTTCATTACTTAGGGACAAATTATTTTCCTTGCTTCTGTCGAGCACTCTTTCCAAATTCGTCATTGCCTCCTCGAAGGTTTCTCCATAGACGGTGAAGTCATCCATGTATACCTCGACCCCGTCTCCCATCATGTCTGAGAATATGCTAAGCACCGCCCTTTGAAAGGTGGCAGGTGCGTTGCACAGTCCGAAAGGCAATACCCTATAGGCAAACGTTCCCCATGGGCAGGTGAACGTTGTCTTATCTTGATCTTCTTCTCCTATCTGGATCTGGTTGTATCCACTGAATCCATCCAGAAAGGAGAAGTACTTCCTCCCCGAGAGTGTGTCCAAGACCTGATCAATGAACGGGAGCGGGAAGTGGTCTTTCTTGGTTGCTTTGTTCAATGCTCTGTAGTCCACATAGATTCACCACTTCCCATTCTTTTTAGGGACCACCACTAACGGTGATACCCACTCACTGTCAAAAATTGGATATATGAATCCAGCAGCCAAGAGTTTGTGCAGTTCTTCCTTGACAATGTCTTTCATTGTCGGGTTCATTCTTCTCTATGGCTGTCGGCTTGGAGTTGCCTGATCATCTAGATAAATCCGATGGGTACAGATCTCTGGGCTGATGCCCTGCATATCTGAGTAATCCCATGCAAATGCTTGTTGGTGCCTTACCAGGAGCTCTTCTAATTTTTTCAGTTGTGTGGGCATCAACCTACTGCTGACATTTAATGTTCTTCCTGGCCCAACGTGTATCTGTCGAACGTGGTGATCTTGGGCGCCAGTCAACGATGATCCAGGTGCAGAGATGGAGGGTTCTCCATGGAGAAACTCCACAATAGCACCATCTTCATCCTCTTCTGTCAACTCCTCCAATGTCATCATCGGCTGGATTATGGATAGCTCTAGATTTCCATGCTCGATGATCATGGGTTCTCCTACTGAGTCGACAGACTGTGCTGGAGGTGAAATGGTCAACCTTTTAACATTTCGCCCATCGGAGATGGTCATCAACCCATCCCGATAGCTGATGTAAGCATCAGCTGTTGCCAGCCATGGCCTCCCCAAGATGAGCGGGTAACCGCCCAGCCTAGTTTTGGATTGCAAAACTAAAAAGTCGGCTGGGTATTCCCATGCACTGACCATTACTATCACGTCTTCCAACATCCCTTTCGATGATACGATCGATCGATCGGCTAGCTGCAACACTATCATGGTGGGTTTCAGGTTCATGAGTTGTAGCCTCTGCATGGTCTCCTGAGGCATTACGTTGATGGCTGCTCCGAGATCGACCAACGTATTGGACAGGGAATGTCCCTCAATTTTTATAGTCAACATCGGGCTGCCTGGGTCTGCATACTTCGGATGGCATGTTCTGCCCATCATCAAATCTACCAGTTTACCCATGACGTTGATAGTCTGGGTTGCTTTTCATCTCGGCTTCCTCAGACACATCTCTCTGATTGCCTTGGTATATATTGGAACATCTCGGATTGCTTGAAATAATGGAATTGTCACTGTGAGGTTCTTCAAGCTTGACAAGATGTCAAATTCTGGCTGTGTTACTTTTCTCTGTTCTTGCAATCGGCTAGGAAATGGAGCCTTCACTCTCTCAAGTGTTTCTTCCTCCTCTACCAAAGGTGTTTCTTCTACCTCTTCCTCCTCTTCTACCAGTGGAGGTGTTCCTACTCCTAGCTGCCTACCTGACCTAAGCTGAATATTGTACATAGGATACATCTCACCCTCCACGTTGTATGTTGGTTGGTTCACTCTGTTATTCGGATTTGTCATCGATTGTGCGGGTAGCTACGCAGGTCTCACTACTAGCAATGCCGATAAATTCTATTGGGGGTGAGCAGGTGCTACGTTCTATGGAGCCTGATTCCATGTAGTGTGGCCTCTCCACTACTGCCCAGGATATGGATATGGCATCCATGGCTGCTGGTTCGGGAATGCTACTGGGGGTGCGTTAGACCAGGGTGATGGCCCCCACCACCCCATGTTAGGTGGTTGAGGTGGTCCTTGGTGCATGTATGGCCCTCCCCCATATGGCGGCATTCCGGTTGGCATATTCCCCATAGGGGGCTATGGCCAACTCTTCCTATTGCCTATGAAATAGGCATCCATGCTTTCAGCCTCCTCCTGATTACTGGGCAGTCGTGGGCACAATCGAGTTTTATGATTCAGCCTACAAACTATGCATACTCTAACTTTGTTCTCCGGGCATGCATTCTTTGCATGCCTCCCTCTACATTTTGGATAGAAATAAGCTAATGCTGCATCATTCTCTTGCTTCTTTTTCTCTAACAACAACGTATCCATCTGCAATGCTAGAGATGAGAGCATTTCGCTCTTTAAATCCTCCAGCATGTTACCTATTTCTGTCTTTGTGACTGAAGCAGTCACTTTCATGGTTCTGGAGGTGGCCTTGCCTCGCCTTCTTGAGTAGTTTCGGCATAGTTTTCGGATGTCTTCCATAGCATGCTGGTAGACATCACCTCCGAAGATCATGTTAAGAGCCTCCAGTGATTCATTGGTAAGTCCTCTCAAGAAGATGCTTTTGAGGGACTTATCAGATAGTCTCGCGTGAGGAGATCATTGAAGATTAAAGTTGAATCTCTCCCAGTACTCCTCGAGAGACTCATCTTCTTTCTGTGTCATGCTCAGGACCTCCTCCCTGGAGTCTCTTGCTCTCCCAAAATCTTGGTATTGCTCTAAAAAGAGCCTCTTCATCTGGTCCCAAGTGGCAATGTGTTTGTCTCCCAGACCGATGAACCACCATAGAGCTGCATCATCTAATGTAGAAGGAAAGAGTTTCAGCTTCTGCGTATCGGATTTGTAGTCCACAGACCTGCATAAGACATCAAACTTAAATAAAAATAGGTCAGGGTCCTCAGTCGGGTATCCTCTGAAGGACGAAAGGTGAGCAGGGGATATGTTTTTCATTTTGGCATCTCCTACTCCTTCCTCTATCGAGAAACTAAATCCAGATGAGACTTCATCGTTATCAGCCATTTTTTAAGGAAATGTGGTTTCTAATGCAGTGCTTATGGCCTTACGGTCGTTTAAGACTTTCTGAGTCAAAGCTCTAAGGTTGTCTGGTGAGATCGTCCGATCTTCTACAGCCTTCCACAATAGGGCTTCCTCTAAGGGAGTCCTATTAAACAGGGGATTTATGATGATTCGTTCTTCCCCACGTTGATGGGATGAGGAGGCACTTTGCACAAAGTGTGGTTCCTCACTCCAATGGATTGCTGGTGGGTCGAGCGAGTCTAATTCAAATTTAGAATGCTCGACTGACTCTGGTTCTGATGGATTGGTTCTTATAAACCGACCGTCCGGTCCTCTTCTTCTCGAAGAACTCATACAAGGTCAGATGGAAGGTTTTAGGGTATTGTAAATAATCTAGTTGAGACGCTTCCCCAACAATGGTGCCAAAATGTTGCGGGCCAAACAAGGTTAACTTTTTCCTACTTTTGTCACATGCCCGTGCATTTAATTATCAACCCAGGGAGCTTCGTAAACTTGCGAAGGGTCTGAATAAGATTGCTTACAATACCACTTGAGATGAATCCGCTAATCCTACTATTGGGGGGTGTTTTCAAAATGGTTGTCAATCATTCATGCACTCCTCAATAATTTACGTAAGAAGAAAATAATTAAATCTATGGAAATGAAACATTCACACATTCCTAAAAATGAATCTACTGCAAATACTAGGAATAGTAATGAGGTAAATGACCTTTCAAAAGCAATAGACTAATCTAGAAAATAGAAGAAAAGTGGGGAAGAAATACTGGCTTGGAGTGGGCCCAGGCTCCAGCAGCTTCCTCCCAGCTGAACACGCGCTTAGAACTCTTAGAACTGTAATATATTTATCAAAGTGTTACAATATTTATCTATCTCTGTATCTCTATATGAATCTATATCAATCTATATATCTCTCAGAACGGTCTACACGTGTTTATATAACACACCCATAGAACTTCTATTACAAAGAGGTTACAATAGTCGATTCATCCCAGACTAAATTAAGATAGTCTGGTGAATGCAATCGACGTCTGCTTAAAATTGGCATTTGGTTCTAATGGTGGCGTGTTCGTTGATTGGTTCATGCTTCACCTGGCATTGGTAAGACATTTTCATACGTTGGTGCGATCTCCAATTTAGCTCTACATGACGTAGAGTTGGAACTGCACCAACCGCTGCTGTCCACGTCATGCAAATCTGGTCAATGGGCGAAGAATAGAGGTGCCTTCCTTATGAGGAAGGCGCCTAAGTATATCGGGCGCCTTCCCTATATGGAAGGTATCTTATTGTCATGGCGCCTTCCTGGAAGAGGAAGGCGCTTACCTTCTGTTGGTGCCTTCCTGTGGGAGGAAGGCGCTTGCCTTCTAGTGGCGCCTTCCTTATGGGAGGAAGGCGCTCACCTTCTGTGAGGAAGGCACGTCTTCTAGTGGCGCCTTCCTTATGGGAGGAAGGCACTTTGCCTATCATGGCGCCTTCCCGTCGGTGCCTTCCTTATGAGAGGAAGGCACTTCCTTCCCTTTGGCGCCTTCCTGGAGGAGGAAGGCGCTTTTCTTTCCTTGGCGCCTTCCCCGGAAGAGGAAGGCGCAGTTCTCTTGGTGCACCTTCCCCGAGAAGAGGAAGGCGCCTACTTTCTCTTGGCGCCTTCCTGGAAGAGGAAGGCGCCTATGTTCTCTGCATTGACCCCCAAAGAAACAAAGTGCCAGGTCCATCAAAAAGACCTCGACTGATCCAAATCTAACTAAACCAACTGCAATTCCACAAAACACACTGAAAACACACAAATTAGATAACACGCATAATTTCATCAAATATCTATATAATCATTTATAAAAGTACGCAATCCTTATTATACAACCGCATAATGATCAAGAAAATGTGTACAAAATATGAGCATTTCTGGTGCTCATCACTAGCAATAAGTCAATAAGAAACTATACCAACTAATTACATATCATGGAGGATCCTCATTATTCCTCCCTATTTTAGAAGTATTAGACTCAATACTTTCAGTAGAGAAGAAAAATTGACCTAATGTGGAAGAACTCAGGAAGTCTAGAAAGTTGTCATGTCGAACAATCAACTAGGACCCAATAGAAGCAAAAAAATAGATACCATATTGCCAATATGGATAATGGTAGGTGCTAACCCTATTATGTATGCATGATTGAGGATATTGAGTTGTGCTAGAAGATCAAGTTGGAAAACATGCAGTAATACCTATTATTAAATAGTGGAAGACCCATAGTAAATTGGTTGGATCTTACTATATATCTTTTTAGAAAAACCATGTTTATTTCCAACTTGAAAAGGATGAGGAACATAACAGGCATGCATGGACTATGTTAGTAGTTGTTGATCCTTCCAAACTGTCTTAGATGGAAGATGCTACCAATACATACAAGGAACACAAAGTGGATGCAATAGTGGAACATTGGTAGTAAGGTTTGTATTATAATGGAGTGCTTGAACCAAGTAAAGTGGATTAGGATCCTAAAATATATGTGAGTTGAGTTTTAATAATTTGTTAAGAGGGGCTTGTATAGGGACTTCAACTTGAGGAATAGCTATAGGTGCTTGTCTACAACTAAGTTCTAGGTTTATAGTGTGTTTAGTGTATTTGATGACGTATTACTTTTTGTCTAGCTTCAAAGTGTAGATGTTGTTGAATGCATCATAGTGATCCTTCCTATCATATTGATAGGGTTCCCCAAGAAACTATTCATAACAATCCATAGGGGTCACATCACAAGTGACCTTATCCATAAACTTGGGGTCAAAAGTAAATGACATAGTGCAAGTGTATGTGATGTTTGATGTAGTTCCACTATCCTTCCATCCAAGTGAATATGGATAAGGATGTGGGTCCATAGGTAGCTTCAATTTATTAATAATTAACCTCTTAATCAAAATATTTTATGATCCATTGTCGATTATACAATTGACTAAGAAGTCATAAGTAAGGTTAGCACACATGATAAATAATTTGTCATGATCACCTGCTAATGAGTGGTGATGCATTAAGGTGATATGATTAATTATACATTTGAATTCATCATATTTTGTATATTCTCCAAAAGTCTCAATGGAAACTTGCTTAGTTTCCTCATTATTTGGATATTATACAATCAATTTTTTCTTCTTCAACCTAGGGCATTCAAAATTTTCATGATCCTTTTTTTTACAATAGTTACAAAATTTGTTAGAATTTCTAACATCAAAAGAAGTAGCATGTGTAGAAGAAGAAGAATGCTAGCTTTTGAGTTGTATGCTAAAAGGAAATGGAGCCACAAGTAATGAAATAAGAGTGCAACAATATAGCTATGACAATGGAAGCTAAATAAGCATGAAACTAAGACATGATACTTCAAAAATAACTCACATAACAACCATTAATGAAGACTCACAAAATGGAGGAATACATACAACATGAAGCTCTCACTCTACCAGTGGATATGTAGAGGATGCATACTTCCTTACAATGAGCCCTATATATAATAAGATAAGTTACTTGGACCTCACTCTTCCTAATTGCATGAGGGACACATGTACTTTTACATCATTGTACATATACAACATGCATATGGACACTTTTCCATTTATTCCTTTGCACATTCTAACACTTGTGCATAGGTTACTTCTTCCTCAAGTAACTCCTACTCTAATAATATACCTAAGGTGGTACATAGACATGTACCTAAATAATGTAATATACTCTAACTCTAACACCCCCTGTATTACATTATTTAGGTATTGAAGACTCTAGTCTTCAATCTGGATCTTCATCTAGTTCAATCTTCAATGGGGTCTTCAAATTGATTTTTTGGTTGAGCTTCTCCTTTTTGCTTAACTCTGTATTTTGACTTTGGCACTGTCACTGGTTTCCATCTGAATCTATTGTCAAAGAAGTTCATACCTTTCTTGTGTCCATATTTGTTCCTTGAGAAGTATACTCGAGAAAATTCATTGATGAAGTTTCTTGTCATGGTATATATCCAGTCAAAGTGATGATCCTCTTTGTACCAACATGTCTTTAATCCTTAGGTAAAGTAATGGTCTTTGCCTCACATAATCAATTTAATATCAATACCAAAGGTTTATACAATGGCGTGTAAGTGCGAGATGAAAGGCATTGTCAAATTAGCATTCAATTTTTTAGGGGTCCATTTTATTTTTGTGGAGGCAGTTTAGTCATGGGTGTGATTTACTACGGGAGCTCCATGTTCATGAGTTGATGCATGATTTGTTGTAAAGCATCATTTTGGTAACCCATTTGTGTCTCAACTTTGGCTAGGTGATCTAAGATGTGTTGTAAGACTAATGGGGATGATAATTGAAGAGTTATTGATGACGTTGGATGAGAATTGATAGATGATGAAAGTGAATTAGGTGTAGGTGTCAGAAGACCCTTAAGTAGATGGGACTCAGATGTCTCCATTATCAAAAGATATGTGGGTATGTTGTAATGATCCTTTTTAGTGGGTATGTCCACATGCTCTTGTTTTTTACTTAATTCATGCTCTTGTTCTACCCTGGAGCATTCAGTTGTAATAGCTTGATTACCCCAAATTTTACGTAAAGGATACACATTTTCTCATTTTTTTTGAAGATTTTGGGTGAAATGAGCTAGGTGTGATTGGTTTAGATGGTGGTAGCAATTATGATGTAGAGGGAACATTAGATGGAGCTACTAGTTACGTGTATTGCTTTAGGGATCCCTGGTTATTTGTCCTAACATTGATAATTCCCACAAACTCATGATAAGATGTATTGATATTAAGATAAGTTATGGATACCTCATCAACTTGTCTAGGGTTATTTGCTTGTTCCCCATGATTAGGTGAAGAATCGAGGATGGTATTGATGAATGGTGACTTGATAGGAGGTCGACCTAAATCCTTGATTGACTTGATGTGAGGCGTAAATGTAACATTTTTTGCTATATATTCTCTGAGTTCAGTATTGGTCGAGTGAACTATGACCTACGATATGGTGTATGAAGATGGTATGATATGATATGATTCATCCGTAACAACTATGGGTTCTTCCTTGTTGGTAGGATTTGGGAGGTCTTCTACTAACATGTTTGAGATGGTTGTGGGTATTTTTGTGGTTGGCTTTGTCAACTTATCCTTACTTGGAGAAGTTGAGGATGAATGAGGAGTAGTAGGAGAAACTGATGGTAATGGCAGTGGCAGAGATAGTTCCATGCGGGTTGAATCTAGACTCTAGATAAAATTGATGGTTTTAGTGTCTAGGTATGTGGATGATAGAGTAGGTTTCTACAAATGATCAACCTTATTTTAATACTTGAAGGTATTGGGGCTGACATGAACCACATGGACCTTACCTTCATGAATGTATTTGAGGTATTGATGAACTATGGATGGAACACATTCCATGGCTCTCATCCAAGGCCGACCAAGTAGTATATTGTGTTGTCTTGAACCCTCCAAGATGTAGAATAATGTAGGCATAGTTTTCTATCCAACTTGAACATGGAGGACTATCATGCCAACCATGGGAGATACAATGTCGTTAAATGCTTGTAGGGTGAATGTGGACACTACAATGTGTGAAGGCGGGATGTTGAGATACTTCGGTGTGATTGTGGTAATAATTTTTATTATGGATCCTATATCAATAAATATCCATTTATAGGGGATCCTGTTGATGCATGATATTATGTGCAAAGGAGGGTCAGGTATATTGATGGGTACGAGTTTTATCTCATGATCTTGAAAGGTTATAACAATATCATTGTACATTTGTATATATCCCACGAATTTGGTGAAAGCATCAAGATCATGGGGTTGTAATTCAATTTAACTCAAAATTTTCATGAGAGTTTCTTGATGTTTGGGGGATTGTTGTATTAACTTGCTCATGGTCATGTTGGCTGATGGTATATGTGGAATTTGCATAGGCTTACTTTTGATTGTCACCACCAATTGAGTTGGTGGGATTTGGACATAAATTCAGATCAATGAAGGTCACGACGTAGAAGGAATATGAATTTCCCTGTTAGACCCCTCGATAGACCTGTTATGTCTAGTGGTGGTCCGTGATCGATATTGGCTAACAAAATCATTCACTTGATCATGTGGATAACCCATGGGTGTTCCCTAGGTAGAGGTACCTTGGTGCTCTGATCCTCTATGTGAGAAGTTAGCTTCGTGATGACTATTGGGACATCATGTGGGAATGAGAAAATCCTCAATACTATATCAGAGGTATTCAGGATCTTGTAAAAATTTTGCTTCACCGGCTCATGATCGAGCTTGACTACATGTATTTATCATTATATATTGATTAAGTAAACAATAAAGGAAACAAAGTCTACAAAATGATTATCTCATTTAAAAATTTCTTTGTGAGTCCTAAATTGACTGGTGTGTTTTGATTTGTTGTTATTATTGCTTTCTTATTCGATTTTTTGCTTTCATTGATGATATTACTCGGTTTAAGGGTTTTCACCTATATAATCTCACACATAGACTTGGTGATGAAATCTAAGCCGTGAAACCCACCAAAGTTTGGTGATGAAGTCCAAACTAGGTGAGGGAGCCTAGGTCCTACTAGTCCTCACTATAATAGGTCTTGGACTGGCCTTGGCCAAAATAGGGTACAAAATAACCACAAACAAGCCAACAAGATGATGATGAAGACCACCATCGTTGATCTTGATCAATGGTTGGATGTGACTTCCAACTCGTTGATGTTTAATATGATGTGTGGTGTGTGTTATTTTATTTTAATTTATGCAAAAATAAATGTAATCATAGAGCAATTTATGCCTTTTTACTAATGCATAAAATAATGTTTAAATTTTCATATTCCTAAGTAAAATGTTTCAATTTTAGAAATCTAAAATCACATAACCCTAATATGATTTCAGCCTTTGCATAGGCAACAAGCACACAATCCACACAGTAAGCAAACAGAGGTCATCTTTGTGTAATACAGTCTGCAACAGAGGTCATCTGAAAAAGGGGAAATCATAAACAGGGGCCACCTAACCCAACAACGTCCAGCAATAAAGGCTTCCTGACCCAGGGGCGATCATAAATAGGCTATTGCAAACTAAAATATTTCTATTTTTTTCTACTAAAATGTGAAATTCTTATATTTCTTTACTGAATAGCAAGAAAAACAGGGATATGAACACTTATAGTGAAGCCCACATCTGATGAAAGTGTTATTTCTGACCCTTCTAAACTCTACTGCAGGGCCATCTCTAGGTAGGATGGTGGGGTCTATTGGTCATCACAAGGTAGAGCGGCTGCGACTGCTAACCGTTCCAACCAAGGATGGTGGTACCTACAATTCAAGAAAATCAAGAAAACAAGAAATTAACGATAAATATTGTGAAATGTGGAAAGAGTCCCACACCGTGATCGCCACTATAGTATGCAAAAATCATACACCTAAGAAATTATATGAAATCAAATTGAAAGAATAATCATGTAACCATCAATATCAAAACAAGAAATAAAGAAATAATGTCCTTCTCATTAATATTGAAATTATCCTTCACAAGGCAATTACAAGGATATCCCTCTTAGGGATTTAATACCAATTTGATACAATTTACAATAAAGAACCAAAGGTAGGTGTATCTCACAGAATATTTGCACCCTCAAAACTGATTTGGGGAGGAGTTTCTTGTGACCTCTTCAAGGTGAGATAAATATTTATGAATCTTCATGTTGAATAGCTCCTATCAAGACCTAAAATCTTCACACCAAAATACTCACAAGACGTTAATAGAAAATGAGGAACCTCTCATGATAAGGTCGATATCCATGATAAGAAACTGAAAAGAGATGCTAAAAATGATAAAAAAGATGCATGAAAATTGAACTATACTATATTAGAAAATAAATGAAATGCTGCTAAATCTATTGTAACTAAGAAA
Source organism: Wollemia nobilis (assembly GCA_028583015.1). Taxonomy (NCBI): domain Eukaryota; kingdom Viridiplantae; phylum Streptophyta; class Pinopsida; order Araucariales; family Araucariaceae; genus Wollemia; species Wollemia nobilis. Next base: position 1,424,415 of record JAQPPZ010017217.1, on the reverse strand, counting down.
AATTAATAAAAACAGATATCATCGAGAGGTCATTCTAAGGGAGAGTGGTCTAGCCTATTAAGCATCATAGGGTAGGGCAGCAATGCCTAAGGGTCATATCGGGATGATATGATCACTGAAAAACGGACTAGTTCTTTGTGACCGATGCAAAAAATATCAGGGTTGATCTGTGGAATTGATGTTCAAGGGTCGTACTCTTTGAAGTACAGTTAAATTACGAAAATTGACACAAAATCAAGATGTTTGATGGTGAAAGAGTGTTGAATTTGGTATTCAAACTCCAAGAGACTCCATTGTTGTAATTGAAATCTCAATGATTGAAATCCAACAACACTTTATTGTGGAGAATACGTAAGATCACTTAGGAGCAATTTGGTAGCACTTCGTTATAGAAAACAACCAGCTTGTTTAATGAAGGTAGAGGGGTCTTCTTATAGATTTTTCCAATGGAAATCTTGGCTTCCTTGAGAAGCCAAGAAACAATTAGGATTAAGAAGGACAACTAACCATTTTAGAAGCTTCTCGCAATTGATTTCAAATGTAGTTGGGCTTGGTTGGCCGTTGAAACCATTTTGCCCATGGCATTAGTTTTGAGTTTGTTACAGGTGTGGCATTCATAGGGCAAAGCGACCTTTGGAGGTTGTCCTTTGATAGTGATAATGATACTTTGGGGGCCTATAATCATATATGACATACCTCTTCTACATAAATGGTTGGCCCAAAATCACATCATAAACATCCAAGGGCACAAAATCATACAAAAATTATATTTAAAGGGATTGATGGCATAAAAGAGGGGACATTGTTGAGTGATAAGAATTTCTCTCCTCTATTGTAACCACCCAACATTATATGGTTGTGTGTGGTGTGGTAGATAGATTCAAATAATTCACTACATGATAAAAATTCAAATTCTTTTGACTCCCATATCAATAATGAAAAATAATGGCTTACCCTTGACCCACATTTATGAGAAAAATAGGCATTCCTCTTGTGACTCCTTTGGTGTGGCATGTGTGGTGGTAATTGTCACATTTGATTCAGCTTCCATGATTTACTTCTCTCTATCCTTAGCATGTGGATATAGAGGTGATTGTGTAGTGGATGTAGAGGGTTGTGACTCAACATACATTGACTAAATTGCTTGATACTCTTTTCTTAAATGTTAGTTTCTCTTATGATAATCACACCATTTGCCACTCTTGACCTTTAAGATATTATTTTCTTAAGAGTAATTTTGTCTACTTCCAATTCTAATTTTGGGGTTGATCCCCTTTATCTTGATTCTTTGGAGAGTCACTCTTGTCTTTCTTTGGCTAGTACTTAATGTTCTATTTTTATAATTTGTTCCTCCTTTACTATTTTTTTGTGTTTTTTTCTCCGATTTGAAAGCAAGTTTATATGCCTCTCTCAATGTATTGAATTTAAAGAGGTGTATGTCCTCTCAAATGTATTGTTTCCCATAATGACACTTGAGGATTAAATACATTTTGGTATCTTAAACACCTAGCTTTGTTGCCATGGAGTGGAAAACAAATGTATAATATTAAACAACTTGGTCTTTACCTTAATGCAATTGTTGTCATTGCATGTATTGATATTCATAGGCTCCCATAGGAAAATATTCTTTCTTTATGGCCTCCATTAAATTAGCCTACATGAACACTGCTTAGTCTCCATTCTCTTCTATAACCCTATTATAATATGCTTACCACCAGTTTTGAAAGGTAATGAATCTTTCAAGAGTGCAAAAGTGATTTTCTCACTATTGGTGAATGTATTTATAAAGATGTATGAAGATAACTTATCCAACCATTTTTCTTGGGTTTCAACATTAATTTTTCCTTCAAAAGTAGTAATACCAAAATTCACCTACACTTTAACATTGAATGGTGTTAGGGCAATGAGAGGTTGTGTGGAGAAGGTTGTAGAACTTGCAATAGGGAGTCATTGAAGAATTTGAGCAAATTGGTCCATCATCTCATTCCTTTGTTTCATGAGTTGCATGTGATATGCTACTCATTATTTTTGTATCTAGTTAATGTTATGCTTGAGATGACCAATGGAAAGCCTATAGGCTAGATAAGTTTCCATATGAATTTTATAATGTTATTTGGTTAATGTTAGACCTTGATTTCCATTTTATGTATCTTGAAGATTTTTATTCTAACTTCACTATCACCATTATCAATGCTAAAAATATTATATTTATCCATTAGAGAAGAGACACAATCACTAGACATAGGCTCATTACTTTGCTTAATATCTCATATAATATTAGTAAAATAGATTTGGCTATGCATATATGCAATATGTTGTAACTTGTCATATTACCTAAATAGACAAGATTTATTCACAGTTGTAGTATTGTTTCAATGTGGGAAGGTATGGATTGGGCTTGTCAATTTTCATAACATTTTTTTTAAATAGACTTTGAAAAATCCTATAATATTAGTTTTGGATACATTCATCATCCAGTAAGTGCATAAAAAGGGGTAATTATAGACACCCATTTTTTAGCACATCATGAAAGTCTCCAAACATAACAACATCTTCATCAGTCAATCAATCAAGAATCTAAACCATACCAATTATCTTTAATCTCAAATTAGGAGCATTTATTGCTCCAAAAGTGAAAGTGTTAGGACCTATGCAATAACATCGATGGAACTTCTACTTCTTGGTAGCACTTTTGCACAACTTTGAGATTTTTATCATTTCCTACCCAAACTAATCAACAACTATCATCTCAACATTAGCACTATAAGCACTATTGACTTCAATGTCATTGACTACTAGATCCCAAAAGGAAAAAAGGTTGATAATTAGTACCTTCCAAGATGCCCACCAAAAATGGATCTAATTACATAAGTCTAATTTGCAACCTCAATAAAAATCCGGAGCCCAATTTTTTTATTTTCTATTTTCTACCTATTATTTGCATGTTGAACCATTTTCAAAATCTTTCCTTCAATAATCCCATAAAATTTAATGCAGTTACATTAATAAGCCATGGTTCCCTATAATGCCATCACTTAGGGAGGCTCAATCCATCATCTTTTAATCATTAGCAAAACTCTATCAAAACTATATCATCATCTTTAGAAGGCAACTAAAATTTGTCAAATAAAATATGGATCTTATGCAATTGTGAAGTTCTCAATCATCTCAAGCAATAAGTAAGCTCATCTATCTTATCACAACAAGGGAATATCAACCTAGGCATATTGAGTCTACAAGCTTGCTTGGTTGTGCTCTCTCCCCTCCTGGCTTTATCATATATTTAATTTGTAGCTTTGTAATCATCTAATCATTGCACACTAATGTTGTTTACATATTTACACAGTATATCTAGTTTTCATTTTGTTTCATTACATCACTTATCTTACATATTTTTATAGCCAATTAGCTTATCATATCATCTCTATCAGGGTCCATGCACCTCCTAGTCAAGGATCCTTAATGCAATAATTTATAAAATCATAAATCCCTTATCCAAGCTCATTTTTTTATATCCATAGGCAAAAGTGTTGCTAAATTATAAGTTTAGTGGAACTATCACTCTCTATTTTTGATACAACAAAAAACTGAGTTCATAGTTATAGAAAGTGAATGCGCTTCTAGTTAGAAAAAGTGTTGACAGTGTTATCACTCACCCAATGGCACTTTAACCACTAAGCACATAGTCATTGTTTCATCATTCTATAGCTTTTTATCTCATATTTTGAATGGGATCGATGTTGGTTAAGGGAACCATACACTCCCATCCAATCTAGTTAAGGGAACCATACACTCCCCTCCAATATAGGCAGACACCTTTGTTACTAATCTACTTTTTGTCTATTTTGTGTGTTGGAAAAAATATCATAAAAAAGCAATAGTGTCGATAACACTTTTATGGATCGACAACACTTCTATCAGTAACACTTTTGTAGAACAAAAATGTTTTTTCCCTTGAGGTAGAGATCATGTTTCAAGTTTTAGTATTTTTTTTTCAACACTCTAGATCATAGATTGTTTGATGTCTATTTTGCATTTGCTTCTATTTTAGTGTTATTATTTTTATCCATTAAAGAAAAAGAAAAAAGAGAAAAAAAACAATCTAGTATTAATATTGTTAGGAAACCAACTTTAATCTTGTATAACATCAAAAAAAATCATTATAGGCACATTAGAGCTTGTTGCATCATCCTCTCAAATCCTTACTCTAAAACGAAGATCATTTTCATTTAACATTAAAAGCCAAAATTATTTAGTTTATCAAGACATATTTGTTATATTGCTTGATGCATTCATAACTATCATAGGACTAGATTAAGGTCAAGCTTGTCAAAGGAAATCATGTAGATAGAGCTTGATAGTTTACAAACAAATTCAATTCTCATCTCAATTGAGTTGCCATAGCTAGATACCTACATGATTTTTCATAAAATGTTTAAAATTCTTGATTTTCATTTTCTAGATCTTCTTCAATTTTTTGTGTGAGTACATATATTTTAGAATTCAACATCCTTCATAAGATGTATAAATTCTTGATTTTCATTTTCTAAATCTTCTTCCATTTTTTGTGTGAATATAAATATTTTAGAATTCAACAGTTTTCTTCACATTTTCCAACCTTCAGAATACCGAAACTCCAAATCTATTGTCTATACATTACATCTTAATAGAATAATATTTCCAAAATATTGCACTATCATAGTCCACTTTACCAAATTTGGATTGCTAATTTCCTTCCTAAAGCATAAGTGCAACCACAAAAATTTTAATAAATAGTTTATATGAAAACACATTAATGTTATAAAATAAAACAAATATTATCAATGGAAAACATTAAAGTAAATCTTAATTATTATTTGATTTAAGCAGTCAATATTTTTTTGTCAACTACAGCTAAACTTACTACTTCCTCTAACCATGGAAAAAAGAATTCAACTTCACATTCCTTAGTTAAAAACCCCCTATTGGCTAACCTATTTGCACATTTGTTCCGTACCTTTAACTTAAGTGTAAACCTGATTTCTTTAAAGTCTATAGCAAGGTCTTGAATAAGGTCTTGAATTCCTACAATTATCTCTTGTATGTTCTACGGAGACTAAATTTACATGGACTTAAATGCAAATAAAAATAGATTTTAGAAGATTAAAATTTATTATAAATGGTACTAAATTATTGTATATTTATTACTATTATATTTTCCTTAATTGTTTTTGGATATAAATAAAAATTAGTTTGATGTTATTTTTATCATTTATGAATTAATTATTTATTAAATTTTTAATTAGTTAAAAGTATAAATGATAACTCATATTCCTTATTTATAGTTATACATTTTCTTAGTCATCTATTTAATTAAAATAAAATTAATAATTTAATTTAATTGATTTTCATTTAAATTACTTTGTTTTCTATATATTTATATTAAACATCTTTCTACAAATCAAATAAATAACACATAAGAATACAACTATTTGTAATATGTAAAATAATTAAATGGAATGATACTTTATCAAGCTAATGTCAAATGATTGAAACAATCTCCCTTCCATTGAAAATCTTGGCACAAAGGTTTGATAAGTAGATGTGTATAATGGTTGAGTGAGTTGTTGGTTTCTAGACTAAACTCCATGGTAGTGGATTTTAAAACTATATATTTGCTTTCCCGTGATATAAATTATAATATATAATAAATAAATGTATTTAAATAGTTCGCGAAGGCTAAGCGGATTGATAAGACGTTGGACATTTATTAGGGAGACCTAGGTTCAAACCTCGAAGGCTAAATGGATTGGTAAGACATTGGGCACTTATTAGGAAGAGACCTAGGTTCAAACCTCGCGGGCATGCCCACTCTAGGACAAAGGTAGTAGTCTGACTAGAATCTGCTGAGTGTGCGTCAGCTTGATGACGACGGTACCAATCCCGCGCCACCGGGGGTCTCTCTCACTCTGAATCCGCTGAGTGTGCGCCAGCTTGATGACGACGGTACCAACCCCGAGCCACCGGGATCTCTCTGAGTGTGCGCCAGCTTGATGACGACGGTACCAACCTCGAGCCACCGGGGTCTCCCTCACTCCGAAACGTGTTTACCGAGGTGAGGTAGGGGTTATAGTGGTAGCTCCATGATTTGACGCTACGACCGAAAGCAATGTGATTTGACCCTATGACCAATTGTTCAAAAAAAACAGTTGCCAACTCCTCTATGTATCAAATAAATAAATAAATATATATATATATATATATATATATAAAATTTAAATTATTGTATATTTATTGAAATAATAAAATTATATAAAGAATTATTTATTAGAATAAATTTTTTTATAAGAATCTTTTTATATGATCTATGATCTTAGGAACATTAAAAACTACTTTATTTTTTACAAATTATCTTCGATAAATAAAAAATATAATTTGATATATAAACGATGAATGCTTAATTTTTAATTATTTTATTGTTTTTCATATAAAATACAAAATCTTTTTTTTTTTTTTTTACATGGTGGAATCGGTAGCCGCCATGAATCCGGGCAGGCTGTCCAGCTTTTATGGTCGTCACAGTATTCTGCGTTGTCCGCCTGGAAGCCGCCACAGATCTTCGCGTAGTCCGCCCCTATAACCGCCATGTCACAATCATTTTAAACCTTTTACTGCTGCTGAAAGCACCAGGAAAGGGACAAGCGTTCGGTCCGGCGAGGCCCGAGATTTGAACCTTGGACCTCTGCCCCCTTATGGGGTTTGGATGTGTTAGAATATATTTTATATTCTTTTATTTATTACATTATTAGGAATATGTTAGATATTGTTACAACCATCGTAACTATTAGGCTGTTTTAGAGCCTTGTTAGTTACGTAGGTTACAGCCTATTCTAAGGCTGTATTGTAGCTATTTATTTACATTCATCAGATTAATGAAAGAAGTTTTTGCTCTCTCATCTATCTTGGTATCAGAGCTGCGAGATGAGAGAGAGCGGACCTCTTGCCAATCCCACGATACCCCCGCTCCCGCTCTGAATGAAGTTTCCTTGGCTGGCATGTGCGCATCCGAAAGCTATGCGTGGAACGCTTGTGCGGCTTCCTATTCTCATTGTTTCGTAAGAGAGGTCGCCGCTCGTGGATGAGCCATCGGTATAGCCAAATCGATAACGACAATCTGGAGTGCAATAGGTCTGCGCCCACCCCAAGGCCTTGCAGAGGCGATTTCTGCAGGAAATCGTGGAGTATGTGGAGGATCTAGAAGGGTTGAAGATGGGGGTGCTTTGGTTGAAGCATTTCTTGCACTGCCGGCACTGAGTCCATGTGAGATCGCTTCCTGTATCCACAATCGCGTCGAAGAACACGGCGGGGGTTCCCACTCCCACTTTCGTCACATATTCTCCATCTCCCATGCGAACCGGCATTTCAGTGGAGATGGCAGGTTCTACCGATGCCTGACGCATAAGCGCCGCGATGTCTTGTACTCGTAACTTGCTCTGCTCTACCGCTCTCCGCAACCGCTTGGCCAAAGAGCCCTCATCGTCTCTGCGCCTCAACTCCACCCGAAATCCCATCTTCCTATCGTTTGCCCTCGAAAGGGAAGTAGCGGAGCATATGAACGGAGTAATGCAAAGCAAGTGCAGCAGCAGGAGTTTCAGAGCAATGTCAGCAGGAGTTTATTTTGGTCCGAAGGTAAATTTTTTATTTTTATTTTTTTTAGTATTTTTTTTAATTATTATTCTTAATTTAATAATATTTTTTTTTGTTTCTTTTTTAATCATTTTTTTTATTAAAAATGGTTTTTAAAAAAAAAAAGGAACTTAAAATATTATTTTATTAAGTTAATTAAAAAAAAATTTACTAAATTAAATATATTACAATAGAAAATTTTCATACCTAAGGGCTATTTCTGATTCTGTTTCTGGTTCAAAGATAGCACAAGGAGTGCTAAATTGCTAAAACAGTTTTGTAGAGGGAAAACACAAATGTCCCTTGGGCAACAACACCACCTTCTCTCTCTCTCTCTCTTTTTTAGGCTTCATAAATAGCATAAGTATTTTGTTTGAAGACCTTACAATAAGGGGTGCTTGTACCTTTTTTAGGCTTCATAAATAGCAAAATCTAGGTGTTTGAAGTACTTGTAACAAGAGGAGAGATTTTTTGTGATGTAAAATTGTCTAGGAGGCTATATTTGTAAAATCCTTCACAACACTCTTGAGTTGCATACTTTTTGCAATTGAGAGGGGATATCCATTTCTTTTCTTCACTGATTTTTGTAAATAGAGAAGATGACTTATAAGGGTGCATTTTCGGCGTTGACCGACACCTTAGTCACACTTCCTTCGAAATTAATTACACTATGTTTTGCAACAAGAAGGGGGAACTTATAAGGGTGCATTTTCGGCAGTGTCCGACACCTTAGCTACCTTATCTTTTGCAAAATCATATTGTAGATGAATGAACCTTGTATGAAGTGATCTATTCTACTACACCTAGCGATTGCAGCGGCTGGTTACCCATGCAAATTCGGTTGGATGATGTGATTACCATAAGGACATTTGTTGACGTGAAGACAAAGCGAGGAATGACCCATCTTTTGCTTAGGAGCAGCCAGAGCACTGTGACAGAGCAAAGAACCAGCAGATCAACATCGTTTTTCACTGTATTGGGGCAGTTATATACTTTACCCAAATATTGTTGTATGGGGGGATTTTAGCATAGTTAGTAGTTATTCTATTATCCAAATAATGTACTAAGGGGGGATGTTAGAATATATTTTATATTCTTTTATTTATTACATTATTAGGAATATGTTAGATATTGTTACAACCATCGTAACTATTAGGCTGTTTTAGAGCCTTGTTAGTTACGTAGGTTACAGCCTATTCTAAGGCTGTATTGTAGCTATTTATTTACATTCATCAGATTAATGAAAGAAGTTTTTGCTCTCTCATCTATCTGGATGAACCAAAACAAAATCTTTTCTTAATCCTTCTTTTATGTTTAAAAATACATTTTTTTTTTAAATTTCAATTTTAATCATCTAACAAACGTAAAATCAAACTACAACTAGTTTTTTTTATAAAAAAAGAGTTGGTTAGATCCACAACAGATCGTATACACGGTTAAGCATCCATGTTACCTTTTTTTTTTTTTGAAATAAGAACGTATACTTAAATTAATATAAACAGAAAAACTTACATCACATAATGTCCATCAAACCTATCCATAAGCACAAAAACTAAATACTAAACTAAAACAGTATCAAGAATATTTGTCCATGCAGATTTAAACCAAAATTACAAGAGTAGCAGCAGTTCAAGCTGATAAATAAACGACAAAAATCAATCATCCTCATATATCAATCTGTATCTATCATGAAACATACGAATGCACTGCAAAATCATGTCTAACTGATCATCACAATGAAGAATGCTTCCTCCATGACGTTCATTTCTTCTGCAATAGGATAACCTGTCAAAAAAATATTGGTACTTGGTCCTGTAGCACTGCATAATCCTTGCCACCTGTATAGAAATTTTGTAACATGTGAGTCTCCTAAGAGACAAGAATGCTTCCTCCATGACGTTCATTTCTTCTGCAATAGGATAACTTGTCAAAAAAATATTGGTACTTGGTCCTGTAGCACTGCATAATCCTTGCCACTTGTATAGAAATTTTGTAACATGTGAGTCTCCTAAGAGACCCAGTAAGTGACCTCTGAAAATTCTGATAAACATCTTTATTCCTATATAACCAGATAATCCATAAGATTTTCGAAGATAGAAGAAGCCAAAAATTATTAAAACATGTTTCCATATGAGGAATATGACCCAATAGAACATTTTGTCTGATCATCTTATCATTAATACTCCAGCCTTTCATATTAGATAAAAATAAATACCAGATCTCACGAGCAAAAAAACACTCAAAAAAAATATGCTCAATAGTATCCGGAACCCTGCATATAGAACAACTCATGATATCATTAGAATTACTCAAAATAGGCAATCTCTGAAGCAAAATCTCCCATCTAAACCAAGATTTTTTTGGCTCCAAGTGACTGGACCAAATATGCTGCAAAATGACCTGTCCATAGGAAGCTGAAATATCCATCTGCCAGGCTCTACTAATATGTATAATAATATCATTAGTATCAGTCAACATGCTATATAACTGCCTTGAATTAGTTTTATTAAACTGAGTATCATCCTTCCATTTCATAATATCAAACACCTGTCTCTCTTCTAAAACAAAATTAGAAGAGGCTAAATGCAAAAAAGATGACTTAAGTAAGCAGTATGTTCTCTTCTGCGAAAAAGGAAGATCATATTGAGTTCTAAGAACATCCCAAGACTTCAAAATGCCATTGTTAAGAATATCATTAAAGGTTCTAATACCCGAACTGGCCCAGTTTCTAGCAGAACAACCTTTCGTAAGAGCAAGAAACTTATTATTATGCACAAGATTCCACCATATCGAGCTGTGCATATACAAAACTGAATTATTATTAACATATGAAGCAAAAAGACTGCCTCTTATCATCTCCCATGCTTTCCACAAACTTTTAAACACAATTGAACCAAATGGAGCAACAGGAAATTTGCCCAATAAGATATCTATCATGGGAAGGCCCTTCCAAGTACGAGCCTGTTTAGGAACAACCAAACATATATTATTTCTAACCAGCACTTTCCAAGGCTCATTTCCATCAATACAATGAACAATCCATTTAATAGCAAGAGCCATGCCCTGAAAACGAAGATTCTTAAGCCCCAAACCACCCTTTAATCTACTCACAGTACACCATTCCCACTTTACACCATGTTTTTTCTTGCCAAACACATTACCAGCCCACAAAAAATTTCTGATATATTTATGAATCTCATTAACTTGATAGGAACAGAAAAACCATGCTGAAGCATAATAAATAGAATAAGATGATAATTTTTTTTGACAAATCTGAAACCTTTCAACGCGGGATATAAACTTCTTATTCCATTTACTAAGCTTAGCAATAATCTTTTCTTTCACCCACATCCACATGTTTTTAAGATTTGTGTGTTAACTTTTAAAAGTGTGAGCATTGTTTATATTAGATCTATACTCGTTCTTACTCTCTTTAAATTGAATCTCTTATATAAAATAAGTTAATCCTTTACATACATGACCGAAGCTCTTGATATAAAAAGATTTACATTTAAACGTGATAAAGAAGGTTCATGAGCCTTTATGCTTGTTTCAATGTTCCTTTAAGATTAACCAAGTCAATTACAGCAACCCTTTGGAACTTAAACGAGCCCTGGAACCAGTGGTTTTTATATCGGTGCATCTACTTCTAGACCTATTAACCTTCTACATCGAAGCTCTGATTAAAACAATGCAGCAGAAGCATTGGAGTTGATCAATATGGTAACTGGATTCTCTCTGGCATTGTTAATGTAAAGGAATTCAAGATTGATTCGCCATGTACAAGCATTGGACAGAACACGAGTTGAAAAACGATCTTTCCGTAAATGTTAAAGAAAGGAGCACATTCTGGCTGCTATACCTGTCGGTAATCCAGATTAGAGTATGGAACAAATAACTCTTGAAACCAATTTTTTTTTCTCCTTGGCTTCCATCCCATGTCTCTGCAAAGATTATCATCGTGCCATATCTCGAAAGAAGCATAACAAGACCTCCAATAATAAAAGGGTGTGATTCTTTTCATAAATTTTTGGAGCCTGTCTGTGTATGCCTCCATTTCCTTGATAGCTGGCAGCGTCAATTTGCCTGATAAAAAATTAGCTAACCACTGACAACGCATCTCAGAAGCATGCAGATTTGACAGACTCTCTGGATACCCAATGATTGCCATTTGAGGAATATGTGGATGGATGAGACCCCTGTTTACATGTCAGAGGGGGTTTAGATTCTGAGAGTTAAACTACTTCAGTTGATCAGCTCTTCAACGAACAAGAAAAATTTAAAATGCAGAGGAGAAAAAATGTTGAATAAATTACCAATACCTATATAAAGGGACTACACCCTCTGATGTTTCAATAACATCTGCAAAATGTTTTGGAAGTAAAGTTTTCAATTTCTTTTCCCCATCATATCCAGTACCCAAAACCACAAGATCAGCTTCCACCTCTGTTCCATCATCTAATATAATTCCCTTACTTGAAAAATGCCAAGTAGATGATTTTAAAAATCGAATAAGGCCTTCCTCTGCATTTGGAAATAGTTTTTCTGGAAGTAATGCAATTAGGCAAGAGGATATTTGCTGAAGAAAGCTGTGATCTGGAACAAGCCCATACTTTTTTAGGGGAAATTTCCAAAGCAGGTAAAGCTCCACAAACTTGGACGCTACCCATCTCTGTAAAATGGGGAAAAGGCCAAGGTATCATTATCACATATGACCCAATTGCAAACTTTACAATGAAATTAGAATGAATTGTCTTTGATTAGACAAGCAATTGAAGTCTATTGAATTCCAGAAACGTACCAACGGTGCAAGTAGGTGAGATATTGAGCTTAGCAGAAAACCCCTATCAGGCTTTTCAAGTAAATTTTGGGCAAAACGTGTACAGTACAAATATGTTAAGGGCACTCCCCAGCATCTGTAATCCTGAGGCACCAGCCAGTGCACCGTTCTTATGATCATTGTGCAGGGTTGCCCACCTTCTCCTACCAAAAGACAGCGAGAATCCATCAGCCCATGTCCATATCCATGCCAATCAAAAAGCAAAATATATATAAACTCTTTCCTGCCTACATCTGAGCTATATACCTTGATTTGCCTCGGCACATTCTACAGCAAAGTCCAATGCTGATTTCTGAAATCCAATAACAACAACTCTTTTTCCTTTGAGAAGCTCATGGGCCTGTATTTTGTGTAAGGCAGAATAGTCCATGGTATGCAAAACTTTTCCTCGAAAAATTTCTGGTCCTTTGTTTGGCGGAAATAATGGGATTTTTGGCACATCCCCAAATCTCCCTATGCACATTACTACAAAATCGAAACGATAACACTGCACAGAAACAAGGCATATCAATGTGGAAGACTGATCGAAATGGGTCAAATTCAAAAAAGAAAAAAATGCAGCAGCAAGTGCACTGCAAGGGCAAAAAATAGTGCAGAGGCATAGGGTAGGGGAAATTTACCCCAAAATGGATGTGAATGAATCTTAATACAACATGGGATCGGTAAGCATCTCCAGCCAAAGGTTGAATAATCCAAGTGATATTTCCAACTCTACTCATGCAGTAAGAGAAGCTTTAAGAGAATTCCAACTTTTGTGTTCCACCACAATAACTTTTGTAATGTAAGGCTACAAGTGCTTTCCATGAAAAATAATCTCTGTTCATGTTATTTTAATATCTGTATACTTCAATTACCAGTTACATTGCATGGGATCAGTTTCTTAGCTTAAGAATCGGAAGTGTTATGTTGTGAGTTGAATTTGCTGGTGCATTTTTCATTAGATGCAGTAGTGCCTTTTAAGTACACCTATTCTACACTTGCATACAGAGAAAGAGGGTTAACAGTGATCCAAATGAATTTATTACAGGTCACTTAGAATTGTAACAAGATGAACAGCTAAATGACAGTGACCTAACAAGCTCCTAAAATAGGACAGCCTCATTTCTTCATCCATAACTCCATCAAAGTTAGATTTCAACAAAATTTTAGAGGGAGGTTTCAAACATTAATGACAATGCAGAGAATTAATTTGAACTCAAAATACATTATCTGCCCTTTAAAGGGAAAAAGAAAAATCAGTCAAGATCAATGAGTTGTAGTTTGGGCATAAATAGACCAAATTATGTTTAATTTAGATGATTTTTTTCTCAGGTGAAAGAGAAATATATGTGGTGTAAATTTCAGCTTAAAATACATTTGTTTTGCCCTTTAAAATAAGAAAATTCAGTCTATTGTATATAACAATTTTCTCTTAAACCTAAGGTTCTCTACATCATTTTCACGTGCCATTTTGGACCCTCAATAAGCTAACGACAGTCCAGCCAACAAGCTAGCTAAAAATTGGCTGATTTGACATGTACAGGGTGGAACTGGACAAATGTCAAGGGAATATGTACGGAGAAGAAGCATGACACATCACCTCTATGTATACCAAAACTTGAATTAACCTTAGAAATCAAGATAGATCAGGTTCATTCCCAAACTGGGAAGTGGAAGAGACTAGATACGTCTTATTTGGACCAAGACAAGAAGAGCCAAGAACACAGAGAAGTAAGTTCTAGCTAAAGGAGAGCAAGAGCAAGAAGTGTTAGGATCTACTATATAAAATAAAACTTGAGAGCAAACCCTTCTAATAATAAAAATGGAAACTTATTAGAACAACAAAAGAAACCATGCAAGACAAGAGGAACACAAGATGTAATGTGGTTCACCCGATGTGGGCTACATCCACCAAGATATCTGATCCTTGTATTAAACCAATACAAACCACCCAAAGGGAACAATCCTACAACACAACAGTTGCAACCTCCTCTCCGAATACACAAGTATTCTCACACAACTTCTCTTCCTTCTTTCTCCTTTCACAGACCAAGAACTCTCACCTCCAAGAATCTCCTATGACTTGATGCTAGTTAAGAGCCACCAATCAATAAGAATTCTCCAATTCTACCAATCTATCCTCACTAATGGAGAGATTACATATTTATAAGAAAAATCCCCAACCACACATGCCTAAAAAAACATCCTATAATTAACCCAATCCCCACTTAAGGCCTAATTCAAACTTAGAAAGTTTACAATTAGAAAAAGCTTAATTTTAGCCAATCCTAAAATTAACTTTTCCTTTTTCCTTTTACAATTAGAAAAAGCTTAATTTTAGCCAATCCTAAAATTAACTTTTTCTTTTTCCTTTTACAATTAGAAAAAACTTAATTTTAGCCAATCCTAAAATTAACTTTTCCTTTTTCCTTTTTCCGCCTCTGGTTCGGGATTGGTCATCTACAGTCCGGTTAGGGAACAAAGAACTGTTTTATCAATATTTAGCCGAAATCAGACTCCACAACCTAACAATCTCCCACTTGGAGACTGATCCACAACAACTCTACCGTTGTTGCATCCGCCAAAGAACATCTTCAAGCCAAACAAGGAATGTCAACTCCTCCAGATTATTGTAACCATGCTTTGAACCATCACTTGTGTCATCCACGCACTTTTCCTGTGATCAACAAGCAACACACAATCTACCTATCACAAATCCGTGATACTTCAACATCTCCATGATCGCCCATGCATCATGATGATTCAACCATCACCATCGTGACAAGATCCACATACCATGTCTACCCCCATAGCATGCTCACACACAATGCGACTTGCCACAACCGCATCATGTGATCCATCTCGAAATCATGCATTAAGATCGGTGCCATGTCCATCCCCCTGGACATGCTTGTTTCTCATTGCTCCCATTGCTTGGCCAATCTCCAGTCTTCCACAGTCAAGATCAATACAATCCTTTTCTTTAGAAGAGAGTATCAAGGCCTCTTGTAACACTTCACCTGCTACGTTTGCTTCTTGACCTCCTCCTCCATCTCCATTCCGAGACCAACAATCTTTCTTCAGATGCCCCTTCTTGCCGCAATGCCAGCACTCCATCTTTCCCTTGGACTTGGATCCACTTTGCTCTTCACGGTTCCTCGAACTCATTCCTCTCATCCTCTGTTTTCCTCTGATAGTCAAAGTCGCACCAGATAATGATTCACCCGTGCTCTTCCATCGCATCTCATCACTAAGGACTGCACCAACCACATCATCAAAAGCAAGAGTACTAGAAACATAATTGCTAATTGCCATAACCAAGCTCTCCTAGCTTTCTGGCAATGAGCACAAGAATAGAATGGCTCTCATATCTTCCTCTATTTTAATTTTAACCGAGGCTAACTGACTTACAACCGTATTGAAATCATTCAAGTGACTTGCAACAGACCCACCTTCTGACATTCGCAAATTATAAAGACGCTTCATTAAAAAAACTTTATTCGAGGCTGAGGGATTTTCATACAACCTTTTCAGTGTGCCCATAAGATCCTTTGTAGTCTTCTCCTCCGAAATATTGAATGCCACCAAAGCTGCAAGGCATAACCGGATAGTACCCAATGCCTTCCTGTCTAAGAGAGCCCACTCATCATCAGACGTTGTAGTTGGTTTCTTTGTCTTACCTTCTAGAGGTAGATAGAGGTCCTTCTAATAGAGATAATCTTCTATCTGCATTTTCTAGAGTTGGAAATTCTGGCCATTAAATTTTTCCACCCTGAACTTCAAATCTTCCACCATTGCTCCCACTCGATCCAGAAAACCTTATGTTGAGTAAACTTGGCTCTGATACCAATTTTTAGGATCTACTATATAAAATAAAACTTGAGAGCAAACCCTTCTAATAATAAAAATGGAAACTTATTAGAACAATAGAAGAAACCATGCAAGAGAAGAGGAACACAAGATGTAATGTGGTTCACCCGATGTGGGCTACATCCACCAAGATATCTGATCCTTGTATTAAACCAATACAAACCACCCAAAGGGAACAATCCTGCAACACAACAGTTGCAACCTCCTCTCCGAATACACAAGTATTCTCACACAACTTCTCTTCCTTCTTTCTCCTTTCACAGACCAAGAACTCTCACCTCCAAGAATCTCCTATGACTTGATGCTAGCTAAGAGCCACCAATCCATAAGAATTCTCCAGTTCTACAAATCTATCCTCACTAATGGAGAGATTACATATTTATAAGAAAAAGCCCCAACCACACATGCTAAAACAAGCATCTTATAATTAACTCAATCCCCACTTAAGGCCTAATTCAAACTTAGAAAGTTTACAATTAGAAAAAAACTTAATTTTAGCCAATCCTAAAATTAACTTTTCATTTTTCCGCATTTGGTTCGACATTGGTCATCTACAGTCCGGTTAGGGAACAAAGAACTATTTTATCAATATTTAGCCGAAATCAGACTCCACAACCTAACAATCTCCCACTTGGAGACTGATCCACAATAACTCTATCGTTGTTGCATCAGCCAAAGAACATCTTCAAGCCAAACAAGGAATGTCAACTCCTTTAGATTGTTGTAACCATGCTTTGAACCATCACTTGTGTCATCTACGCACTTTTCCTATGATCAACAAGCAACACACAATCTACCTATCACAAATCCATGACACTTAACGTCTCCACGATCGCCTATGCATCATGATGATTCAACCATCACCATCGTGACAAGATCCACATACCATGTTTGCCCCCATAGCATGCTCACACACAATGCGACTTGCCACAACCGCATCATGTGATCCATCTCGAAATCATGCATTAAGATCAATGCCATGTCCATCCCCCTGGACATGCTTGTTTCTCATTGCTCCCACTGCTTGGCCAATCTTTGGTCTTCTGCATTCAAGATCAATACAATCCTTTTCTTCATAAGAGAGTATCAAGGCCTCTTGTAACACTTCACCTACTACGTTTGCTTCTTGACCTCCTCCTCCATATCCATTCCAAGACCAGCAATCTTTCTTCAGATGCCCCTTCTTACCGCAATGCCAACACTCCATCTTTCCCTTGGACTTGGATCCACTTTGCTCTTCACGATTCCCCGAACTCATTCCTCTCGTCCTATGTTTTCCTTTGATAGTCAAATCTGCACCAGATAATGATTCACCCGTGCTCTTCCATCGCATCTCATCACTAAGGACTGCACCAACCACATCATCAAAAGCAAGAGTACTAGAAATAGAATTGCTAATTGCCATAACCAAGCTCTCCCAGCTTTCTGGCAATGAGCACAAGAATAGAATGGCTCTCATATCTTCCTCTATTTTAATTTTAACCGAGGCTAACTGACTTACAACCGTATTGAAATCATTCAAGTGACTTGCAACAGACCGACCGTCTGACATTCGCAAATTATTAATACGCTTCATTAAAAAAAAAATTATTCGAGGTTGAGGGATTTTCATACAACCTTTTCAATGTGCCCATAAGATCCTTTGTAGTCTTCTTCTTCGAAATATTGAATGCCACCAAAGCTGGAAGGCATAACCGAATAGTACCCAATGCCTTCCTGTCTAAGAGAGCCCACTCATCATCAGACGTTGTAGTTGGTTTCTTTGTCTTACCTTCTAGAGGTAGATAGAGATCCTTCTGATAGAGATAATCTTCTATCTGCATTTTACAGAGTTGAAAATTCTGGCCATTAAAATTTTCCACTCTAAACTTCAAATCTTCCACCATTGCTCCCACTCAATCCAAAAACCCTTCTGTCGAGTACCCAAGAGAAACTTAGCTTTGATACCAGTTGTTAGGATCTACTATATAAAATAAAACTTGAGAGCAAACCCTTCTAATAATAAAAACGAAAACTTATTAGAACAACAGAAGAAACCATGCAAGACAAGAGGAACACAAGATGTAACGTGGTTCACCCGATGTGGGCTACATCCACCAAGATATCTAATCCTTGTATTAAACCAATACAAACTACCCAAAGGGAACAATCCTGCAACACAATAGTTGCAACCTCCTCTCCAAATACACAAGTATTCTCACACAACTTCTCTTCCTTCTTTCTTATTTCACAGACCAATAAATCTCACCTCCAAGAATCTCCTATGACATGATGCTAGCTAAGAGCTACCAATCCATAAGAATTCTCCACTTCTACCAATCTATCCTTACTAATGGAGATATTACATATTTATAAGAAAAAGCCCCAACCACACATTCTAAAACAAACATCCTATAATTAACCCAATCCCCACTTAAGGACTAATTCAAACTTAGAAAGGAGATATTACATATTTATAAGAAAAAGCCCCAGCCACACATTCTAAAACAAGCTCCTATAATTAACCCAATCCCCACTTAAGGACTAATTCAAACTGAGAAAGTTTACAATTAGAAAAAAATTAATTTTAGCCTATCCTAAAATTAATTTTTCCTTTTTCCTTTTTCCTTTTACATTTAGAAAAAGCTTAATTTTAGCTCATCCTAAAACTAACTTTTCTTTTTCCTTTTACAATTAGAAAAAGCTTAATTTTAGCCAATCCTAAAATTAACTTTTCCTTTTTCCTAGTTAGGGATTGGTCATCTACAGTCTAGTTAGGGAAAGAATTGTTTTATCGTATTTAGCCGAAATCAGACTCCACAACCTAGCAAAAATCCCATTGAAAAGAAAGAAAAAGGAAATTTTGAAGAGCCAAGAACAGAGAGAAGTAAGTTCTAGCTAAAGGAGAGCAAGAAGCCCATTGAAAAGCGCTTTGCCAGGCTGCAGACAAGTGCATAATCGTTATACATCTCAGAAAAGGCCAAGTAAATGGCTGTGTAAATTCTCCATTTTTGCAAGGAATACGAAGCTTGATTGATTGACCTGTGGCTTTACTTCCACTAAAGGGTTTTCCCCACTCTACTTCATTGTGTCATTATTGATGGAAGCATAGTATTTGGAGGATAATTTCACACGTTTAGTTTTGACATAGCAATCAACAGTTGCTTTACTAGGTCTTTGAACTGTTTATGCTTAATATCTAAAAAGTAGATTTGATGCCAAATTAAAGAATTATTCTAATCCTTAGCAACTACTTTTCTCACAGTCCAAATGAGACCACTTTAAATGTTCAAAATGATATTTTTAAAGTTTCATTAGGGACAATTACAGATCAAACATTAGGGACAATTACAGATCAAACAAGGATTAGAAATGAAGGAAAGGAAGAAGGGAAAATCTGAATGAATGGTGTAGTTATTGCTCTGAATGAATGGTGTAGTTATTGCTCTTTAACCTGGTTGAACCACTCAAATTGATCTTCTTGCAATGACAGACAAAAACCTAGCTCTCTTTAGAAGGCATCATTAAAAAAAATAAGACAAAAACAACCTGATGGACCACCATTTTAGACAATTTAAAAGAAAAAGGAAAAAAGTGGTATACAGAGCTATAAAAAAATAGATATTTGAGAAAATTTACAAAACCTCTATGGAATCTCCATTGCTTTTCTGAACACCAACTTCCCAAACTGCATCATCTGCGTATGCTCCTCCACTATTACCCCACAATCCAGCGTGCTCCATGCAATTTTGACCATGATAGCGAATTTCCACTACTTTGGAATTGAACTGAATGTAATCCAGCAGCCCAAAATTCTCTGCATAGTTGCGAAAATAGTCCATAACCTGGGACTGTGTGGGTGATTGGGTGGTTACATGACTTGGCCATGGAAAATCAGTGAACTGGAAGAGAGAACGAGGAGTCTGCAGCTTTGTTGATGCAAATGTTTCTCTCCACACTCCTCCAATGCCCTGTTTGGCTTCAAATACAGTGGGATTCAGGCCATCCACTGTCAGTAAACATTTAGTTGCAATAATCCCACTCATTCCAGCTCCTATAATACCCACCTTCTTCTTCTTTCCAAGGCTACTCTCATTCTCAATCTCCATGGAAATGAGCCTATATCAATCAAACTATGCAATATCAATATAAATGTATGGAATAAAAAGACATCGACTGTAATCAGCCGTTATTAGCTGCACAGAAAAGGAAAAAACGAGCGATAGGTTCTGGTTTCCAAGAGATATATATATATACAAAACCTTTAGTAACGCGCTGTGATTAGGTCGAGCGATGTATTTGGTTTGTGACAAGCTAGATTATAAAATAATTACTTTAAATATACATTACAAGGTTTTGGGTAAATGATAAAGAGGATATTTTCTTTTTAAAGATAAACAGTTCAATCTTCTCGTCTTAAATATATTATACTTCATATTAATATTAAAAAATAAATAAAATATATGTGGATGGTATAGCTGCTTGAAATTTAAGCTAAAATAATATCATATGATTGAAATATGTATATAAAAAAATAAAAATAAATTATAAAAAAATTAAAAATCATATGATTGAAATATAGAAATTTAAGCTATAATAATATCATATATAATGATTGGGCGAGAAAGGTGCAAATAGAGCCCAGCAGGGGAATGCCCTTGTTCGATGTGTTCGATGAATCGTGAACCACCTGAGCGTGATGTTCGTCCGAGGTCTCGCTTAGAGGCGAGACCGGGCGTCGAGGGACCGCAACACTACCAACTCCACGATGCATGAAGTGTACGACAACCTCTCCGACCTCATTACTCCAGACATCCCCCGAAATGTGTGGCGCCATAATGAGGATCCTGATAATTCGGGCGATGCAACTCCTCCCACTTCGTAACGCCTTGAGATGTTAATGCTTGGTGGTTTTGGGTTTTAATGCATAATTATGAAACTATTGATCTTGGTGCTCCCGCCTTTGGCGGTATGATGTTTTAGACTATGCTTGTTTTTTGGCTTTAGATTTCCGGACAGTTTTGTAGCTGCGGTGGCAGCCTCTTTTGTGGACAAGTGGCATTTGTTTGGTTGTCTTTTGGAAGCGTTGAACACTTGGGGTGTGATTCGTCCACTAACCCTTTTTTGTATGATATGTTTATACTTTAATACAAAGTTTACATTTCATTCAAAAATATATATAATGATTGAAGTATTGAAATTTAAGCTATAATAATATCATATTTTATATAATGATTGAAGTATAATATTAAAATTAATAAAAATACATGGGCTAAAAATATTCGTCTATATTGTGATTTTCTCTTAACCAATTAGTGGTCTGCTGAGCTAAAAATGTTCATTGGTTTTGAGTTTGTTTGATATTATCTTGTTTTTATTGTTTGTGCAAGCGAAAATGTATGTGCATCTATGCTATGTGTTTAGGCATAAGCGTTGGTCATATGAGTTAATATTTTGTGTAAGTTAAATAATTAATTTTTAGTTTTATTAATTATATATTTTTATTAATAGATAATGATTTTAAATATGTTATAAGTTTATTCGGAAAAAGTATTTTAATATAATTTTATTTATTTATATTTTATTGAAAATAAAAGTTAAAATATTTATTTATTAATATATATATTAATAAACACATATGTCTAAACACATAGCAACACTAGAGATCAACAAGATATGCTAGATTATTTGTTGGCATATCTCTAGAGATGTGGTGACATTTCATCAGACATTGTAGTTGGTTTCTTTATATTACCTTCTAGAGGTAGATAGAGGTCCTTCTGATAGAGATAATCTTCTATCTGTATTTTCAGAGTTGGAAATTTTGGCCATTAAATTTTTCCACCCTGAACTTCAAATCTTCCGCCATTGCTCTCTCTCGATCCAAAAACCCTTCTGTCGAGTACCCAACCAAAACTTGGCTCTGACACCAGATGTTAGGATCTACTATATAAAATAAAACTTGAGAGCAAACCCTTTTAATAATAAAAATGAATACTTATTAGAACAATAGAAGAAACCATGCAAGACACAAGATGTAACGTGGTTCACCCCATGTGGGCTACATCCACCAAGATATCTGATCCTTGTATTACACCAATACAAAATACCCAAATAGAACAATCCTGCAACACAACAGTTGCAACCTCCTCCAGTGGTTTTGCATAGTGGCGAATTTCGCAATTTAGCACGAATATTCGGATTTTCAAAATGTTAATTTTGCGAATTTTGGGACCATAGAGGTCGGCCCGTTCGCCCAAAAATTTTGGGATCTAATTTTTTTAAGGGTAAATTCACCCCATTGTCATAAGGTTTCCTGCCTAATTTTCACCCTAAATTTATTAAAAATAAGAAATATCCCACCCAAATCGCCCCTTGTACCCCATTATATATAGCTAACCCTGACAACGACTCCCATACAATTACAATATTTTTTTGGATAGCGAGCGATACAAAGCAGAATGCGACTGGTAGAAGGCGACCGACATAAGGTGAGTGGCATAAGGTGAGTGGCATAAGGTGAGTGGCATAAGGCGAGTGGCATAAGGTGATTGGCATAAGGTGAGTGGAAGGTGAGGAAGGAAGGAAGAGAAAGATAAAGGGATATAAGGTGAGTGGCATAAGGTAAGGTGAGATAAGGTGAATAAGGTGAGTGGCATAAGGGATGTAAGGTGATTGTATAAGGAGATAAGGGAGATAAGTGAGATAAGGTGAGTGGCATAAGGTGATATAAGGTGAGTATAAGGTGAGTGTCATAAGGCGAGTGGTAGAAGGTGAGATAAGGTGAGTGGCATAAGGTGAGTGGCATAAGGAGTGATAAGGTGAGTGGCATAAGGTGAGTGGCAGGAAAGGCGAGTGGCATAAGGCGAGTGGCATAAGGTGACTGGAGAAGGCGAGTGGTATAAGGCGAGTGGCATAAGGTGAGTGGCATAAGGTGAGTGGCAGAAGGTGAGTGGCATAAGGTGACTCAATTTACCGGTAAGTTTCTTTTACCATTAAATTTCATTTAACATTTTATTCATGGACACTCAATAAGGAGGTTTATTCTGCTTGCGAACGATATTCTTGGGACAGATATTCTACTGTCTCTAGCAGTAGTTCTCTTTTATACCAGTTATTTTCATTTTTAAAAATGATGTTCTTTGTTCATGTTATTCTTCTATTCATACAGGTAAAATGTCAACTACAGGCAATGGAAAGAAGGGAGGCCAATCTTCCAATAAAAGGAGTATCCTCAAATACTTTCATAATATTTCTAAACCCAGTCAACCATCAACATCTGCACAAACTGAAGGTATGAACACCTTTACTCACCAGTTAATTTTTTTACTTTGTTAATTTTAAATATAATGTCTTCATTCATAAAGAAGTGTGCTTTTTGGTTGATGGCTTTGTCCATTTTTATCTGTAGAAGGTATGCTTTTAAATGCCATAGTGATAATGAACCTACTATTGACACTAGTATTATCTCTACAGAAAACACTGTTAACCCTGGTATGCCTCCACTTCCACATATCCACGTTAATGAACAGTCCACAGATGAAAATATTCTCAATCAAATCGAACAACAACATGAAGAGATTCCTGAATCTAACATGCCAAGTGGAAAAGAAACTAATAGTTCTTATGCAGTCCCTACTTTCGGAGAATCTTCATCTAAAAAAATAAACGTGCAAGGTTATCTAGGTGGACAATTAATAGATCATTTCAGCCTGATTGGATATCATAATTTCCATTTATTGAGCCAGTGCTGCCAGAGAATAGTAGTGATGCTATAACATAATTGAGATGTGTAATTTATAGTTGGAAACATGGAAAGGAGCATAGATTACAACTTAAGAAAGATACAGTAGAAAAACATTGTGGAAAGGTTTATATCAAAACAAAAGAAGGTGATCCACCAACACCAAAAACTTATAGGTGGAAGGATGCATCAGAGTGCACACATATAAGAAATGCGCAAGAATATGATAAAGAAATGAAACAAAAGCAAACATTGGTTGAGAAAGGTGCAACGATTCAAGCCCAATTTTAAAAAATGAATAAGTTAACTTTAGCTTCAAAAAGTTTGCAGTTTGTTGTTGTATTCTCTATTCTTAAGAAGGGTAGACCTATGTCTGATTTCATGGATTATAAATCTCTATTTTGACTAGCTGATGTGCAGAACTTACCCAACACCCATTGGTCAGATCGAAGTGGTTGGGAAATGGTAAAATGTCTCTCATTGGTTGAGCAGGATGACCTCAGAGAGAAAGTAAAAAAGGTAAAATTCATTTCACTTTCAATTGATGAGGTGACTATTGTTGACAATACATCTTGGATTTGCATGCATGTTTACACATTGGAAAATCATTTAAGGCAACCTCATTTACTTGGAATACGCAAAATGGTGGAAAATTGTAATGCAAAAAATATTTACAATGTTGTTGTAACTAGTTTAAAAGAAGAAGCAGGAATGAATGAAATTGAAATAGCCACTAAGTTAATATGTGTAGGAGCTGATGGTGCTGCTACAATGCAAGGACACAGGAATGGTCTTTGTGTTAGACTACAAACATCGGTTGCCCCATATTTGATCCCTATTCATTGCATGGCTCATAGAATGAATCTTGCATACAAAATTGTGGATACATTTACAAATGTTGCGAGAGTGGAAGAGCTTGTCCATGAAATTCATGAATATTTTTCACGTAGTCCAAAAATATTTTTAGAGTTTCAACAGTTTGCACTAGGAGTTATCGAAGGTAAAAAACTGTTGAAAGATGTGGATACTAGGTGGATTTCGATGTATCAACCGACATTAAGAGTTTTCAAAGAATATCAATCCTTGATAGGGTTTATGTATGCAAATCGTAGGGTAGTTGATAAGGCTAAAGATTTACTTTTTTGAATGAGTGACTTTGAAACTCTTCTCACATTGTGTGGAATTCTTCCAATGTTGGAAAAAATGAATACTTTGATCAAAATTGCACAAGAAAGATCAATTTATATTATGGATTTCATCAGGGCGAGAATACAAATTTGCATGCATATTGATATGATGTACGCATCTGGTCAAAATTTTATGGATCCCATGTTTGAGAGTTGGAGAGCATTAACAAATGTGAATGATCCTCAGAGCTTTCTGAAGTTCAATATAAATGATCATCTATGTATTAATGTTCATGGAAAGGAAATACCTTTATATTGTTATGGTGTGCGAATGGATATAGCTACAAATGAAGTTGAGAAAATGCCCATAACCTACAACAGATTTCATGTAGTTGTAGATGATACAAAACTTAAACTAAAACAAATAGCAGAATCATTGACAAAAGAAATAAGAGACCATTTTCAAAGAGATGAATTGCTAGAGGCTATGGGTGTGGTTAATCCGATGTTTTGGGATCCTTGTAATGAATACCAGAATATAAATTCTTTGTTTCTCAAATACATGGGCAGTCTTGCTGGCCATTTCAGTAAAAGTGTTGTAGTCAATGGTATTGAAATCAATGGCATTCTCAACAGAGATCTTTTGACGAAACAATCAAACTATTTTGGAACAACAATGTCTACTCAAGTTTCACAACTCTCTAACCATCATGAAGCAGGTTCTATTTCACGTTTGTGGAGAATATTACAACCAAGTACTATCTTACAACATACTATGAGTGAATATTTTCATTTATATGAATTATGTCAAACGATGATTTTGGGATCCGTGGAAGATGAAAGGGTGTTCAGTGCACTATCATATGTAAAATCTAAAGTTTGGAATAGGTTGGACAAAAATTTGAAGAATTGTTTGAGAGTATATGTGTCGACCTATGAGGTGGAGGAGTTTCCTTATGAAAGAGCAATGTCACATTGGAATTCTTTGGCAGAGAGAAGAGGTGTAATGAATATTGATGATGATGAGGATGATAGTAACACTGGTCAGATTGTGATGACAAAAATTTTGGGAATGAGTGCAGAACATTTTGTACAATCTGAAAAGAGTTTGTTCCAGCTTCCAACATTATGATGCAAGGATGCATTCATTTGATTTGATTTCACATATTATCATTTGATTTGATTTCACATATCAGAATGAAAGGATGCTTTCATTTGATTTGATTTGAGTTCACATATTATCATTTGATTTGATTTCACATATTATCATTTGATTTGATTTCACATATCAGAATGAAAGGATGCTTTCATTTGATTTGATTTGAGTTCACATATTATTATTTGATTTGATTTCACATATTATCATTTGATTTGATTTCACATATCAAAATGAATGGATGCCATTGGATACTCTGTATAGCATAGCCCTCTGATTTGATTATGTATTATTTGATTACACATGTGTTACACATATTCTTTGATTACACATGATTTGATTATTGGATTATCTGAAATGTGTTACTGGATATTTTGTATATCATTTTACATTAGCCTTGTTATTGAAGTATTAGTCTAAAGTTTCTATTTTTCTTGTAGATTTGTAATGTATAAATCGTTATAGGCAATTTGTGAAAGTAATTGTCTATGTTGCATTTTCTGTCATTTCAAATTAATTCATATAACATAAAATAACATCTTACTGCATCCACATACTTCAAAATTACTTAATATATCAACACAAACAATCAAAACATAACAACATTCAAAACAAAGTTTCCTAGAGATAACACATTTTTTTGGAAATATTCTCTTTCATTGATTTCAATTTTCAAAAAATTTACCATTCATTCACAATTTACAAAACATATCAAACATTATTTCTTCCACTTCAAATTAAAAACAACAAACTTCTACATCATCATAAATAATCAAAACATAGTAATAATTAAAACAAAATTTCCAAGAGATAATACATATTTTTTGCAAATAGTCTCTTTCATTGAATTCAATTTTTAAAGAAGATACCATTCATTCGCAATTTACAAAACATATCAAACATTATTTCTTCCACTTCAAATTACTTAATACATTAAAACATATAATAATAACATAACAACATTCAAAACAAAATTTCCAATAGATAACACATTTTTGAAAATAGTCTCATTCATTGATTTCAATTTTCAAAAAGGATACCATTCATTCGCAATTTACAAAACATATCAAACATTATTTCTTCCACTTCAAATTAAAACATAACAATAATTAAAAATAAAATTTCAAAATGATAATATGAATTTTTCAGAAATTGCCTCTATCATTGATTTCAATTTTAAAAAAAATACCAGTCTTAAATAATTTATAAAAATATAAAGAGTTTTTGTTTCACTTCAAATGCAACACAACAAACTTCTATTCTTTTTCAATGTTTCTTGAAGGTCCACCCACATCTACCTCAATATCCTTTTCTTCTAATGCCCCAACCCTAACCAAAATTTCTGTTGTAGTGTTGATCCCCGATAACAAGGCACTCTCTTCCTTCGTTGGATCTTCTTTGAAAGGTGCATTCAACTCCTTCTCATTTTCTTTTAGTTTAGCCTCGACATCTAGGCCCCTATCTCTGATAATCTTCTTCAACAAATTATTTTCTCTAACCGTCTGCTGTAACCTCTTCTTCAATTCAATAGCATTATTAATGCTAATTTTGGTAGTCTTGATCAAAATTTTCATGGCACCGACTTGTTGCTTTAGGTGCTGGAAATTAGACTACAAAATAGAAATGAAAAAAGGTTAATATTTATAAACAAAACATATTTAACAAAAAAAATTTTTAGTTAGATGTAAAACTTACATCAGCTGTAAGTCATGTTGTTTCTACAACTGCTACTTTGTTCTGATCTAGTGCCCATTCATTGAAATATGCTTGGGCTTCTGCATTGAGGTTTTCCAAATGATTCAAAACAATGGCCATAATTTCATCTCTGTATGTAGACTCGGCCTCCATAGTGCCATATTCAGCTTTATGTAGCAAAGCATCGAGCTTTTGGGGCTCATTCTCAACCTTTAAAAACAACTCTTTTCTCTTTGAAAAATTCTTATATCGGCCATTGATTGCTTTAATCAAAACCTTGGCCCGATATTCCCATTCTTTCAATTTATCAATATCCAAAAGAAGAGTATTATGAACTACAACTTTACATCTATCGACTAATAACACATTTTCAGAAAAGTTTAGGATATCATCATCTGTTACACTATGGGTGACGACTTGTTGTGGGGCGAGGGGGAAACTTCGGTGGCATCTACATTGACATCCTCTTCTCCATCAATGCCCTCTTCATCCTCAAGAATATCACTTGCCTTTAAAGGGTAATTTTTAGGATTCATACCCTGATAAAGAAAGTCACATTCTAGAGTTCCCGAGGGCATTTGAGATGCACTCTCAACATTTGAAAAATTCTCTAAGGTTAATATCGGTAAAATAGAAACATTAGATGATGACACATTTTGTGTCTCTGTAGCACTTCTTGCATGATGAGGTGGTGGTGTGAGGAACATTTTACCATGCATGCATGATTGGTTCCTCATAGGTGGAACCTATTGTGGATGGACAGGAACTTGCTTTGAATGGACAGACAGTGGAACTTGCTTGTGGTTGTGGTTGTTGCCAGATGGTGGAGCCATATGTTTTTTTAGCCTTTTGAATCTAGCAGGTCCCTCTATTAAATTTCACACAAAAACATAAATTTAATCTTGTGTAAATAACAATAGCATTTAAAAAATATTTATTTAAACCATACATACCAGACTCAGACTCTGCAACCATTGATGATTCAACCATTTGCCCTTTATCTAAAAAATATTTAAAACACATTAAAAAACATAATTTTAAGTCATTAAAATAAATCATTTAAAATAGTATTTTTGAAGAGTAAGGTTACCTTGTGGGCTAGAGGTAACCTCTTCCACGTCGACATTAACAATTTTAGAAGTAAAAGGTGTCATAGGTGTATGTTGAATCCGATCACCATGAGACCTCACACGTTTGGTGGGAGTTATTGGTGATGACTGCGACTGCGTATCAAAATCAGTAGATACTTCCTGAACCCTAAATGCGACATCCCTTTTACTTGAATACTGAGATGCTCTTCTCTATTTTCAAAATAAAATTAGAGAATAACAAGATAGAATGGAAAAAAAAAAACAAAGAT